>JBCNYG010000001.1:49610397-49621884 GCA_039654305.1 Porochilus rendahli | reverse complement strand
TATCCACCTCTGAATTAGGATTGCTGTGTTACATTTAAGTGATTTTATATTAACATGAACAATCTGTGGGAAACACCAATGAGAAGTGCAATAAAAACTAAACATACTGAAGGACAATCACTTCATGTCAATCAGTCATTAAGCTTTCTGGGAGGTAGCTTTTACATTTTTAAAGAATTGCACCCCACATAGAAACACATTCCAGCAACCACTGACCTTTATATAACCCAACAACACCTAATATAGGGGTAAATTTCCCCCTTCGCCTCTGATAGTGGAAATGATTTATTTATTCATTCTTTCATTTTCTAAGCCACCTAATACTAATTAGTGTTGCATCTCAGCCAACTCTGGCCAAGGGTGGGGTACACCCTGAACAGATCACCAGACCATTGCAGGGCAAAACACCCATACAACCATTCGAGCACACATTCAAACATAGGAGGAATTTGGAACTGCCAATTAACCTACTCTGCTGGTCTTTGAACTGTGGGAGGAAACCAGAGTACCTGGATAAAACCCATGCAAGCACTGAAAGACAAGGTTAACTCCACACAGAAATGCCCCGAGCCCGGGAATCGGACCTGGGACCTTCTTGCTGTGAGGTGGACATGCTATTCACTGCACCACCATGTTAACCGGGTCTGATTTAAATATGCATCATTTATATACAAAAGAAAAAGTCTTTAGAATACTGCACTTGGTTCACAAATAAATAAAAAAAGACTATACAAAAAAACATTCTACAGCTCATAAAGGTGAATAATGTAGGCTTGTAATTTGTATTTACAGCAGCGCTCACATCCCTCTCCAGAGTTATATTCCACAGAGTGCCTGAAACTGTAACTTATGAAATGTTTTAGGATTTGTACCATTAATCACTGAAGGAACTGAGAACATTGTGTGTCGTCAGAAGTCATGTCCTGTGGATGGACCCGAGAGCATGGATGAAACTGCAGGAATTAGGACACTTGAAGACATCTGCTAATACTCAATTCATCGCACATAACCAGAGTTAAACGATGTGACAGTGGAACAGGACAATAACAGTTTGAAGATAACCGACACCCTGGGCTGCTTTTTAGACGTGTTGTACAAAGAGCTTGAAAAAAGAATATAAAGAAATAGATTTAACCCTGATAACAAAGAAAGCTCACTCATTCACTCACTCGCAGAGCCACTTAATCCTGCTACTAGAGTCGCCGGGAGGCTGAAGCCTATCTCAGCCAATACACGGTGAAGACGAGGTTCAAACTAAACAGCTTGCCAGACCATTGCAGGGCAACCCACAACCTTTCACACCTAGAGGCAATTTCGAACAGCCAATTAGCTTAATGTTTTTTGACTGTTGGAGGAAACTGGAGTACCCAGAGGAAACCCACACAAGCACAGGAAGAACATGCAGACACCACACAGAAATGCCCTCGTTGAGATTCAAACCCTGGACTTTCTTACTGTAATGCGGACGTGCTAACCACTAGGCCAGCATGCTGCCACAAAGAAAGCTAATCATTTTTATTTTATGTATTTATTTATTGATTACTAAGGATAAATTGAAAAAAAAAGTTTATCATGTAAACAATTTAATTCTTAAATGTTATTTGTTTAGTTTTCATTCACATTTCTTCATTTAGTGTATTTAATCCTAACAATGAAAATCATAACAACACTTTTGTTAAAATAACATCAGTAATACTAAGTCAGTATAACAAATAAGGAAATAATATTTAATATATGATACCATTTGAATGAACAAGTTGCAGAGTGTGCCATTAGCGATGTTTTGTGCTTTAATGTAGACAGAAATTAAAGTGGTTATGGTTAAAACTCTGAGTCACATTCACACTGAGCAGGGTGAGGGTTATAACTGATAAACAGGGCTGTCTGTGTCTGGATGTTCTGCTCTCTCCTTTTGACCACACAGGGCTAGAAAAGTTTGTATCACCCCAGTCCAGCACAAGATACATGGGGTAATGTCCGATCAGTGTATAATATAAATATATATATATAAATTCATATATTATTTTAATATATATATACTAATATATATAAATATATATTCTTGCTGTAAACCACTCGTGCTAACCACCGTGCCGCTCAGTGTACAAACATCTTAATTCATAGTTTCACCCACAGAATTTACAGAATTTTGTACAGAATTTCATGACCAATATTTAGTTTTTTGGAGTATTTGCCAATGACATGGAGTGGTGTCATACTTGGTAAAATAAAGAGAATATGGTCTTCTTAATTCCAACAAGAAATTTGGGCTCTCTTCAATTATTAGCATGAACTCTCTTCTAAAACAGCAAAACGAACAAGAGCACTCAAAGAAAACATCTCCACCAAGCTGCAAAAATAAACAAATAAATAAATTAATTAATTAATTAATACACAGCATCTTTGCTTGGCCTCCTGTACTACCACACTTCCCCCAAAAAACTATCTATCTTAAATATAAACTGCCACCAAAAGCGGAATCTGGATCAGAACCAGATGAAACTTGGTCTAAATTCAGTGCTTCGGATTATAACTTCAAATTTAATTCGAAACCAACGTGCTTTAGTAGTGATATATCCATTCATTCATTTATTTATTAAATAGAAATATAGAAATGAATTCCTGACTGATTGTGTGTACTGTATAAGCTATGTACAGAGAAATGCTGCCCCCTAGAGTCTCCAGAGAAATAAATACTGGACTTCAAATATAAAGCCAGGGAACAAATTAAGGTTTGTACAAAAGCCTGGTTTCAAGTCGGAATTAATCTCTGCAAATGAACTCAGTGGCACAGAGTATCTTTAAAACAAAGGCTAAAGAGGGTGTATAAGTAAGTAAGGCCTAGCCTTCTTTTCCTCCAACAGACCTAATGTTTAATTGTTTTGTTGCTGGAGCAGGACGTTAAAAGTACTTAAAACACAGATTTTTTGAAGGCACCTTGAAGCTGCTGAGCTTCAGAGAGACACTTGATTTCAGGACCTCCAGGATGTGTATATGTCCATCCCAAGCAGCCATTTCCTTCTGCAATCACACACCAAAATGTTGATGTTTAAAAAAGACATGATCGAGTGGAACACTGTATAAGCCACTGTACCATTTATTTAGATGTGTTATATGGGTGTTTGCATTGTTCTGGAGTGCTGTTTGGGCATCTGGATTGTGTTAATATACACTGTTGAGGTATTGAGATTTAATGGTCTCCCAAAGTCCTCTTCTGTAGCTGAAGCCTCTGCCTCCAAGAGAACCTTAACCACCTCTGTGTGACCCCTGCAGCAGTAAAGTGCAGAGGACATGAGCTATTAGCCTGTGGAGACACACACTTTAAGTAGTATTACATTAGAATACATAAATATGATACACGTCAATTATTCTGCAGCACTCTCAAATTCTAATTTTTGTGTCTTAAAGCTGCAGTACTTACATATAATGGTTCATTCCCAGGACTTATGAATGGCTTATGAATCCAAAATTACATTTTTCACTCACGTAACTACACTTTTCTTATTAATAATGTGCACATATAGGGAATTGTGCAATCACATTAAAGTTGTCTGTCAGATCACAATTCTGCACTGCTTTTTCTTTAGCTTTTGAGATAACACTACCCTGTCTGTCCTGTGTCCAAAGAGTGTGCTTGTCCACAGCTTTTAGAAAGATGCACTTGTTCTCTAGTTTTCAGCTCATTTGTTGTTATTTGCACATATTATTATTATTCTTAATAAAAATGACTTGATTTCAGGCTCTACGACTTCCTGCTTGACCACACTTCATCAGAGAGCCAATAAATGTAAAATGAAACTCTTCTTAAACATGCATGAAAATTAAGACCCTCACTCACCCATCCCTTTTTCTCATATTGACCACAATTAATTTTTGGACCCATTGAAATACACTCAGTTTAGTAGTAAATGTCAATACTTATTTTATCTGTTTATTAACATATACGACTGAAAGAAAGTCCCTCACTATCATCTCTTGAAGGGAACACAGCTTCTCATGGTAGACCGAAACCAAAATGCCTAATAAAGCTAAGTAAATGTCATTATAAATACATGTGACTGGCTTCAACAAGCCACAGCAGTGTATCTGCTACTGAAGCTGTGACTGAAGTTAACGTAAAACAGGTAGTTTTTTCATATGTTCACTAATTGTGATGCGTTATTGTACGCCTGTTCAGAACTGCTTCACTAGATGAGAGATGAAAAAAGCAGGACATGTGTATGGCTACACATATACAGTTTATATTTATTTGGGTAACAGCATTAGCACAATAGTGTATCAGTACCCCATTAGTATTTGGGTACAAGCATTAAAACCTTTTTTTAAACATTAAAACAAAATACAAAAATATAAAACATAAGATTCAAAAATAAAAATAAATTAAATACAAAAATAAAAGTCATCATCTACTCACCCCCTTACTGTTAAGAAGTCAGGTAGTTTTTAAATCCTTGTTTGGAAAAAGTATGTAGTTAACACCTGACCTCTTCTCAGCAAGGGGGTGAGATGAACTATTCTAAGAAAAACAACAACAACAACAACAACAACAACAGACATTTACAGAATTGGAGCTGTGTCATTTTCACGCAGAAATCTGTTTAGAACGATCTGAAAGCTTTTTTTTTTAAATGAAAGTGCGATAAGCACCATGTGAACTGTGGTGCATTCTATAAAGCTATCCAGTCTACAAACAACCACACTGTAAACAACAAACACACTAACAGCACTGCTGAGGTACGTGGAACAATCACACTGGGTGTGGATCAATGCACATGTACCTAGTGAAAAGCACCTGAGAAAATACTACCTCTAACTCGCATACTCCCGAACCCCAGAGTCAACCTGGCAAGTACTGTCTTAATGCCGCTGGTCGTTGAAAATGAAAAATGAAAGAGCAAGAGAGAAAGCAGTCCACATATTGTACACTACAGCAGTGGCCTACTCCTTAGAACCTGCTAAGGCTCTACATTTGTTGACAAAGGCTTTCTTGAGCTTGGCCTCCTTGATTTGATCCCAGCCAGGCAGAGTAGCACATCTCATAACATAAGCTGTAAAACAAGAGCATTAAAATCTAGCATGAGATTTTATACTACCAAACCCCATTAAGCAATATCATATACATTTCATATTAAAAAGGACATAAGTCACTCTGTGACATCCATTTCAGTTTAAAGAATTGCAAATCAGCAAGTTACTTCTTTGGGCCAAACATAAATGTAAACAACGGATAAGGATGGAGTCTGTTATCAGTAAAGGTGGGGTAAATGATACTGGTCTTAAACTTCTATTCTGATAGTAATCATTGTCACACTGTAGCCTGATTGGATAGAATCATTATCCCCACTATTCTGGCCTAAAAATGGAGGACCAAATGAAAATGGAGCATTATCATAAGAAATAATAAATTGACATAAAAATATAGATTGAATTTGAAATCATATTAAGAAATCATTTATTCATACAGTAAGAAGATCAATTGGCAAAGTGTTTTGTAATCACAAATTTAAAATGTTAATATTAAAAATGGATTGCAAATTGAAATATTCATTCATGATTAAATACTGTGATTTGTAAATGTATTGCAAATGCTAAAAGGAGAATTAAATTACACAATTTTTAAATTAGGTTAGAAATACCTTTTCATTTCTAACATTTAAAAAGTTTATTCTCTTTTCTTTTCCCCTGCACTTTCAAATTCTTTTGAAATTGCATTTTCCTAATGGGTTTCCCTCTCCATTTAGCTTTTTAATATCTAATTTTAAACTTTGTAATTACAAAACACTTTGCAAATTGATCTTTTTATTGTATGAATTAATTATTGAATTTGAAATGATGTTAAGCAATCTATATTTTTATGTCACAATTTATTACTTCTTATGAAAATGATGTATTGCTTTTCCAAAGACCCTCCTGTTCTTCCATATATTACACCCCAACATGAAGCCCACATAACAAACACTATACCAGTTGACAGTATTACCTCAATACTTACCAAATTACTCATTTCGTGGAGGGGACTTTTGCAGGTCCTTCATTTTCTGGGTGGGAACCCGTAACCTCTTTTTGCCTGTATTTTCTTTTTGTCCATCCTGTTAATGAAAAAATAACTTTATCTGCCACTTTCTTACTACATGTAAGGTTTAATGCCCGATGGGGTGTCCATTATCCGAAATTAAGGGACGTGGAGGCGTAAACCATCCGACAGTAACAGAAACGGTTCATGCCATAGACATTAATAAAGAGTGGACGCTGCATTAGCTATTGAAGCGCGAGAAATACGGCTGCCATACTGGACTGGTAGCTAATTAGGTAGTATGTAGCCAAACAGCATGATGCCAGAGTATTGTGCAACATATTCCTGTTCGAATTTGCTACTGTAAAGAAATGATTAAAAATGGTTTGAGATGGGGATGGTGTGTTCATGTGTAAACTGAACTTGAGAATGTACATGTACGTTATTCTCTATGTGTTTGTACAGCCTTAAATGCTTCTCTTTGTCTCTGTGTAGTTTATAAATTCACTACACAACTTTTGTGTACAGCTTCCCTTTTCTCTACTAATCGTACTCTAATCGTACTTCTTACATCTTATGTAAATATATGATTGATATTGATACTCTGATTTATTAATGTTTTCCTCTTATTTAATATATTATGTAGATATGAATTATACTCATAGCTCACATACAAGTTGTGTATATTTTCATTTTCTTATATCTAACTATCTAATATATTTTATGTAGATATATGTATTCAGAAATGGTAATATGCATATTTTAAAAGTCTAATCATATGTTGTCTTTAAAAAATTTTTTTTTTAGATTTCAATGCAATTGTATGTCCAACTTATTAACTGTTTAAAGTGTAAGTCAAAATAATAGTAAAGACGATTTTAGTGTATTACAAAGCACTGGCACTTTCTATTTTGATTTTTCGGCATATAAGTCAGACATATCTGGTCAAGTCCAGTTACCGGCTTCACAAATAAATATTACAAATTTGTAGTATTGTTTTATTACAAAAAATAAAAAATAAATAAAATAAATCATTTTGGAGTGTGAAAAGGATGTTTAATGTGTGGTTTTGGCAATGTTGTTATATTTTGACACAAAAAAATTCACCTTTATAATGAGATGGGCCTCTGAACGTAACGTCTATCAAGCTCCATATATTTGATATCTTGGTCTATATGATGTGCACAAGGGCAAATATCTGTATCTTGATATCTTGGTTTTAGTAAACTGGAAAGAGCATAGCAATGGTAGCATTGCTTGCACTCAGTAAAAGAAATGTCCTAAAAAATACGTACAGGTAGTTCTATCAACATGAATAAAATACAGGTGAAATGTCTATCAAAACCATTTACATGTTACATTCATTTATAAATTGGTTCACATATCAGTGGAAAAACCCCCGAAGCCAAGACCGAGTCTGATGAGTATTTATTACATCAGGACATGCACAGTGGACACTTTTCAGACTTCTTTGATTTTAGCCACTAGTGATGTGATGAGTCTGTCAATTTTATGTAACATTAAAGTGGCAAATGTTAAAATGTTAAGTAACTCTAATCATTTAAAGTGGCTTTTAATGAACATTATTGTTTTCTTTAGAGTCCTAACTTTGTAAATTGAGAAGAATTTTGATTGTTTTTATGGTTTTAAAATTTTTTATAAATGTCCCCCAAAATGTAAGTTGTTATTATTAATCATATATTTTAATGATCAATTTGGAAATGTTCTCCTGTTGACTATTTAAAATATATGATTAATAATAACAATATTAACAATATGCCCTCAATTCTAAAGAGTGGGTTCTAATTTTCCTATCTAAAATAGCCCAATAAACATCGACTATATTGTGCCTGAAAACGTTTGTGTACACCTGACCATCACAGCCATAGGTCAGCCTTTTCCAAGCATTTTAAGTTAAATATTGAAAGGTGTTTTTGTCATGTAATTTATACATTTCCTTTCTCTGAATTAGAAGACCCAACCCAATCCTGTTATGCAGGTACTCACTTGTTTTCTACATCAACAGAAAGATTACTACATATACAACTGACTATATTTATAAAACAAGCAAACAAACAAACCAAACAAAACTGAATGTTCACAGTTTAGGATAGGACTGGTCTGAGCAAGTTTTTTTTGTCAGGTTTGCTGACAGTTATGTAACTTTCACTTTCAGCTCTGCACAATCAGAACTCACATGTTTTCAACATCAACAGAAAGATGCTTTTGATAAAAGTGTTATGCAAATACAATAGACTATATTTAATACAAACAAACAAACAAACAAACAAACAAACAAAAAAGCCTTTATGTTTAAGGCAGGGCAGGTCTGAATGATTTGGAAGCTGGTTTGCATTCTTGACCTGCCGAGTATGTACTTCACCTTGTATACTCTGAACAAAACAAGCTCTGCAGATGTTTTCTATATCAACAGAAGGATGCTATTGATAAAAGTGTCATGCAAATACAATATTATACCGGGTATGTAACTTTCAGTTTCAGTTTGACACCACAGATCACAGTGTTACAAAAGTATAAAAAAGGGGGGAAATCACTTTAAATACAGAAAAATAAAAAGAAATCACAAAGGTACAAAAAATAAGTCTTTATATCCCAAAAGGGCAAAGTGCAAAATTACTGTGCTGTGAGCAAAATTGGACAGTACTTTATAGTTAGTAGTGTCTTCTGTTTCTATTTAAATAGTCTTAGTGATGATTGTTTGTATTAATGAGCACAAAGTGTGCACAAATGGTGCCACACAACATTACATAACAACAACCATCACCACCATCACCCTACAGTATTGACACACTGTAGGTGCAAAAAAGTAGAAATTGAGATTCGTTAGCCCGGGATGTATTTGTCCAGTTTTCCATTGTCCAATTTGAGTTAATCTGTATTTACTTCTGCCTGGGTGTTCTGACCCCGTCTAAAATAAAGTGAAACCAGATGTGGTCTCCTGCTGCACCATGGATAATGTAGCAAATAATTCCTGTATGGGTACTGGATTTAAAAATAGACCACAGAGGTCTGGACGCTTCCCACCGAAAGGACCGTTCCATAATATGCTAATATATAACAAGCACGGCAAGTCTGCAAAACTCCAGCTTCAGCACGTGACAAGTAAGTGTCCGTAAACCTAATATGCTGTTTTGCCTCTGTGACTTTGAAAAGTAGGTCAAGGTCACTCACACAAACTCATCCAAGCACTCACAGTAGTGAACAAGCATACCAAGTTTAAAAGCCCCAGCTTCAGTAAGCAGCAAGTGAATGTCTGGAAACTCAAGTGTGATGGACGGACAGACGGGTGGACGGAACCCATTCCTATAACTCCCGAGCCACTTTGCAGGCGGGAGCTAATTACCAAAATGCTTGCCTTGTGATATGTTTCATAGAACATTGATGTGACCAAATTAGAGCCAAAATGATATTAACAATAATAAAATAATAATAAAAATACTCTTGTTTGAAGGTGTTATAAGCTGGCTAAGGTTTGACATTTCAAGGTCATTTTTTCACTTGAAATTCAATAAATGGTGTCCTATTACAGTTCCTTAATAATGGACACACTTCACAATTTCGGGATCAGAACAGCTCGCCAGAATGTCACAGGGCCAGCACACACAACCATTCACACTCACACCTAAGGGCAATTTGAAACAGCCAAATGTGCATGTATTTGAACTGTGGGAGGAAACTGGGGTACCTGTAGAAAACCCATGCAAACTCCACACAGAAATGTCTTCACTGAGCCCGGGAAACGAACCCAGGACCTTCTTGCTGTGAGGCGGACATGCTAACCATTACACTGCTACCATTCCTCCCTGTATTGGGTAGACTTATTAGACCATGTTGTTAAGCTTTATTGCTTTTTGTCTTTGTATTTCTTTTTCCAATAATACACCATCATTCGTTCTGTAATTTCACATAAATATATTTGAGTCTTATGATCAATATACATGATTTCTGCAGCTTGATCAGTAACAATATTCCCCCAGACACTCCTGTTAAAACGTTTTTTTTATTACTAATAAATTATCTGCTTTAATTCTTTGATGATGTTTTTCACAAAACTGTCACATGACCTGCCCTTAACCGCTGCTGATTTAAGCTCTAGTGGTTTCACTCATCATGTGATTTCCAGTGGCAGGCGTCACAATAGTGGTCTATAGACGGAATCTGATTGGACTACGACAGTGTCAATTTCAACCTAAACAAGAACGGAGAGCTTTGATTGGCTGCCTGTGGAGAACGGATAAAGCGGAAATGCAAAGGCAGGGAAAAAAAATAAAAAATAACAGAAGACTCATATTTTTAGTGAGCGTGCACTGGAGAAGTAATCTATCCAGGTAATCCCCATGTTATTTACTCAGTAATGTAGTGTGTTTTATTCTGATTGAATGATAATTAATCTGTGAAGTTAGTTTACACACAGCACGCGCTGTTATGTGTTTCTGTGTTTTAGAATACTTTCTTTGCAGGTTAAGTTTTGATTGTTGTGTTTATTTCTGCTGTATCGAGAATCAAATCAGTTATATTGCTGATCATTGAGCTTGTAGACATTTGTGCAGAGTTATCTTTCAACTCATCAGCCTTGATAATAAAGTGGAGTTGTCAGCAGTTATAAAGTCCTTCTCTGTAATCTCAAGTCTTTGTGCTTTAAAGGAGAAACCCTGAGCACTGAACCCTCAGACACCAGGACTGCAGCACCACAGCACCATGTCTTACCTTCCAGCCCTCTTCAAATATGTGGATGAGCACCAGGATGAATATGTCAAGGTAGATATCACGGTTTATTATCCCTCACAACTGAATATAAGTGCAGTATGGAGATTATGGTGTAAATTAAATCAGTTCGGTTTATGTCTTTGGACTGTGGGAGGAAACGTGAGTCCCCAGAGGTAACCCACGCAAGCACATGCAAATCCTGGGCCTGGGACTCGAACTTAGGCCTGTTTTGCTGTCCACTACGCCACCATTCTGCCCAGATCTAAGATTATTAAACCTGTTTCTAGGTCCTGTTTCAGCTGAGGTTAAATTATCTGT
This sequence comes from Porochilus rendahli, assembly GCA_039654305.1. Classification (NCBI taxonomy): domain Eukaryota; kingdom Metazoa; phylum Chordata; class Actinopteri; order Siluriformes; family Plotosidae; genus Porochilus; species Porochilus rendahli. The sequence goes on along the minus strand of JBCNYG010000001.1, from coordinate 49,610,825 downwards.
CTGTGTGGCAAGACGATTTAAGTGGTGTTGAATCATTTTCTCCTCAGATTCAGTCTTCATTTCTTAGTACTTTAACTAGTCATTTTAAAGGTGTAGAACTGGATTAGTCCTCTTCTTTATTTCTTGTTATTAAGAGCAGAGAATTAGCATTCAGAGCTGAAAGATCCACAGCAAAATACAAGCAAAGACATAGAAAAGCAAAGAAATACAGGTGGTAATAATAATAATGGTGTTTGAACCCAAGTTCAAGTCATTCATTTTGCTTATCTTAACAAATGTTTGTGGTCCTCTGCTGTACTGCAGTTAGGTAATTTAAATTAGCAGTGAACTGGAAATATAGTGTGTGTGTGTGTGTGTGTGTGTGTATGTGTGTGTATATATATATATATATATATATATATATATATGCTTATAGTTTAACATTTATT
>JBCNYG010000001.1:49566953-49582693 GCA_039654305.1 Porochilus rendahli | reverse complement strand
AAATACATAAATCGACTGGTAAATTGAGAGCTTTGCCTTCTGGCTCAGCTCCCTCTTCACCACGACGGACCGGTACAAGCCCTGCTTTATATCAGAGGCTGCAGCGGTCTGCCGGTCGATCTCAAGCTCCATCCTTCCCTCACTCATGAACAAGACTTCAAGATACTTGAACTCCTGTACTTGGGGCAGAACCTCACTCCAGACCAGGAGGGTGCATTCCACCTTTTTTGGCTGAGAAGGTGATGTGAGGTGATGTGATCTGAGGTGCTGATTCTCATCCCGGCCGCTTCACACTACGCTGTAAATCACTCCAGCGAGAGGCTTGATGAAGGACAACGAAGAAAAGCAAAGACGAGATCCATTCAGCTCCTCTCTTCACCCGAGTGTCTAGAACATGCGACCACAAGTCTGATGACACGACTACAAAGTTGACCGTTGAACTAGGATGTTCTGGTGCCAAGTGCACTTATGGGCACCCTTATCTTCGAACATGGTGTCCATGATGGACAAACCTTGATGAGCACAGAAGTCGAAACACCATTCGGGTTCAAATCGAAGAGGTTGCACTTACGATCACACCCTACCACGGTACACTGAACTGTCACTTGGTGCATAAGCACTAACAACAGTCAGGACCTGTCCTCCACCTGAAGATGGTGGGAGGCTCCCTTTTGTCAACTGGGTAGAACCCCAACATGTGGGCACCAAGACGGGGGGCAGCAAGAATGCACACACTGGCCTGCCGCCACTCCTCATGAGCAACTCCAGAATGAATCAAGGTCCTGCCCCTCTCAAATGGGTGGTTCTAGAGTCCAAGTTATGTGTTGAGGTGAGCCCAACTATATCTGGTCAGTAACTCTCACCCTCGTGCACCAGCTCAGGCTCTTTCCCCACCAGAGTCAGAAGCAGAGGATCGGTCTGGCAGAACCCATACTTTTGGCTGCCACCTGGCTCACACTGCACCCAACCCCTATAGCCCCTCCCTCAGGTGGTGGGCCCATGGGAGGGCAGACCCATGTCTCCTCTTCAGACTGGGCACAGGCAGGCTCCATGGGCAGAAGCCCATGAGTGCTCGAAAGCGAATATAAATATATATAAAAAAATTCACATAGTGAGGGACAAAATGTCACATTTATGTATTAAAAGCTTAATATACTGAGAATATCTTGCAAAACTACTCTTATCCACAGCACATCTAATGTAGGTTAAGCCTATATTAACAAAGAAAAGTTAAATATATTTTATCATTTACATTTTTTTTAAATATTAAAAAATATTTTTTTAATGTTTAAGTTAAATATATATTTTTTAAAGTTAAAATATATATTTAATAATGTTTAAGTTAAATATATATCAATTTATGTAGTGCATTGAATTTAAATTTAGCAAAACAAAGTACAAAAATTGGTTAATATATACATTATATATATGTTCACCAAATAATTACTTTATTTATTTTTAAGATAATATAGAATATTCACTAATAAACACTAATTCCTCTCTATATAATAAGAGTACAAAGAAATTTGAAAATATAGAATATATACAGTATATACACAAACAAATATATATATATATATTAAACTTTATATATAATAGGTCTAAAGATAATTTACTAATGTTATTTAGTAAGAAAGTACATAATTACTGTTTGTATGCATAAACTTTTGTAGTATTTTTACAAATAATTACACATACTGTATATGGTACAGGTACATTTGTTTCAATATCCAGATAGTTATAGCTATAAAAAAATGATAAGCCTGCATTTAGACCTGTAACTGTTATATCTGTGGGTCTAATTACTGTATTTGTTCTAATACATGGCATTACATGCGTATTTGGAATGTTTCTTCCCATGAACATGTAATACATGTGCATAAAAGTTCTACAAAGATACTTAAAATTCCACTTACACATGAAATGATTTCCCGCATCCTGGATTCTTTCAGTTTGTACGGTTTAATGCTGCACATGAAGGCATAATTAAAATGTACACTATAAAACCATTAAAAAAAGAAGAAGTTTAAAAGTAAATGGGAGATGTTTCCAGTGGAATCAGGCTTTTAGGACCACAGTAGGGAATGTTTTGGGTCTAACAATATGGCTTCAGCCTCAGCAGCCCAGTCTGAAATCCAGTTATTATTAGGTCAGTGACATACACACACACACACACACACACACACACAAACATACACACACACACCCATATACACACACTATTGTATACATTTGATTTGTTACTTCATAGTATGTTTATTGTTTTCCCAGTTACCTATACATATTAAGCAGCATTAAGCAACTCTAGTGTTTACAGTTTAAAGTGCAATAGTCCATATTTGAGAAGTTGATGTGGACTGATATTTCATATGAATATGATTGTGTACATGCAGATGGACAATATATGAAAAGAGTTTCTATAGTCATGTCAGATCAGACATTCATCATTATAGCACAATAGTGAAAATAAATAAAAGGTCATCTGGTGGAAGTGTTAAATAAATGTGTTAAATAAGTCAGGAAATGAACACAAGTCACGTCACTGTCTCATTCGTTGCTTTCTGCTTTTTCAGAGACGAGATGAATATTTAAGTATACACATGGTCGTAGTCCTGGGACCTGGTACACTAATTACCTGGAGGTAACCCACACAAGCATAGGAGAACACAAAAACACCCTTGCCAAAACCGTTACTCAAACCCAGGGCTTTTTTGATGGGAGGTGGATGTGCTAAGAACTGAACCTTTTGGCTGATCGGTGTTCAACTGTATGCTTCAATCCTTGCAGTGTCAGCGCAGAGTAATACAGTTTTATAAATATTTTCATAACTTTAGTAATGTACAGTTCCCTTTTGGCTTTGCTAACCTTTAAAAGATAAATATAGGCCCACTCACTGGCATCATTTTTGCTGGAATCAGTATGGACACAGATTTTTGTCAGCAAAAATTTGCAATAAAAAAACATGAAACAAATTTTCATGGAAGTCTGGTAATAGCCTGGTGACCTGTTATGGGTGTATCACGCCACTTGCCTGCAGTCAGCTGGGATTGATTCTGACAGATAAGCAGTATAGATAATGGATGGTAGTATGGATTAATTTTAGTGGAACTTTCTGCTTGAACTTTGCTGAAATTTTGCTGTCTAATATTACGTGTGCTGACTTTCGACATACTGCAGAATATTTAAGCAATGTGTAAGCATTATGTAGTTAAACTGTGTTACATAATTTATGTTTTGTGTGTGTGTGTGTGTGTGTGTGTGTGTGTGTGTGTGTGTGTGTGTGTGTGTGTGTGTGCGTTCTATTTTTTATACTTTGGTACAGAATGGAACCTTAGGTAGCATCTAAAAACAAAATTTAAAATGAAAAATGGTCAAGCAAACAGTAGCGAAGGTGGAGTACATCCTGAACAGCTTGCCAGACCATCGCAGGAAAAACACACACATACACAGCCATTCACACTCACACCTAGGGGCAATTTGGAACAGCTATTTAGCCTAATGTGTATGTCTTTGGACTGTAGCAGGAAAGCGGAGTAGTTGGAGGAGAACAAAAACTCACACAGAAACAAGCCCAGGACTCGGACCCACGACATTCTTGCTGTAAGGGGATGTGCCACTATGCCACCATGCCACCCTTTGCATAAACACAAAAAATACAGTATTTATACTAGGAGATGTTCCATAATAACAACAAAGTAATTAATAATCTGATCAGTGAGATCAGAGCATACGGATTTAGGTTTTCTGAATACTCCTAATGAATAACAACCACTAGAGGTCAGTGTGAAAGTGAACACGTTCTCTGCCCCTAACATTTTGTCTGGTGGTTTCTGTTTGTTCAGGTAACTGAGCAAATGTAAAAAATGCTTAATCAATAGACAGAAATTGTAATATCATTGGAATGAGTGATCACATTTATTTATTTAAAGACATTTGTAATCCTGAAATGGAGAACAGTTCAATAAAGTCATATCTAATGAAATATATATTTAAACTGTTAATGATTATACCTATAGAAGAGCAATTGTATGCTTTACTGCACTATTTGATTATTGGATGATTTATGTGACTATTATTTTTTTATTTTATTTTTGGGCTATTCCACTCTGTATGAGTATTGCGCAGCTGGTCTGCAACAGACCTTGGCAGACCTTGAAAAGAAACAAAATCGCCATCCTAAGCTATGGGGGGTGTTGAGCCTATGCTTTAAGGTCAGCTCGGGACATGTTGAGAGATCAGAGTCAGAGGATAATAGATCAATCAGAGTGGAATGGGCACCTTATAAGTCTTAGGTTTTTCCTCTTGGAACAATTTCTTCTGTGTGATTCATTCAGTTATTCATTATTCCTAATTAGGGCCCATCTCAGCCGACTCTGGGCAGAGTACACTCGCCAGGCCAGAAACACGCTGGCGGCTTTGCAGCCTACTCTTGACGAAAATCAGCAATGGTTCTTTTACATGCCTCTCACCATAGACAGTGACAGCCGGCATTTGATAATCCATTTAGGATGCACGGCACTGGGGGGACAGCAGTGACAACCCGCTGATAGTGGGGCTTGAACCCCCAACCTTGGGCTCAGTAATCCAGCTCCTTAACCACCAGGCCACCACTTCCCCTGTGTGATTGATTGTATGCTTTTCTTTTCCTAAAGGCTAAATAAACACCTGAAAATGGATATGAAACTCCTGCAGACACTTTTCACCACAACAGTACAGCCACAATCAAACATCTTACAGATTATATCTGAGAGAGAAATATTAGTGAAGGTGCATCATTATGTGCTCAAAATGCCATACCTTTACTCAAAACTTAAAACCTTGCTTTCTGTTCTATATCCTATTTCCTTTCATGTACCATGCATTGATTTTAAAACCGAAACAACAACACTCTGTCACTATTACTGTAACCCAATAATTCTAGTCAGCTGCGATAGCCTGGTGAGCTGTCCAGGCTGTATCTTGCCCAGAGTTGGCTGAGATGGGCACCAGAAAATGATTTTAGAAAAATGAATGAATTAATTCTAGTCATTGAGCATTACACACACACACGCACACGCCCACACACACTCACACACACACACACACATGCACACACACACAGTGGTGTGCAAGCATGTTTTCCCCCTTTTTTAAATACATTTTTAAACATTTCTTGTTTTTTTTTTTTGCATGTTTGTCACACTTAAATGTTTCAGATCATCAAACCAATTTAAATGTTAGTCAAAGACAACACAAGGAAACACAAAATGCAGGTTGGTTTTTTGAGCATGAACCACCTTTTTAAGGTCATGCCACAGCGTCTCAACAGGATTCAGAGTTCATGACTTAGACTAGGCTCCTCCAAGGTCTTTTTGTTTTTCTTCAGCCATTCAGAGGTGGACTTGCTGGTGTGTTTTGGATTATTGTCCTGCTACAGAACCCAAGTTCGTGCACAACCGAGACGAACCTTAATGTTCTTTTTGCGCAGCAATGGTTTTCGTCTTGGAACTCAGACATGCAGGCCATTTTTGCCCGTTCTCTTCCTTATGGTGGCGTTATTGACACACTGACCTTAACTTAGGCAAGAGAGACCTGCAAGTCTTTGGATGTTGTTGTGGGGTCTTTTTTGACCTCTTGGATGAGTCGTCGCTGTCGACCCGCCACTCCTGGGAAGGTTCACCACTGTTCCATATTTTCACCATTTGTGGATAATGGCTCTCATTGTGGTTCCCTTGAGCCCCAGAGCTTTTTTTTAAAACTTATCCAGGCTGATAGATCTCAATTGCTTTCTTTCTCATTTGTTCCTGAATTTCTTTGGATCTGGGCATGATGTCTAGCTTTTGAGGATCTTTTGGTCTACTTCACTTTGTCAGGTAGGTCCTATTTAAGTGATTTCTTGATTGAGAACAGGTGTGGCAGTAATCAGGCCTGTGAGTGGCTAGAGAACTTGAACTCTGGTGTGGTAAAGCACAACATGGTAAAACATGACAAAGTCTCAAGACGTTGCCTGGTGGTCAAAGTATTGCCTGGTATTCTTTGGCCTGGCGAGTTATCCAGGGTGTACCTTGCTCAGAGTCAGCTGAGATGGATGCCAGCCTTCTCATGACCCTGTTAGGATTAAGTGGTTCAGAAAATGAATGGAAGATGAATTAATGTCTTAGCACGGACAGAAAAAAGAACAAAGAACTTAACTTGGATTGTAAAGATGTTATTATTTTTTTTTTTTTATAACGGCGGATGTGTAACTTTCCTGTGGTCAACTAAACTGCACATGCACGAGGGGTGACCTAATTCCTTAAGATTAGTGATTTATTAAAAAAAAAATTTTGTAAAAAAAATCACAAGTAAGCACTTTAATCTAAGGTTTGTACTTTGAGCATGTCATAAAGTCATAAAATACAACTCGACTATATGTGATTCTGTGCATTTTATTTGATTATGGTGTTGTGATTTTGCATGGACTAGTACAGCTGGAAAGCCTGCTTCTGAGACAGGTTTCTGTGTATTAAGGTCAGGTTTTTTGCATTTCAAGAGCTTTAACAGCAGAGTGAAAGCTTAAGCAGGACCCTGTAATGAACACCGAGACAGTGCGTGAACAATAATCTGTGTTCTGTTCGAAACATTGTGTGTTTTTTCTTCTTCGTCAGTCAGTCAGAAGAAATTGAAACTCACGTTAAATGCCGTTAATCAGTCAAGACGTGTTTATTGTGTTTAGAGACGATTGTTTCTTTAGAGGATAAGGTAACTGAAAAGCAATCGGTTTTGGATTAAAAACCATTTCTGAAAATGTGTTCCTTCTTTAATTTCAGATGAGTTTTAGGTGACAGTGTGTCTGATTAAAAAAAAAAATCTCCAGAGCTAGTTATGCAAATGTTCATCTTGTTATGTTGTAACTCGAATTAGTAAGATTTCTTTGGCTGGGTTATCTGTATTCGCATCAGAGCTCCAGTACAAAAACATAACAATCAGGTTTCAGCCACCAGACGGTCACAGCTGACTAATTATACAAGAGTTTCAAAGATCTCACTTGTACTCGTGACCTTTTGTCACTTGAGACTTTTCCTGCCCCTGTTTGCCTCTCCTATGTAATATACTATATTTTTTCCTCAACAATACTCAACACTTGATTTAAAATTATTTCTCTATAAAGAGATGTTCTTGATCCTGTGTTTAAAGTACAGAAATTCAGCCAGATTTTGACTATTTTAATAAAGATTTTTTCTTACATGATCATCACCCATCAAGTTTTGGTTTTCTAAAAATTCATTCAGTACTTTTTGTGTAATCCTTGAAACAGAAAGAATTCTTTAGAAAATGCTTGTTTAAAAAAGTTTTTAATAAATTCCTTGATCCGGATCTGCTCCTTAATGTAACTGGTTCTTGCTAGGCCCATACCCCATCCCTCCACCAAGTTTGGTGAAAATCAATTTAGTAGTTTTTGCCTGATCTTTGCTACTTATGTAGATTTTATTTTACTTTATATTTTATCTTAATGTTAATTTAATGTGCAGTATTTGTTTCTTAAGTTTAATTTTGAGGGGGCTCTGAGTCCAAGAATTTCATTGCTGGTAGTGATTTTTAATTGTTACCTGTATATGACAAATATAAACGTAATCTTCCCGAAAGTAAAACAGACACTGGCGAATGCATAACCTTTGAAAAAATTTGACGCTGTGGTTGCCTAATTTGAAATGTTTACCATTGCCAAAGAAAAAATGTTGTGTAGCCTGATGTTGAAATATGAACGACCTTTTCTTTCTTTGACCTTAAGTGCAGAGAACCTGCCTGACCATAATAACGGCAAGTCTCAAAAAAGGATCTCAAACAGTAACCTTAATTTTGTGGTTTCACGTTGGTTTATCTCTGCTCCAAGTTATACAGGACAAGGGTTCTTTTTCCCTGTCTTCTCTGTATTTGTGGAGGGAAACTAGAATGTTCTACTGGAATGTAGAACAATATGGTATTTGTTAGTAATATCTGAAATTATTGTTGTAGGCTATTAAACTCCTAAGAGATAAGAAAAAAGAAGCGGGGTGAGACTACAATGACACAGGAGTTTAAATGATAGGAGGGGAAAGGGGGAGGGGTGTAAACAGGAGAAATTTCTGTCTGAGGGAACCTGTTCATGGATTCATTTATAAACAGCAGAAACATGGGTACACAACGGGTGCAAGAAGTAAATGTGCACACTTGCATATTTTCTGTATTAACTTCAGGAGGATGGTAGGAAATGACTGTTTATAGAATAAGTAATAACTGGAATAAACTTCTACCACGGACCTTCCACAATATTAAAACATGACACATAGTTGTAATTTCTGCTGTTATTAGCAGATGATTAACATCATGGTGGTAGCAGGAACTCTGCTTCATGCTGGATTACAATCTATCACCTCATCCTTGATTATCTTCTAGTAACAGCCTGACACACTGTGTTTTATTGCTTACTTAGATTAGTCATTATTTTTGTCGTCCTCTGATGCAGTAAAAAACGTTTGAGCCCAATATTTTTTTAAAAGGTTTTTTTGACTTGCATGTAGTTATACTTCTGCCTACAGACATGTCGTTACCATCAGGTCTCCTGAACTGTTCATTGGAATTCCATCAAACTTGTTCAGTAATTTAACTTGACCTATATGAACTATAACCTGTAAACATTTAATATATATATTGGTTTTGTTTTTCATTTTCTCCGCAAAGAAAATGCTTTTCATTTTCTCCGCTAAGCATCTTCGATGCAACACTCGCATCCAAATTTGTAGTACAAGCTGTTAAAAATGTAATAGTTTGACAGTCCATGAGCAATAAAAAAAATCAGTGCCAGATATCATGTAGGATCAGAGGTGGGCTGACTGAACATGCTGTCTTGATTGTGATTAGAACAGTCTACCTTAAAAGAAAACAAAAGGAAAGCCTTCCAAGCTATCCTGTTACACTGAATAAATGTATATTTTCATCATCAGGAGGTTTTTACTTACGTTTTCGGTTACAATCTGCTAAAAATCTGTTCACTAGTTTGCATTTGCCAGTCCACAAGAAATTGTTAGAGTAGGATGTGGATGCCTCAGTTCCAATAAGAAATGATAACAGCAATAATAAGAGTATACAGATATTAAACTTTCAGATGAGAAATAAACTTGTTCTAGACATAAAAGAGCTTCTGAATAAACCAGGCATGTCTGTACATAATACTACATTACATAGCGCAGTGCATTAAATAGCACTTTGGTGTATTCAGCTTTTGTGTCTTTTTTTTCATGAAAAAGATGTACAAGTTCTTGACAATACATTGTATTTAACCTTTTATTAAGTTTGGGTTTAATTTCTCTTTAAGATCATGTAGAAAGGTCTACATGTTACTGATGGAGCTCAGAACTGCTTTGTGGTGCATCACTTTCAGATGGCCAGTATTTTGTGTTCTGTGCTCTGTTGCTGGATTAGGTGCGTGGGAATCACCGAGGTGTTTTGATGGGAAAGGAATGGTTATTGCAACTTATCTCTCCGCCCCCATTGCATGTCAGCAGGAGCTCATTGTTTCCCTGTGGGTTTATTTCAAAGATTGAAACAAACCTGCTCAAGAAAGTGTTCTCAGGTTCCTGTCTTATCAGGTTAAAATTCACCTTATCATCTTACTCTTTACTTCTTTCTCTTTTCAGTGAGGAAAATCTGTTTTTGTGTTTTAATTGTCAAGAGTTTGTGCATAAAGAGAGACGTACATGTTGGCTAATATCATGCCAAGATTCTTGGTTTTAAATTAACTCTTTGTCTGACCTGGTTAAAAAAAAAAAAGGCAAATGTCCAAGAATCACCTCAGCGTGTGGGATGTGCTGCTAGCTAATGTATTGGAATTTGTTGTTCTCTAGAGAGTGTTTGTTATAAAGGCTTGGCCGGCTTTCTTCTGTCAACCTGCCCTTGGTGATCTTGATGCCCTCACTTGCATGATGAGTTGTTTGTTAACAGGGTTTTTTATTTTCATTGAATTATTGCTGAGCAACAAAAAAAAGCTGGGTTTTGGAAGTTCAGAGTTGAAAGGAAGACTTGTTTTAGTTTTATAGCAGTTTGTGGTTTTCATTCTGTTGTTCAGGAGAAGGATTTTCCACACACTTTAACAGGACATCGATGAGCATCTGCCTGCCCTGCTATCCATCTTATGCATGGATGCATGAGACTCTTGTCATGTGACATTTAAAGCTGATTAAAAGATGAAATATGGATGACTCTTGCATTTACGCTACTTGTTGCCAGGTCTAGCCAGATGCTGTCTGGTGCTTGATGTCAGATTGGCCTTGGCTTTAATGGATTTCCTTCATTTGCTTACTCATCCAGCCTCACAGTTACTTCTCAGAATTGGTGTCATTATACACACCGTTTACGATACAGTGTTGCGTGGATAATCGTCATTACAAGTTGACTGGTGTAATACAGTGCTTATTATTTATTGTCTTGTGTTGCAATTCTGTCCGCTTGCATTGCATGTTTTGGAATCCAAGTTAAAAACTTGTTGCGCAGAAAATCATCCCCAGCGACACTGAGATCGATTTTTGGGGGGTTTTCACTGTTGCATGGACAATCATGATTGCAACTTAATGGTTTAATGCTGGGTTTCCTACGCCACATCAGCCATAGATGTGAAGTAAGAGTGGTAATTTGTCTGTGTTAGCTCTGCATTAGACTGTTGACCTTTTCAGGATGCACACCTCAGCTTGTATTCACTCCAGGTTCCCCTACAACCCTGATTATAGATAATTCATGGATGGCTGGCTGGAAGGATGGATGGATAAATAGGTATTTTGAGTCAAGTGATTTGAGTTTTGTTCCCTGAATACTATGACATTTTAGATTAGCACGAAAGACATGTAGCTTGATCTGCTAGTAGTATGTCACATGAGATCACAAGGTATTATTTCCTGGCAACAGTTAAACTAGAAACAGTAATTCCATTACTAGCCTCTCTTTAAAAGTTAATTTAAAAACAAATAAATAAATTATCTTGATGCTGAGAAACCTCCAAGCACAAAGTCCTCTTACGGGAACACTTTCCCATTTCAGTTGTTAGAGAAACAACGAAAATGAGGGAATTATGAAGCTGTGATTTGAACTGCAGTGGACACTTCTGTTAATGCTGCTGCTATAGAAAATTAACTAAAACCTTCCTACCAATCAAAGTTGAGCATTCGCTCTAAAAGTTTTTTTTGTTTGTTTTTTTTTAAAGGAATTCTTGACTAAGGGGAGAGAAAATATAGGCAACCCTAAAAATGTTAGTTATTCCAAAAAGTCTCAACGCAAAAAAATCAGCAACTAGAAGCACCCAGAGAGCACAAACACCAAGTTGGGAAAAACGCTTTCAAGGTCGTCTCAGAATGGTAAAGACTCCTAAATAATTCCTGAATCCAGAATTTAATCTGGATCACCCCGAAAATCGAATGGAATGTTACTTGGGCAGTACTCAAATTCATCAAAATCCAGTCATAACTTTTTGTGGGACACCGACAACAACATAACCTGCTTGATTGAAGTAATGGCGTGTAGACAGGCCCAGAACGAAGTCATGACACAGGCTAGAGGCTTGGCTCTGGTGTTCTCATAACACATCAAAACTGATAGATTGACATATCATTATTATGGCTAATGTGTGTTGAAATAATTCTTTATGGGTATTTTTGTAGATTTATGTCAGATTGTTGTTAATATTAACTACTCTTAAAATAATTTGGTAACCATTCCAAAAATTTTAAATTTGACACAATCAGGTTTCAACAATAGCAAATCTCAGAAGGGTGTCTGTATAATTAATACTAATCCTAGGGAAGTTTATGTAATCTCTCAGTACATGCAGTATATCATGCTATGTATGGTTATTTCTATAAATGTTATTTATTTATAGGTCTATCTTGCTGGTTTCTCCTTAAGTGAAACTGAGATAAATAATTAGCAGCTTAGCTGGCAGGCATTAATTGCTGTATCATTGCTCTTTAATTTCACCAATAATAATTTGTCTATTTATTACAGCTCTAGCACTTGTGTTCCTGACTGCTCTATTTACAAAATGTAGGTTGATGGTATATACTACCTGGCCAGAAAAAATGCATCTCTGTTTTTGGATTGACGCACGTAATCACCCCATTGTTTCGACAAACTTAAGCAACATAATCGTGGGGGTTTTTTATCCAATGTTGGGTTAATTTTTCATCGACGTCTTTAATCGATCACAGCAAAAAAAAGTCTTCTTCGGCACATCCCAGGGACTTTCAACAGGGTTAAGGTCAGGACTTTGTGGTGCCAGTTTACATGTAAAAATGATTCCTCATGCTCCCGGAACCACTCTTTCACTGGTAGAGCTTTTAATTTTAAATCCGTTCAGTCAGGGAAGAAAAAATTTGATGGAATAACCTGTAATCGATTCCAAGCTGGTTAAACTTCGAAACAAAAAAGCTGCCTTCAAAGTGCAAGAAAACTCAACTTAAAGTTAGGTGTCATTCTTTCATTTTCTGAACCAGTTGATCATAATTGGCGCCCATCTCACCTAACTCTGGGTGAAGGCGGAGTGACAGGACAGCTCGCCAGGCCATCGCAGTGCAAGATGGGTATCATTTAAAATTTTTTTCCTTTTTTATTTATTTAAAATATAATAAGTCAAGACAATACAAAAATATATAATTTTATTATCCATAATTATTTATTATATTATTATGTTATAGTCATTATCCAGAATTATACATTTGAGGGAGTTCCCCAGAACTTTGTGGCGATGCGGCTTGATGGGATCAGTAACCCAGAGCCTTAACTACTGTGCCACCACTGCCCCGGTCCATACATCCACTCATTCATTTCTTTGCTGAATGGCTTTAGTCTTATTAGGGTCACAGAGAGGCTGGAGTCTATCTCAACTGACTCTGTGTGAAGGCAGAGAACACCCTGAACACCTCACAAGTTTATCACAGGGCAACACTCACACCTGGACCTAGGAGCAATTAAGAATGGCCAGAAGGGGTAATGTGCATGTCTTTGACTGTGGGGAGTAACCTGGAAGAAACCTACTGAAACACAGGAAGTAAATGAAAACTCCACACAGAAACACTGTGTCCAAGCCCGGGGCATCTGGTCAAATGTAAAGAAAAAAATGTTCCCATAATTCTTTGAGAAATTTCTAACAAACCAAGCACTCAGAACTTGTTTGGCAGAAATGAAAATGGTTAGCTGTCTCTGGAGTACATGCTTGTAGCCTGGACTCATAAAGGGTGCTTTGTGTACAGAAAGTGTACAGGGAGTAAGGCCCCCCCATTCTGTATAAAACTCCCACAACTGTATGTTTACTGTGGGAGGGTGTGTGGATGTGATGCTGGCTCCATAATACCATTTCTGTCTCTGTAGCTTGGCAGAGCAGGGATAAAAGCAAGGAGGACAGGAAACACCTTAAGTTGATGTTGAGAAGGTAGAGTTTTATCACCCCATTGGGCACTGGTTGAGAAGATTTCAGCTCTACCACAGATTGCACTGACACACAAACACTGGAATTTTCCAGCAAGTCTCCCAGGCTCTGGGTGGAGCAGTGTGAAAGGTGTTGTTCAAGGTAGCGTGAGTGGCTTTTTCTTCTCTTAAAAAATTTAATCAGAGGCATTTAAAGCTAATGCAGAAATTAGTATCCTACCGTCATATTTAATCCTTATTTTTATAGTAGTGCTTTTGCTGGCAGTGTTGTCGTTTGTAATTTTTTTTTTTTTTCCGTATGCTTCGTCAGCACCTTGTTTCACAGCTGCAGCTGGAATTCAGAACTGTCACAAAGAGTGACATCTGATGAATCCCGCTCCGTGTGATGCAACAGGAATGTTTTTGCACATGTTCATGGTTTTGCTTGGCCTGCTGGCTCATTATTGTTTCTCTTAGTATGACTAAATAATGTGACCCTTCAGTTCCCAAGTCCATTACAGTAACAGCACTTTAAGAAATTTAGGGATAAGTGACAAATTCCATACATTGCCAAGGTAAGCTAAGGCAAAAATATTTAAATTTAATGAAATAGTCTTGTTTCATCACTTCTCAGCACCTCCTTCTGAGTGAGTGAAGGTACAAAGAAAACAAACTAGGAAAGACTTTTTTTGTTGTTGTTGTTGTTTCTTTCTTTGTTTTTTGTCCTGAGATTTTTGCTCACTTAAAGCCACTTAAGCTGGCCACTGCAACACTGCCTTATTCTATTAACTGTACTCTGTCCATGCAGTAAATAGACTCACACTAAATCGTAATTAAAGTTACTGTTAAGAAATGGCATTTCCTAAAAAAAATGGGCTTTGCTTTTCAGGTCACAGTCTTATATTTAATATTGACCTCTATATTTTATATATTGCCTCTTATGTTTTATACATTCACTGCTGATGGATGGATGAAGAATAACTGGCTGAGGGATTAGATGGATGGGGGATGAATAGATGGCTGAAAAATTGGATGGATGGATGGATGGATGAAGAAGAATAAATGGCTGAGAGATTATATGGGGATGGATGGGGATAAATAGATGGCTAAGGAATTGGACAGATGGAGGGTTGAGATGGTTGAGGGATTGGATGGATGGATGAGATGGTTGAGGGATTGGATGGATGGATGGAGGGATGAGATGGTTGAGGGATTGGATGGATGGATGGAGGGTTGAGCTGGCTGACGGCCGAGGGATTGGACGGATGCAGGGATGAGACGGCCGAGGGATTGGACGGATGCAGGGATGAGACGGCCGAGGGATGAGATGGGCCCCTTCCTTACAGTTGCTTTTACACAAGCAACAATCCATTTGGTAAATTCTGTTTTTTTCCCAGTACAATCAGTCAACCGTTTGAGACATGTAAACCGCGTTTGAGTTGTTCCTGTCGATGTTAGTGATACCACATTTGCAGGGTCCACATCTGCGATTGTCCCCCTCCCACATGGAGCAACGTTTAGATTACACATTTACAAGTTTGGAGCTATTTGTAACCAAACACTCTGTCTTCCACACTCACCATCAACACTTTCTCTGCTTCATCTGCCCCAACTCCTGACTTCTCATGTGACGGGACTTCAGCTGGCCTCCTGCCATCGACTGCCACAGACTAGCCAGGTCAAATCCTTCATTGCCACCTCCCATGTGTCCAGTAGCATTCAATCACCTGACCATTTGGCATTCTGAATACACTTTATATTAAGAATAATGATTGGAATTTGTCAGGAGATCAATTTGTGAATAGCACTGATCAGTCATATCAGGTTTTGTTTTTGGTACATGTCTAAGGCTCGTATAGGTGCATGGA
This sequence comes from Porochilus rendahli, assembly GCA_039654305.1. NCBI lineage: Eukaryota > Metazoa > Chordata > Actinopteri > Siluriformes > Plotosidae > Porochilus > Porochilus rendahli. The sequence goes on along the minus strand of JBCNYG010000001.1, from coordinate 49,567,439 downwards.
ATAAAATTAAACTGCATCAATCTGAATGCTGGTTCTAGTGCAAAGCAATTGTGGAGAAAACTTTCAGCCTCTCTGACAATCACTTAGAGCGGAAAAAGAAAAGATGGCTCGGGTGGAATTAGGACGGTTAGGCCAGGGATGATGGGCTTATTTTAGCACAGTAAGCTGCCTTATACCTTTCAAAGGATATAAGTACCAAAGAATGACTCCCTGCTGCTGCTTTTTTTTTGTATTCTTTACATTGTTTGACTTGGCAGAGGGAATATGTAGTTAGTTCTGAAGTTCAGCAGCAGAAAGTCTCCTGTCTTTGGAATTTGATGTTTGAAGTATTGGGATTGGTTTTAAATGAATTCTGAACAAATTGCACTTTTACCTGCCAGCAGCACATCAAGATGGGATCCATAATTTTTAAACAGTTGCAGGGGCTAAACAGAACACCTGTGGGACATCAGAAACCCATATGATAAAAAAAACTATTTTTAAATA
>JBCNYG010000001.1:49552952-49564856 GCA_039654305.1 Porochilus rendahli | reverse complement strand
TGTCAGTATTGCAACCTCACTGAGCTGAACATTTATCCCTAATGCCCTCCAACCCAACTGATGTGTATTACTGTGTTCTGGCTTCCTTGATTAGGATTCTGTTAACACTGCTTAATTTATCATAACTAAACATTTGTGTCGCTAAATAGTACTTCACATGAAAACCATGTTTTCTATACTTTCTATTAAAGCCCCATTTCAACAGGAAATTGTATTGTATGAGGAAATTGTATTGTATGAGGTCCTTCCTTACTGGTGCTATTCTGTGATTTTGTTTTCGTCTGGATCATCATTTCCTCCTTTATAAAATACAAAAAAAAGTCACACACTCAAATTTTTTGTTAGAGTGCCTTTAAACTTGATTACAGTAATCACCATAACTTGTTGCTTCAATTGGTCAGGTCGAGGCTCAGCAACATTGTGTGGTAATAAAATGAAGGCAGCTGATGACCTGAATGTACTGTATGACCAGTTTATCCCATCAGTGGACTTTTCTTCCTGATGGCACCGTCTTTCTGGGAGCAAGGGGAATCATTTTCAGACATGAACTGGCACCACAGAGTCGTGACCTCAACCCTGTTGAAACTCACGATCAACCTTGAGATTGCAGGTTCACTTCCAAGTTAATCCATCTATCGGGTCCATGGGAGGGAGGTAGGGATCGCATACGCTCACATCCCTAACAGTCACAATAGCCATGGGCGTCTGCGAGCTCATTTGTACAAGAGCAGATAGTATTGTAAACATGATTTAGATGTGCTGAAGATGATTTTATTAAGTGGTTTGATTTTTTTTGTCAACGGTTTATGATGTAGGTGAGAAATGAACCCACCTTTGAATGAAAATAAATGATGTAACGTTGCTTGAGTTTGTAGAAACAACGTATACAAAAGTGCACAAAAGTGTACAACTGGTGATTGCATGGTATTATTGAGGTGAAGGGTGGGCCAACAAAATATTAAAATGTTTTGGCCAGTGTATGTGACTAAATTTAATATGTATTACAGATGTCCTCATGGAAAAAAAATCCAAGTCTTGCAGGGCTACAGTTTAAAATTTTTGCATTTCACATCTTGATGTTGGAGTCCTGCAATAAAAAAAATCTTGAAAGCCACATGTAGGTAACATGATACAGTATTTTCATTGTATGTCTGGGGTTGCTTGGATCATTACATTTTCTTTTTTACATCTGGGAAAAGTCTTGCTATTAACAGCAAGTGTCTAGTAAATTCTGTGTTACAAAAACAAACCCAGTGGGATGTTGGTTATAGGAGCTGTAGGTGGATACTGGGGCTCCCCAGTGGGTCCCTTTAGTACAAAACAATATATATAGATAGATTGGTTGCATCACTACTGGGAGGTGAAGCTCAGGCTCCTGCTGCTCAGGTAGCTGATGTGCAAGACAGTGATTGAGCTGCGTTACTGTCACCAGATAGTCGAGAATGGAAAAAGACCCTGGTGTGAGAAATGTGTCATGTTTCAGATGTTAAGGCCACACATGCTGACAGATCAACTTTTTTAATATTGTGTTTGTAATCTGAACATATTTTACATGTAGATCCATTTTGTGCACAATGATATTATTTGTTTGTAACTATTTTGTCAACTAGCAGACTTTGCTAAACAAGACCAACAAGTTTTTACTGTAGATACAACTGGAACCATCATCAGAGCTGCTGTGATAGAAAATTCATCAATATATTCTGACCAGAAATTGAGATTTCAAGAGTGCACTCATATTTAAAAGGGGAAAAAATGTTTTAAAGCTTTTGCTGAGGATGCTTTGATGCCTGGGGAGTCACGGTGGCATAGTTGTGAGCACTTCCACCTTAAAGCAAGAAGGTCACAAACTACTGCGAGTGGGGTTTGCATGTTCTCCACGTGATTATGACGTGATTATGTGGGCTTCCTCTGGGTATTGTGGTTTCTTCCTATAGTCCAGAGACATGCACATCAAGCTAATTGGCTTTTCCAAATTGCTTCTAGGTGTGAAGGATGTTTATGGTGTACCCTTCCTTCGGCCAGTATTGGCTGAGGCAGGTACCAGCCTCCCCCAGTACCTTCGCAGGATTAACCGGTTCAGTGAGTGAGCAACCTCTCTAGTGGTGTTTAGGCCAAATATATTTATTTCACACTTGTAATGCTCCATTATGAGTGCATGTGAGAAACCCGGCCAAAGTATGAGAAGAAGGAGGCACATTTTTGGTTGTGACTGTTTGAAATTTGGTTTACCGGTTTTCAAGCATGTTAAGAGGTTTATTGTGTTAATGTGTGCATGCTTTGTGCAATTGAGAATTTATTGGCAGAAATTGTTCCTCTATGTGTTTTTTTGTTTGTTTTGTTTGGGGTGTTGTTTGTTAGGTTGTTGTTTTGTATGCTTGTTCTCCCCTTGAGCACAGAGCTGTGACTGCACAATCCGTCCAAACATGCTAATGCCTCTGATTGTTCTAAATCCCACCAAGGGACTTTGGAGTGAAATCTGAGTTGTAGTGTTTACCCAACTGAATAACAGAATGGATTCTGATCCCACTGATAGAAGAATAAAATGCAAAGATGATGAAAGAGAAGCGTGAAAGGGGAGGGGGGAGGGGTGATGTTGCTGGTTGGCTCTAGAACATGTGAAACAAATAGTTCATCTCTCTCTCTCTCTCTCTCTCTCTCTCTCTCTCTCTGTGTGTGTGTGTGTACGTGAGGTTGAAACATGTTTTGCTGAACTCGATGTAGAGAAGGAATTGAAGAGTGAAGAATAGCAACAGATTTTCCGGCACTGTAATATGAATGAGCATGACAGAACATTAACATCTTGACTCCTTTTTTTCTCTTTCTCTCTGTGTGAGACAGATTGATAAGCCACTCGATGGGGATTCACCGGCGAGCTCCCACCTGTGTGTCCTGCCCTGCAGCCTGCTGCCTGACCTCTCTCTTCAACACCTCCTCCACCAAAATCATGAAACTAGTATTAACTGAATGGCAAATTATATGGATTTTTACTGTTTCCAATAGACAGTAAACACACACTTACACTTTATATACAGCTCTGACATACACACACACACACACACACACACATACACACACACACACACATACATTCAGATACATTTGCTCACACCAAAGGGAGTGACCTCATGACAAAGCCATATCTCCCTCGTGGGTGCAAACCAAAAAACCTTCTCGGCACATCCTTAAGGAACCCCAAAGGAATGTATTCTGCGCCTTGAGCGTGTGATTCCTCTCATCTGTTTCTTCAGTTACCAAAAGGAGATGCTTGGGATTTAATGTGCACCATTGTTCTTTTGAATTGATTTGGCTTTATTTCGGTTTTTCACTTCGGTTAAGAGCGAGGTGTCCTTCCCTTACCGATTGCATGCCGACGACGATGGCGCCCCAGAACACTGATGCAGATGCTATGCAAGTGCAGGAGGTCATGGTGGTCCCTGCGAAGGCAGCCAGCAGAGGCTCAGATGGAGGTGGAGGAGGGGACGGGGCAAAAGCAGGGGGTGGAGCCACTGGACGGGACCAGGAGAGTCAGGAGGAGTCGCCAAGCGAGGATTCTATAGACAGCATCCCTTTGCGTCAGTGGGTTATGAATGGAGCCATCATGTTTGGACGAGAGTTCTGCTACGCAATGGAGACCGCCCTGGTGACTCCCGTGCTGCTGCAAATTGGTAAGATCCAACTCATTGGTCATGCAAAAGATGTTCTGGCTTTTCTTGTCAGCCTTTCGTCCACACCGTTCATTTTATTATTGTTTTTTTTTTCTGTGTGCAAGTGTAATTGAATTTTGTTAATGCAGCTGTACATGTGCACAATACGTGTGTATACATCCATCTTGGCTATACAGCTGAGATTAGAAGTTTACATGCACTTATCTTGCCATGTCAGCTGTTTTTTTGTAATTATTTGAATTATTATAAATCATAGCTATGTAGAATTGTACAGCTAATAGAAAAACAAAAGCTATTTGTTGTGATTGTGGGTTTTTGGAAATCAGTACAGGATCAGAACTATGCATACAGAGTTAAAAATATACATACAGCGTGGTGCTTAAACTTCCAAATGTATTTTAACTTACCAAGGTATCTTAACTTCCTGTTGGTGAACATGACAGATTAAACCTGGAAGCCCATTTGGATTGACAGGGAGGTAGGAAAGTCCAAGAGCAGTGGTTAAGGCTCAATGTTACTGATGACAAGGTCAGGGGTTCAAGCCTCAGTACCATCAAGTACCATTATTGGGCCCTTAACCCTCTAATCATCACTCTTAGACCCTTTGAGCAAGGCCCTTATCGCTCAACTGCTCAGTTGTATAAATGGAATAAGAAATTGCTGTGGATAAGGGTGTCTGACATATGGTTAGCATGGACACCTCACAGCGAAAAGGTCCTGAGTTTGAGTCCTGGTGGCAATTCTATGTGGAGTTTGCATGTTATTACTGTGTAACCCCACATAAACATCAAAGCTTGCTGTGCAATGGGTAAGGCATGGTAACAAGTCCACACCACATACCTATCAAAAATAAATGGACTTTGCTTAAATCCTGGGTTCACCAGACATCCAGCCAGACGGGCAGGCACATGGGCAGGCTTTCTCATCAGCACCCGCATCGTGAAATTCAGGCTTCATCAATTATTTATGTATTTGTTTTTAAAACCACACGCAAAAACCTCTGACTGCTTAACCAAGGGACGCAACTCGACAGCTGGCACGCTGGCTGTTAGCATCGGAAAACTTCCTATGCGCTCCAGATCACATGAGCTAAACACAACAAAATACATTTGCTAACTGTACTCAGGTCCACATTCAGTATGCTGTGTTTATAACAGGTAATGTAATTCGTAAGTTACTGTGGTAATATAAATGACCATAAGCAGAAACGTTACTGAAAATGCCTGCTTGAACAACTAGTTGCTAATTCTGTTGTGCTGCATCCCTTGTGAGCGGCTCAGAACATCAATAACAACAGGTCCAATGACGTCACTCGCCATCACTTTACACCCAGACTATACATACATCTTAAAGTGCGCCAGCTTGCCAGGCTTTCCTGGATTTCTTTTTTTTTTTTTTAAAAACAAAGAAAACATTTTTTTCTGCCATGAATGAAATGTGGTGGGGGGTTTGTTTGTTTGTTTTTGTTTTTTAATGGCTGTAAAGGTGTTCTAATACCTGTTTTTGCTCTGTGTGTTCATTTGCGTAGTTATTAACAGCTGGCACCACTTGAATACAGAGCAGTTAGCACATAGATAGTTCAAAAGCCTGGGAACAGATCAATGAGCACAATATGATGTCTAATCTTACAGAGTTACTTTTTGCTGTGAAAGTTTCTCTGAGTCTAGAGCAAGAGCGTGTGAGACTTGTGTTTCATCCGTATGGGTATTGTCCGTGTATCATCCATGCTGGTCCACTGAGTATTGCCCTAGGCGTTTTAATGGGGCATTTTGGAAGGCACAGGGTAAGTCGAGCTTGTGGAAATCCAGTTGGAACGATAGGGATAGTGTTACTCTGACGCAAAAGACAACCTCTGCTGGCTTTGACTCTTTGTTTGTGTTTGTGTGAGAGAGACTGTGTTTGACTCTTACGGTTCATTGCAGCCAGAAGAGACATTAGTAAAATTATCAAGATTATCAATAAGATTTAATGAGCAACAGTTTATACCTACTTCATTCAAAACCTGTTTATTTATAGAACTACTGTACAGTTATAAGAGAAATTATTTTGCTCAATCTGTCGATGTTCCTTGAAATTTGTATTGAAGAGAGATAGAAAGCAGTCAGTCTCTTGTGAAGTTGGCACTCTTTCTTTCTTTTGACTCCTGAGGCTGAAACGTGGCAACTGCCAGTGCCTAATGCCTTCTGTGCTCTCTCTGTGATTTCTTTTTTCATACAAGGGCCGCGACATTTCCTACACTTCTTAGTAGATGGATGGTGCATGGTATTGTAGTACACAGTCGAGGGAATGTGTGCTAATCTTTTGTGAAGGGTTTTTATTTTTGACACCTGTCCTATAATCTGCTATTCAACCTGCACTGCTTGTTTGTACAAGTTTTTCGTGAGGGCACCTGGTATCTTTTTCTGACTTATCCTCATAATTGAAACAACATGGCACCCAATATACACTATATGGACTAATGTTTGGGGACACTTGTCCATCAGACCCCTATGTGGCTTCTTCCTGAAGTTGGTAGTTGAAAGAACACTATTGTGGAATATGTCCTTGTCTGCTGCTGGTTTCTAATTTCCCTTCAATAGATCTAAGAGGTTCAAGCCTGTTCTAGCATGACAGTACCCCCTGCACACACAGTGAGCTCCATGAAGACATGCCTTGCCAAGGTTGGAGTGGGAGAATGTGAGTTGCTTGCACATGACATCAACCTCACTGAACACGTTTAGGGTAAACTAGAATGCCAACTGCCCCAGGTGTCTCCATCTGACAGCAGTGCCTGATCATAAAGACGGTATTGGTCATCCTTAGAGCACAATTTGTGCGTATGTAGTATGTTTAAGCGATACAGAGCTTATTTTAAAATAAATTACCATAAATTCACAAAACTGGTCATTTTATTGTGTGGATTACTAGCATTGTGCTAAACTAAGGTGGTAGCTGCTTAGCAGTTGTTTTTCCCTGGAAGTGACGTCAACGCTTTGGGGGGAAGTGAAACCTGCATTCTAGTGACTCTGAGGTTGAGAATGATGCCAGAGATGTGCGTGACGGTAGATTCAAAACAGCTTATTCAGCTAACTTTTTGCCAACTCGGCTTTCCTGTCGTCAGCTGGTTTAGGGACAAAAAGAAATGTCTTCCATGATTCCTGCGCTTCTTGTTTTTGCAACTTAGCACCGGCCCATAATGTGTTCAAACTCTGTGCATACTTTGAAATCGGACATGGACTGATCGATTTAAATAGCTAGTAACACTAATTCACCACAGGTATCCTTTCATAATGCTGTTGTGGATGAATGATCACAAATCCCTACAGCCTCAGTCCACAATCTAGTGGACAGCCTTCCCAAAAGAGAGAAATGTATTATAACAAAAAGATATTTATAAAATAAAGAGGATGAAACCTGGATCAAGAAACACGAGAGTGGTGTCCATAAACTTTTTTTTTTTTTATATATAATGCATGTATATGTACGATATTCATCAAAACAAAGAGAAACTCAATGTGTGCTTGTCTTTGGATTGTGGGAGGACACCGGAGTACCCAGAGAAAACCCACACTGGCGCATGCAGTCTCTACCCAGAAACTTTAGAGAGTTGCGTAACTGGATTTACACTGAAGACATCAACAACTGATGTCCATCACAATGTTAGTTTTTATCCAGGAAACTGGAACTACAAGTGGCTAGACTGATTTAATGATGCAGGCAGTGTGCTGACTGTTTACTGTAGAAGCTAATTCATGTCACGCAGTAGTAATTTTCCTCTGCATGCATAAGAAATAACACAGTTCACAGACAAGCGATGTTGTGATGCACCGTCATTAAGAATGTTGTAGCCGTAGTAACAGGAGCTGATTTGTTGGAAGAAAGTGGTGAGTGTTATCAGCTATTCTTTTGTTGTATTGTTCCAGTGTTTCTCATTAGTCCTTCTCCCATGTGAAATACGAACGGACACTGAGAATAGTTTTCAGCTTTAGACAGAAGCCTTCTATGACCTCCAGGTGTTTATTAGAGGGAAATAATAAGGAGTAGGTTCACACCCAGGGAAAATGTCTGCTTCATAGCTATGGTGGGAATGTGTAGCTGAGATGTGTTTTCCCATCCTGTGTGTTTTTCTTCTAAGTAAGGAACAAGTGGTATTCACAATTCATCTTCATAGCCTTTTGGTTTCAAGCATTCCACAGCAATAGCTGCCATTTTTAGCTATGTTTAGTGCTCGAGACTGACTCTTATTTGGAACATTTCTGGCCTGTTGTCATAAGAGATTTTTTTTAAAGCCTTTTTATGCATGGCACTGCACTGAGTGCTAAGCTACAAACCTTCTACTCTCTTTCTCTCCTGTAAAAGGGATAAAGGTTGTGTGTGCTAAACGATCTGAACATGATCACATTGTACCAGTTCAGTGCAATCATAAGTCCAAGATTATCCTAATTAAAAAACAATCCCTGGAACCTTAACTGACAGTCTAGTGTACAGAGTATAAATAAGCCATGCCGTAATTGTTATATGTGGCATTTATTTACACACTCATTTGCTGAACCGCTTAATCCTCTTACCCTGGGTTTACACTGGGGCACGATGTCTGATGTCCATGATTTGAGAGAATCCCGACGATCATCTCAAGGGAACTTGGAGAAATCGTGATGGTCTCGAGGGAACGTTGTGGATCCGTGATCATGCCAATCATGGCAAATGTTTGACGAGATTATTAGGATGTATTATGATACTTATTATGGTGTTTGACGCCAATCGTGATATAGCATGGGAATCGTAGTAGAGCTTAACAAACCTTGATGCGTCACCATTGGGGATCTTGATGAGCTTGGAAACATGATTCCTTCAAGTTTCATCTCTTGGATGGATCTTGATCGTGGAGCATGGTCATAAATTGTGGAGCTGCACACTTTTTTTATTTTTTTTTATTTATTTATTTTTTTTTTTAAAAACCCAGGGTTAAAGTCGCAGGGAGGCTGGGGCCTATCTCAGCCGACACTGGCAAAGGCAATTTGGAACAGCCACTTAGCCTAATGTGTATGTCAGCCCTAAATGTTAGGTACTTAGCACTGCATACCAGGACACCTCACAAAACCTGCTGTTTTGAAGCTGAACGTCACACTCACCAATCATGAAACGCTTCAAGAGGATTGCCATGAGGCACATCAAGTCAAAGCTACCATCCTCGTTGGACCCCTTGAAGTTTGCGTATCGTCCTAACCGGTCTACGGAGGTGTAAAGTCATCACAACCCTCCATCTGGCCCTCACACATCTGGACTGTAAGGACACATATGTACGAATGCTGTTCATAGACTTCAGTTCAGCATTAAACACCATCGTCCCTCAGCAGCTGATTTAAGAAGTTGAGCCTGCTGGGGCTGAACACCTCTCTCTGCAACTAGATTCTGGATTTCCTGACTGGGAGACCCCAGTCAGTCCGGATCGGGAACAGCATCTCCAGCACTACTATACTTGAACACTGGAGCTCCTTGGGGCTTTGTGCTCAGTCCACTGCTGTGCTACAATGATGTTTGCATTGGCGAAAAAAAAAAAATAATAATTTTATGCTCTGGATAATCTTTAACCATGACCACAGCTTCCACCACAGATGCACTTCACTCACTTTGTGTTACTGTCCTCAGTCAGCTGTACTGCCTGTGTATCCATGGATCATGCTACTGTGAGACGACTGAAAAGGCAGGGTGTTGCGTCATTAAAAACAGCTCGTCTGTTTGCTGTTCACATGAACTTTTGATGACTGGATTTACATCAGTTTCACTCAAACAATGGCTCTGTTCGTTTGCTTTTTTTCGATTTCAGCCAGTGCCCCCGTCACCTTCAGCCATCTGGAACCACAAAGGCAGGAAGTGGCGGGTTCTGTGAGAACCTGTGAGGTTGTATTTCTCTGTCATCAGTCGCAAGGTGCTGTGAAGCAGCTCCTGTGTTGGTAAGGAACGAGAATTACAGCTCAAAAAAGCACAGTGACTGAGCTACTGCGCTGCATATTTTTATAATGTGTATTCCTTTTGCTCTGCAGCAGTGTGTGTGTGTGTGTGTGTGTGTGTGTGTGTGTGTGGGAGAGAGCGAAAGAGAGGTGTTCACTGGTTGTCCTGTTAATGCCTGATGTAGTGGTGCAGTGTTATATAAAGCTGACTCAGATTGACAAAGTATGTTTTGTTTATTTCCTCTGTCTTCTGTGTGTGCTTCAGTTGTAGTCATGCCCTACGGGAGGTAGTAGGCAGGTCAGTTTTACATATATATATTTTTTATTTAAAGGTGTGCTGTTGAAAGGCAGGGCATGATCACTGCTGCATACACACTGCAGTAATGCTGAGACATCATGTACCTTAGCACATCATGCGGTATGTGCTCTCCTAGCACACATTGTCCCAGCATATAAGTGTGGGGTTTTTTGCTATTCTTTCTCCTTCCCTCTCTTGCTATTCCCCCTCCACATTTATAATCTTCATTATAATAATTCATTGTCAACACTAGACACTGAAGGCACTCTCTCTGTTGTGTTGAGCACACACTCACTCATTCATGTGAGTTCATTCATGTGGCCTCTCTATATTAATATTTCATTCCTCCGTCTGCTGGATCCAGAGCTCAGTTTTCTGACGAATGCAGCACGTGACCCGAGTGTTTCCATCTCACCCTGCAGGCTACCATTGCCCACTAAGTGTCTTGCCCAAACACATCACTTTTCTTTAGGCTCCCTTGTTGCCAGCTTAACCCCCTGCCCCTTTCCCTTGCTGGTACCAGTCATGGCTTGTAGGAGGGCTTCTCCGAGCAGAGGATTGGGAGCGTACCAGAATGTTCTTAGCTTGTGAATTTGGCACTGCTTTCTGAAAGCTTGCTGCTGAACTAAAACCTATGTTATTGGAGAATCTGAAAAGTTCCAGGGGTCAGGCTTGTGAGCTATTGTTGTTGCCTGTGGACAAGACTCACTCACTTGCTTATTTACCCAAACTGCTTAATCCTACTGTTAGGGTAATGGATGGATCTCAGTCCAATAGCTTTACGCTAAGCCACTGTTCTTACTGATGAGATCCACTGCAGTCATGTCATCAGCAAACTTCATGATGTTCATCACTGTGTCAGCAGTGGACTGAGCATACAGCCCTAGGGAACCCCAGTTCTCATTGTGGTGGTGCTGGAAATACTGCTTCCATTTCAGAATGGCTGAGGTCTTTCCAGGACCCAGTGGCAGAGCAGGGTACTCTAGTTTGGCAGGCTCAAATTTCTACTTAGCTGCTAAGAAATGGTTGGGTTGAAACCTGAACTAAAACATTTGAATTGCATTCAAACGCATGAGTCCTCCTTGTCCAGGTGGCTATGGGCCAGATGATGGATAGTGGCTGTGGTGTCATCTGTTGAATGGTTGGCAGCAATACTTGTGCCTTTTTCTTATCAAAAGAACCCTTGAGGATGTTTTTTTTACCCTCCAACAGAGTAGCTCAGTGGTCTAAATAAGTGAGCAGAAGATTAGCATTCGAATCCTAGGACTGCCAAAAGACACACATTATGAAACGTTTGAGAAAAGCCTGTCAGCCTCAAGTTTGAGAAAGTTTTGGGAAATGAAATAGTCATGTCATGTATGACAATAAAAGTGTTTAGTGATCTCAGTAAATATGTTAAACAAATACACGGACATGCATATGAATTCTGAAATTGCTTAATGCATTGAGTGATGCACACATGCTGGAAATGTTTCTAAATAAATTGAAAACTGTAGCTGAGAAAGAATCGAAAGCTCTAAGAAATCAGTTACCTAACTTTTCTTGTTGCAAAGTGAGAGTAAGCCATTAGTTATTCAAACCGAGCGGAAACCTGTAATTACTTCAGACCAGTGTGTATTCCCAACCAATGAAGCATATTACAAAACCCACAGAGAAGATGTATACGGATATTATACATCACTGGAACAGAGATTTATTTAGAGTGAACCTTCAGGCATTTTAGTGTAAGTGCTCAACACAGCATGTGTACTGAGAGACTGGGAGAAAGAAAAAGAGAAAGCACCTGTTTCCTGCTGCTAATGTGTCTAATGGTCTGGTGAAGGAGTGTTTCAGGCTTCACTACTCTCACTTTTTCTTGAATTCTCTCTCTCTCTCTCTCTCTCTCTCTCTCTCTCTGTTTTGTGTGTGTGTATATATATGTTAGCTAAATAAAATATTTTCATTAACATGGTGTGTCAACGAGTCAACACTTTAATCATAAAGCTGGATCCCTCTCTCTCTCTCTCTT
>JBCNYG010000001.1:49462815-49478143 GCA_039654305.1 Porochilus rendahli | reverse complement strand
TGTGTGTGTGTGTGTGTGTGTGTGTGTGTGTGTGTGTGTGTGTGTGTGTGTGTGTGTGTGTGTGTGTGTGTGTAGTCCATCTCCGCACCCCAGGATCTGATTTCAAGCAGGCGCCAGTATGTCCATTTGGATCAGTTGACTATAGATGACTCGACTCGGTCCAAACTAATACAATCTTGCCAGAAACACACCTACACATTGGTGACTCCAGACAGATAAAGTTGAGCACCAGGTCATTAGGGTGGAACTGAGGGTTACAGAATGCAGCAACACTACTTTATTTATTGTAAAACAACAAAGCTTAAAATAGCCTGAAAATCCTTAATGTTTGCAGATATTTGGATTCATTTTAAACACACAGTTTAAAGGAGCAGTGTGTCTGGGTTTTGGCAGTTCGTCTATTATAAGGTGCATCACAAGTCTAATAAAAACATCAACAGACCTTCTCCATTACTTTAACATTTCAGTTTAAACTGCTTAATCACTGTCAGGACCAGAAATAGAATAAAATAAAATAAAAAGATTTTCTGTAGTATATGAAATTGTATGTTTATTGCTCATTGGTTTTAAGTTTATTTTACTTTTTGTATTTCTTTTATTTTATGTAATTGTGCTTTAAATTATAATAAGTGCTTAAAGGGAAATTAAAGCCAAACTTATTAAAAACTTGTATACATCGTATATGTCTTTTCACAGTAAAACGCACTGTTGTTAAGAATAATAAATCTTCACATTGGCGGCTCATGTACTGAGTAAAGTTTCATATGACTCACATAGGAGAAGCTTTAAACAAGGACGTGATTTGCATATAAAAGCACTGGGGTGTTTTCCATTCACTGATGTATGCAAGAAGACCCTTGTGTGATGTGCGTAAATGTAATGTATTATGTGCAGATGTGCCTAGCTTTATTTTATTTAGAAGTTTACTAGTTCATATCTGATTTGTTAGTTTAATATTTGTATATTGTACCATCATCTTACCTTATATGAATGAATGCATCTTCGTTCTATACTCGCGATTTTGCACACTCACAAGAGTTACATGGACTTCAAATGGCTTTCAAATAGGCCAAAGCAAATTATCGAATGGATTTTAGTTGATTGCAACTTTGAAAATGTAAGTAAGAACCATCTGATGATGAAAATATACATATTTTCAATGTAACAGGTGAGTTTTCCTTTCAAGTGTCTAGCCAGTGTTGATCAAAAGGGATAACAAGTAATAGTAACAAATAATGTGTTAAGTAATGGCTTCCTGTTGTCAACAGTTTTTTTCCTTAAAACTTTAAATTCCTTGTTTATATAATAACCCTATAAAATATAGTGGGGTATGTTGTTATAGCAAAATAATTAAAAACAAGATGGTTGAATAATTCCCATAAAATAAAGTGATTTTGCTATTTAAAAAAGTTAGAGAGAGAGACATTCTATCCTTCAATTTTTGAAAACAAATTCCTTTATGTGAATAATAGAGTTTTATCTTATTTTATCTTATGTTACCACCAACAGGTTGTTACAGCAAGAAGGTTCAAGTCCTGGGCTCAGGTCAGGCATTTCTAAGTAGAGTTTGCAAGTTGTTCCTGTTCTTGCGTGGGTTTTCCTCTGGGTACTCTGGTTTTCTTCATTCAAAATTTCCCCTAGATGTGAGTGTGAATGATTGTGTGTGTTTGCTATGCAATGGTCTGGTGAGCTGTTTAGGGTGTTCCCCACCTTCACCCGTTGTCGGCTGAGATAGGCTGCACCCTCACTGCGACCCTCATAGGACTGAGCAGTTCAATAAATAAGTAAGATGAGTGAACAAAAGAGAAAAAAACGGATAGCACTTGTCACTTATAATACCTATAAGAATTCATGTTACTTTGACTATTTAAAATTTTCCAATCGAATTTGAAAAGTGAAAAACATTCAGCTTCAGGGTTAGGAATTACCAGGGACCACCCAGTCTAATCCTATCCCCATACCCTGGTGCCGGTTTTATTTTTCTTGCGATTCCTTAAATATCATGATTTTTCCAGAGCTCTTGATTTGATACTACAAATTGTTCAGCTTTTGTGTTACAGTTTTAAAACCTTGAACCATGTGAAAGAAAGTTTATTAATCTTTATTTCTACACAAAAAATGGTCAAGTAATTGCTTAAACAGGATGCTGTCTAAAATTTAGACTGGGCCACCTGTAGGACCGTAGAGGAACAGCAATGTGACCACCTCAAATTCAAACATACAAATGAAAAATGGATAATGAATCAACTGTTGCCTGTAAGGCGATAAAGGAGCAAAGGAAACATGATATGTGACCGAATCGATTTTTTTCCCATCTTAATTCAGCTTGTCATGTTACAGAGAAAGTTTAAAGTCATATGTCCTGCAGTCCAAAGATGGAAAACTTGATGTCCATTAAAAAGCACTGACCCTGGAAACTTCTTGCATAAATGTTAAATAAACAACTCCTTACAGAAAACTGAACATTAATAATTACATATCTTTCTTTGTTAAAAATAACACATTTAAAATCTGTTTGGTATTACAGTTTCTATAGTAGCAATAGAATATTGTATTAGATCAAGTACATTAATATATTATAAAACTGTTTTGCCTGACAGTCAGTGATTTCTCAAATATTTAACAACACACTCAGAAAATGCTACTTTTTCGAAATTAAATAATAACAGAACTGAGTTCAATTAATCCTTGCAATGACCTGGCGACCTGTCCAGGGCATGCCCCACCCCTTACACATAGTCAGCAAGGATTGGCTACAGCTTCTCCTGCAACCCTGTTGTATAAGTGGTATAGATAATGCATGGATGTATAAAGTTTTTTCTAGTATCTCTTGGTCACTTTGTTGTTGTTGTTGTTGTTGTTGTTGTTGTTGTTGTTGTTGTTGGTGGTGGTGGTGGTGGTGGTGGTGGTGGTGTTGGGGTTTTTCTTGTGAACAGCTTTAAAAGTCTAAAGTTGTTAGTTATAAAGTCTAAAGTTGGCGGACTTGTTCTTGTGGACAATAGTTGTAATTTTGTAAATGGACAGACTAAAACAAAACTTTGCAACATTATATTATGTGACAAGGCCAACAATTCTAGTGGTCAGGTTTTTCACTTTTGGAACCAGATGTAGAATCATGCCGTCACAGTCATGAAACTCCTACTCCTCTATTATTACTGATTGGAATCACACAAACATTTACAAGCTTATACTCGTTGAACATTTTTATGGATTTTTCAAAATGGGAACAGAATTACTGGCTTTACCAACTATGTAGCCAGATCCAAATGCATCATAGATATACCTGGTGTGTAGCTCAATTTCGCTTGTTTGTATAATAGTGGAACATCACAGTCATGGAAGATGACTTGGATGGTTGCCCTGTGTCCATCAAATGTCCATGCTCACCACAGGGAACCCAATAAGGCTGCCATGTCGTCGAGTTGATGCTGATTGGCTATTGTGTGTGGCTGTCAATAAGATTTATTATTATTAACAAAAGTGAAACTTAAATAGGCTCATATATCACAGCTCAGACTTGCACAGAATAAAACACACAGTCTAACTCAGGTAGGAAGACAAACTTGTGGGTATATAAATATATGTGGAGCAAATGCTAAAATCAGAAGCTTGACAGAGCATGAGCTTATTAAACGAATAATTAAACTAACGGAACAGGTGATAGCAAAAGGGAGAAATTGGCTAGTGAACACGCTGAAAAGCAAACCTACACCAGTAACAACTATCGGGAGCTCTGCTTCTAGTTAATGACTAAATCTATATATTATAACACAATAATCCTACAACTCAAGAACAGTACCCAGGACGGAAATGGTTTTATTCACACATAAGTTTTGATTATAGCTTAACATGTAATGATGAAGGCTTAAAAAACTATGTATATTTAGTATAAGTAAATCGTCAGGGGTGCCATGGTGGCCTAGTGATTAGCACGTCTGCCTCACAGGAAGATGGTCCTGTATTCAAGTCCCGGGCTTGAATTGGTGTTTCTGAGTGGAGTTTGCATGTTTTCCCCATATATTTGTGGGTTTCCTCCTGGTATTCCGGTTTCCACCTACAGTCCAATGACATGCGCATTAGGTTAATTGGCTATTCTATATTTTCCCATGTGTTAATGTGCGTGCGAATGTTTGTGTGTTGCCTTGTGATGGTCTGGTGAGCTGTTCAGGTTGTACCTCACCTTCGGCCAGTGTAGGCTGAGATAGGCTCCAGCCTCCCTACGACTTTAATAGGAATAAGGAGTTCGGTAAATGACTGAGTGAGTGAGAGAGTTGGTAAATTGTCACTGCATTGTACAGTATACTACATACAATTCAGTATCAATTCAGTACCAGCAATGAAAAAGAAAAAAATATATTTTGTCACTAATTAAGTATAATTATTTTACTCAACATGGTGTCATTGTGTGAGATTGAAATTTCTATACAGTTTGAAAATAAAAAGCGTCTGCAGGCACCTAAAATTAGCATGTGGTGTTAATTGAATTAACAGATTCACCAGAAGCTGTTTCCGTCTTCACGCTCAGGCTACTTTAGGATTGCTGTTCCTAAGTGAAAGGATGTGTATGTCTGTGTATCTTGTCTGCAGCGAGCAGGGAAACACTTGTGTTCTAACACCTGTCACCCAAGTTGTTGCTGTTGTTGTTTTTGGACTTAACCATATTCGGATTGCTTCTCATGCCTGTCAGCCGCAAACATGAATCTGTCATTACAGGTTGATGCAATCATATGGCGATGTGATAAATTTCATTTGGGTGATGGATGAATGTTAAAAAGGCATAGTTGGCCAAGAAAAGATTTTTATTTATTTATGTATTTACTTATTTTTGGCCATTTTCTCTATTGTCTGCATTTACACTAGCAGGGATAGAGCGCAACAAAGCATACAGAAGTCATTCATTATCAGTGAGAGGTGGCAATTCATAACAAGAGGAAGCAAAATTAGTGTTGACAAATGCAAACTGGGAAGGGCTAGCCACACAAAGGTTATGCTGAGTGTAGGCGAGTGAGAGATGATACTGAGGGACAGTCATGCCCCCTGTTTCTTAGTACCGTGAGACGTTTTTGTGAGACAAGATTGTCTGAAGTAGAGCACCATAATTTAATCGTCTATCTGTTTGTTTTGCAGCAACTGGACAGGCTTGATTTCAAAGAATAATGTTTTCAGCTTATACGACATGTGTAGGTGATTTTACAGTCTCAATATCAATTATACGCCAAAGATGAAGAGGGTGAGGTGAAAAACTGTTTTAGTATATATGCCATGGGAATATTAAAGGCAAACCAAATCACTCACTCATTTGCTGAACCGCTGAATTTATTTATTTGTGGGGAGGCTGTTGAGGCTGGTGTCAATTTAGAACAGCCAGTTAGCCTAATGTGCATGTCTTTGGACTGTCAGAGGCAACCAGATCCGGAAGAAATCTATGCCAGCTCAGGGAGAACATTCAAAGTCCACACAAAAACAGCAGAGCCGGAGAATCAAACCCAAGATCTTCTTGCTGTGATGTGGATGTGCTGTCCACTATGCCACCATTCACCAACTAAATCAAGACTTAACTTTTTTTTTACATAATTTAAGTAAGGATTAAGTGGTTCAGCAAAGTGAGTGCGTACATATTTCAAGTATGACATATGCAGGTCAGGTGAGCGCCATACGCAGAGCATAAGTGTGCTGGGTAGCAGTTTCCTTTTACACTTTTTCCAAATTTTAATATATACTTTTCAGAAACATCAAGAAAAGCAAACTAAAATGAGGATATTATAGTTTATTTTTCCTATTTTAACCATGACCGTGGTAAGGGAGCCCTGCATGCACTGTGTGTTCTCATACCCACTCAAAATTTCAATAGAGAGAACATGGAAACAAAATAAAATGTGCAGTGTAGCATTCATTCATTTTCTAAGCTGCTTAATTGTAAGTAGGATTGTAGGGGGGTTGACACCCATCTCGGCCGACTCTTGGCGAGGGCGGGGTACACCCTGGACAGCTTGCTAGGCTATCGCAGGGCAGCACACACACAAATCATTCACACACCTAGGGATGATTTGGAAATGCCAATCAGCCTAGTGTGCATGTTTTTGGACGGTGGGAGAAAACCGGAGTACCTTGAGGAAACCCACACAAGCACGTCGTGAACATGCAAACTCCACACAGAAATGCCCCAAGCCTTGGAATCGAACACGGAACCTTCTCGCTGTCAGGCAAACATTCTAACCACACCGCAGCTGTGACGCCTGCAGTGTAACACCACATTCTTAAATTCAAGGTTTTACATGGAGACAAAAGAAAAGCAAACTAAAACAAGATGCTTATGCTTTATTTTTCCACTTCTAAAGTGTAAAAAATGATGACGCCACCTGCTCCAAGTGACTGTGACAAACTGTAAATGTATGTTTCGATGCACCATTCCGGTGTAGTATATACTAATTTGTGAAATGAGTGAACATCTCATTTCTATTTAAAGTCATCTAATTAGTTGCTATTTATGGGGTGTTGCTGTAGCTGGTGTCATGGCAAAAAGTGTCCAGTTCACAACATGAGAGATTCAGATCCATTTTTCAGGTGGTTATTTAGCCTTTAGGAAAAGATAAGCGTACAATCAGTCACACAGAAGAAATTGTTGGACATGGTCTACCAGCTTCTTTTTAAGGTTCGACAATTTGTTCCAATGTTCCGTGTTCAAGGACAGCCAAGCAATATTCATTCAGAGTGAAATGTGAAATTGCCTAAAAAATAAAATAATGACAGTAAAATAATCTTACACTTATTTCACTGAATGAACTCCTCATACAATTGTCACATAAATCATCTAATAATCAAATTGTGCAGTAAATCATACTATTGCTCTTTGATCGGTATAATCATTAACAATTTGTTATGTTGATGCTGTGGAAGTCCAGTAATTTGCATAAGATTTATGGAAGACCAAAAATACGACATTATGACATTTCAGACCGGCAGTTTATGAGTTCACAACCCACAGCGCCCCCAGTGGCGCCTGATACCCTGATTTCCTGCACTTCACTAGCTATGCAGTTTATGTGGCTTTACCCTTGCCAGACTTTGCAGGAAAGCGATAGTAATCAAACATATTTAAATTTCCAGCATTTAACATACAAATAAAAAGTTGCTGCCAATGTGAATGTAAAATTCTCAGCAATTTCAATGTCTATATTTTTAATGTGTAATTTCTTTTACACACAGGCCTGAGCGGAGAATGAGAGTGCTGTGGCTTAGCATGACTTCTCTTGGCACTATGGGGCTGGCATGATTGGTCCGGCTAGCTGGCAGCGGCGGGATTATGTTAACGTGCGTCCAGCATGACTCCGCTGGACCTGTGGCTCTCGCGCTCCATCCCCATGTGCCTCCTGCTGCAGAGCCTGGTGCTCATGGCCCTCTGCTTCCCCTCGGCCAGCATGTGCCCCAAAGGGTGTGTGTGTCAGCGGACCGAGTACCCACCCTATGGCCTCAATATAACCTGCAGCTCGGCAGAGCTCAAGGAGATCCCGTCGGACATGCCTGTCGATACGGTGGTCCTCCAACTGGATCGCAACCAAATCCATGCTGTGCCTGAGCGCGCCTTCCAGGACCTGAGGATGTTACGCAGGCTGAACCTGTCCCATAATTCAGTGGAGACACTAGGAGAGAGTGCATTTGTTGGCCTAGAAGCCTCACTGGAGCTTCTCGACTTGTCACACAATCGCATTGTGAGCGTTCACAAGGATGCATTCGCACGACTGAAGGCACGCATATTGGTGCATGACAACCCATGGCACTGCGACTGTGCGTTGCAGCAGGCACTCGGCGGCATGGCGCACAATCATGAAGCGGCAGCGCGCGTCCTGTGCCGCAGCTCTGAGCTGAGGGACCAAGAGGGACGTCCGTTCCTGGCAGTGGACACCGATTTGTGCAACCTGGCCAGGCGCACCACCGACTACGCCATGCTGGTGACCATGTTCGGCTGGTTCGCCATGGTCATCTCCTATGTCGTCTATTATGTCAGGCAGAACCAGGAAGATGCACGGCGCCACCTGGAGTACCTCAAGTCTCTACCGAGTAAACCCAGGAAGCCAGATGAACCAGAGGATATCAGCACCGTGATGTGACGTCATTGTTTACGCCATTAAGGCCTTGACTAAATGGATGGAGAACAAATAGGGTCGACATTTCTGATTCTGGAGAGCAATTCAATCTTATCCAAGCTAAGACACCAATCATAGATGTAGTCTAATACTTAACATGTGTCTTCTCTTTTTCCAGTTGTGCATTACTGTTACAAAGTATTGGTTAGATTTGTAATACTTTTCCTAACTCTTCCTGTGTCCACAAGAGATTTTAACTTCAAAAGTGGCATTAGTATAATAATCACTAGCTCTTTGAAGAGGAGATGGTGTAAATGTCCTACTTCAGACAGTGGAACGTGTGGTTTTATGTTCCAGCTGGTAAAATGCAATCAATAGTCCATATAATAATCTACCCACATCTATAAATAGTTGTTAAACACCTTTATGACCAGTACAGGTATTTTGGTATTCCGAACTCAGGTTTAAATGTCGAAATGACTTTTAAAACCCCAAAAGCATTTTGTTTTCAAGTTTAATAGGAAACTTATGAAGTGGTCTCATGGATATGGATATACATGATATTGTTCAGGATGTGGTGTTTTTAAAAACCATAAAAAAAAACACACAAACATTTGATTCCCTTTAACCTCTATAGACTTTATTAGCTAATTGATAATCAAAGAAGAAAGGGCACAATGCATCGGAAACTGAAATTGGACGTTTCTTCCAACCTTCTGAAAAAGGTCATGTTTACGTAATCTCCATTACCTCACTGTTGTTAATCTGTGCTTGTTGAACAGTGTAATCCTAGAGTGTCAATGTTGATTTCTTTGTGCTCCAGCGAGTCTTAGCAGTGAGACAGAGTCAATATTTTTTGTCTTTGGTCTTTACAGGCTGGCAGTTATTGGTGTCTCTAATATCCCTCGTGTATACAACAACCATCATCAACTTCATATTAGCCATCAATATTATGAGCAAAGCAGCTGGAAGGAGTAATGTGTTTCTGTGAAAATGAAATGCAAAAACGAAACCTCTGGCTCAGACACCAATTTACATATTGCTTCCCCATTCCGGAGGTGAGACCTGCATAGTAATTATGGGATGTCATAAGAGAAACGGTAAAGGCAGTGTGGTCAGTCTCCGAAACATCATCACATGCGTGCAGTAATTTAACCAGCCAAATGTGAACAGCTAATTGCAGCTGTCAGTCTACTCACTGCCACCTCAATGGTCCAGCAAAACAGGAAGCAACAAATGACACAGCAGGAAGGTTATCTGGATGAATTAAAAAAAGCATAATTCAGTTCCCTCTTTGGTACACTCTCACTAAATAGGTAAAATAAACTGTACCTTTCTTTGTCATGTTGGTGAAACTATCCAAGGTACATCTTTTGTTAATGTAGTCAATGACATTACCAGCTTGAACTGATACAAATCCCATTTTCTGATTCCATGTGATGCAAATTTGACTGACGCAAAATTGGGTTATTTTTTATCAGATCTGAGACACATTTATATTCAGATATGTCTCTATTACACACATATCCCTACACATCCTTACAAAAGTACCTGCCACATTCTGATTTTCTCTACACTTGTTTTTTTATTAAACTTAATTGTTTCTATAAAACTGTGTTATAAAAAAGTGTTAAAGAGTAAAGAAGATACTGAGTTTTCTGATGATCTTGGAATATACTGATGGACAAAAAAAATCACAAACTCGTAGCTTACCCATGTTAAACTGTAATTACCTCCTAAACTCAATACTTGGTTGTTACATATACAGGAGCAGCAACTGCAATCAAACATTTCCAGCAAGAGAAGATCAGTCTTAGGCAAGGCTATTTAGACGTTTTAGCCCTAGCTTTCACAAATTTGTTCTAATTCAGGGTTTTTTCAGCTCTAACTGTTCTTCCACAATACTTCAATAGGATTCAAGTCAGAACATTGACTAGGCTACCCCTTTTTTATCACCCATTCAGAGGTGGATCACCAGGCATTCTTCTTTAGTACTTTTTGGTAGAGAGTAGAATACATATTTCGCCTTACTTATGGCAAGCCACTCAGGCCCTGATGCAGCAAAGTATCCCCACACCATCACACTGCCTCCACCATGTTTGACTGTCGGCATGATGTTCTTATTGTGGGACACTTTAAGCCAGATGCAACAGGAAACATGTCTTCCAAATGTTTCACTTCAATTCATCAGTCAATTTCAATTCAATTTTTGGTAATTTTTTTTCCCCCAAATGTAAGAAGAGTCTTTATGTTCTTGCTTAGCAGTGGATTTCACCAGCACACCATTTTCACCCAGTGTCTTTTTAATGGTGGAATCATGAATACTAAACTGAGCTGAGAGACGTCTGCAGCTCCTTAAAAATTCTTCTTGGTTCTTTTGTGTTTTTTTTTAATGAGTTCTGTGTGCTCTTGCAGTACTTTTGCTAGGTTACAATTTGTAACCCTTTCTTAACTACATAATTCATTATGTGTTTTTTCACACATCTTTTTGGAATTTCTCTTGATTGAGGCATAGTGTGCTGTTTGTTGAGGCGTTCAAGTTAATTTGACCATGGTGGACAGTCCCACATGGGTGGTATAGGTGTTGGTATAGGAATTTTTGTCCTTCAATAAATCAAGATCATTTGAAAACTGTTTATTTTGTTAACTCAGGTTGACTTTTGTATAATATTGAATGTGTTTAGGATTGGAGAAATATTAACTGTGATGACTAAACAAAAAATAGAGCAAATAATCCGATTGGAATACATATGGCTAATGTAGATTTCCTAATGCACATGCGTTATCCTGTCATTGACATCTGGTGAGAGCAGTGATTATATTCAGTGGAAGAATGAAGAAATTTGTGATATGTTTAAGGATATTTGGGGGAAATTAATTGATTGCAACCAAAACCAAGTTGTTTCGAAACACTTGCCTAAGAAATGGCAAAGCAGGGCCAAAAATGAATATGGCAACAATGCCAAAGAAACACTCTCTCGTATAAATACCCTGTGAATCCCTCCACAGTGCGGTCCCATCATTGCTGGCACATGTCCCTTACCCACACGCTGCTCAGCACAGCAGTGCCAGTAATAGCTGCAAAAACGGCAAAAGCAAGCCATCTGGCTTTTTTATTTGCCTTCTCGACCTGATCATGTGCAGATGCTGCGCTGTTTGCTGACCTCCTGAGCAAATTAACTCAGGTTATGGCTACTAAGGCATTTATTTGATGCTACTACTGTGATGGAGTGTTTCACAAATATGACAAATATGAATCATACAGAATTAATATACTGGGTGACGGAATGCGAGTACAAGATTAAACCGTCAAGAGATCCATTCATTCATTTGCCAAACTCCTTAATCCTATTAAGGTCGTGGGGAGGTTGGAGTCTATCCCAGCCGATTCTGGACAAGGACGGGGCACACCCTGAACAGCTCGCCAATCCATCACAGCGCCAACACACGACCATTTATACCCACACTCACACCTAGGGGCAATTTGGAACAGCCAATTAACCTAGTGTACCTGTCTTTGGACCGGAGTACCTGGAGGAAACCCATGCAAAGACAGGGGAAAACATAATCTCCATACAGAAATGCCCTCGCCGAGCCCAGGGCACACTTTGTTGCTGTGAGGCTGACGTGCTAGCCACTACGCCACTGATTTGCTGATTCAGAATACCAGGTGAAAGATGCCTATTAACAGCAGAAAAGATGTACCCTTGATGGTTCCACTCCAACAACAAAGAAAAGTACACAGTGCTATTTTTTTTCTGAGAGAGTTTTAGCTACGAGGTGCTTAAAGCATAACCCTTTCAATAAAAATCCTAACTGGATGTTTACAGTTCTCGACTGTGTTTTTAAAGTAAACACCGGCATGAAGACAACGGCAGATGGAGATCCCTTTAAAGCATTGTTGTTGAATGTCTGTTGCCTTGTCTTGCAGAAGAAGTTCCACATATACGTACGTACATACACATACACACACCGTGTAGTGCTTAAGAGTGACAAGAGCCGTCGTTCAGTGCATAACCCACAAAGAAGCACGGTGTAGCCAAGGACTCGGGAGATTTTTTATAAGTGCCTGAAATATCTTGTCTTTCAATATCCCGTTCGAGCGTCAGCCATACATTATGCCATTCCTGATTTTTAACGCAGCCGATTCATGCATGCTTGGTCTTGGGGACAATTTCTGCTTTCCACAAGTTTTCTACACAAACACTACAAAATTAAAAGTGACAAGGTTTAAAACAATGAATGGTGTGTGTGTGTGTGTGTGTGTGTGTGTGTGTGTGTGTGTGTGTGTGTGTGTGTGTGTGTGGGTGGAGTTTATGGCTTCTGCTTCATTTCTGTCAGGTGATCGTGGAAGAAGGAATGGGTTGCAGCCTGAGGTTTTATTTGTTTGTTTGTTTGTTTGTTTGTTTTTCTCTTTTACAAATTCATTTTCCCAGTATAATTTTTGTACCTGACGAATATCAACCTGTCTTCTGTTTTAAGATAGTAACTGGTTTTGAAGACCTGAACACTGAATACCACTGATGGTACATCACATTAGAAGTGCATGTAGAGAAGAAATCATAATAATAAAAAATAAAAACTTGTCAGGAAATTGTGTCTATTCGTCTTGTACTGCATTCATGAGGTGTTTATAATAAATGTAAAAGCTTCACTAAATGCATAGGCTCATAATGGCATTAATCGTACTATTGACTTATTCCTGACCTAATTGTGAATTATGTAGTGAACTCATGCAGTCAGAGAGCCCCCTGATGACCCTGCAAACACCGATCTAGCAGATAGTGTTTGTAAAGCCACATGGCAGACATACACTATGTAACGGTCACACTCATATGACAGAGTGTTTTTATTTTTATGAACCAATCTGCCAGAAAAATGTGTTGAAATTTGCATTCAGCTGTAATAGTGGTCCTCCAGTGCATAATAAAAGATCATGAATAAAGCATGGAGTGAATGCTGATGAGGGGGCAGTCAGGACCGAATTGCGTTTGAAGTTAGACGAGAGCTGAATTGCCAGTGGTTCACTAAGAGCGTCAATACAGGACGACATGAATGCTGCTGTCGCACTGATGTTGATGGCTTACTATTTGAAGATTGTTTGCATATTAATTAAGTTTTGGCTAGCTCTAAATAATACATTTCCCAAAAAATTTCACAATGGATAGGATCTATTTTTAATCTTGATCATGCACCACTGTATTACACTTTATGGTTACTGTCAGAAAGGTACAAATTACAGCCTGAAAATATTAATGCATTCATTTCCTGAACCACTTAATCCTACTAGGGGAGTGTTCAGGCTGGAGCCAAACTCAGCATACTCTAGCTTAAAAAATAATAATCCGGATTCCACCATCAGCCAATACTCAATCTAGAACATTTATTCATTCGTTCATTTGCCGAAACACTTAATCCTTCTAGATTTGCAGGGAGGCTGGAACCCCTTTAAGCCAATTCTCAGGGTACACCATGAACACCTCGCCACACACACACAAAACCAGTCAGACTCACATCTGGGGCAATTTGGAACAGCCAATTAGCCTAAATTTGCCTAAAATGCATGTCTTTGGTCTGTGGGAGGAAACCAGAGTACCTGCAGAACACCCACGCAAGCACAGGGTGAACATGCAAACTCCACACAGAAACGCCCTGACCTAGGCCGGGACTAGAATCCAGGACCTTGATGTGAGGGGGACGTGCTAACCACTATACTACCATGCTGTCCCTATCTATAATATTCACACTTTTATTGATTAATTATCTGTGTTAAAATAAGCATGGTTGACATATAAGTGGAATTGTAATGGCAAAGTGGGCAAATATGTGAAACATATCTCTGACAAACAAACAAAGGATTTACAAAAGAAATGATTGCAGGAAAGTAAGTTTTAAAATAAACTGTCAGAAGCTAACTTATGCAGACTATGCAAGTCATTTTTAAAGATTGAAAACCTTCATGCTCTATAGTTACTTATATGCATATGCTTATGTACGTAATTACAGCCCCTTTACATAAAAAGTGAACGAATGAGTTTGATAAAGGCCCACGATTCAGCACTTTGCTTGTTATCTCTTCCTTGATGGCTGTTTATGCTTCAGATTTATGGCAGTAATTAAAAGCTTTTCTCCTGGAAAGTGTTCTCATGGGTTTTTGTACATTTTTGCAAATGAAATGAGACATCAAACAGCTCCTCATTTTGAGGATGGCTTTAAATTTGAATAATTCCCAAGAGTAAAAAGACACAAACCTTCAAAGACATGTTGCATAAGAAGCGCAATATGACATGGTGCACTGCTCTAGGAAAGTAATCAGTGACATGGTGGTGTGATGTGGCCTGACTTGGAAAAAAAAAGTCGAGTTTCTGGTGACACCCTAAGGTTGATTATTGTCCTATAACAGCATGGGCCAAAGAGGTTTATCGCTCCTCTACCATCAGCTGAGATGGGTCCCAGCCTCCACGCAACCATAATTAATATTAAGCTGTTCCAAAAATGAATGAATGAATGCCTTCGCCCACGGTGGTGGTGCCAGAGGCATTATGTTTTTGCCCAGTCCGTGCAAACGTGCATGCAATCTTCTGAATCCCTCAACTGATTTTGTCCAAACTTTCACTAATTACCTACTAAGGCTGATGAACTGATGCAGGTTCTGAGGTCAAAAAAATGATTTTTTGCCAGTTACTCATTACTAAATGTCCATGAACTAGTAGAGTTTAAGGGCATAGGTCAAAGATCAGGGTCACAGTTCAAGCACACACTAAAAGGTTTACGTAGAAGGTACTATAATTACTATAATCCTGTAATTTGTAGCCTAATTCAATAAAAACTGACATAATAGAGGATTATAGAAGAATTGAGCATTCCACAGTGAGCTATGGAACACCCTGATGGCAATGGATGAACATTGTATACACAAGGTCTGATAATAATGAAATTAGGCTGGTTTGACCTTGTATTATAATTTCTGCATGATTACTTTGAAGTTACAGAGAAGTTGAGCAAACTCTGTCCTTGTCATCTTTCTCCTGCAATGGAAACGAAGGAGCTGAAATGGAGAACAACCTGTTTTATAAGGTTCTTTTGAATATTTAAGGTCATGACCAGAATGTTTTTTATAGGGAAATAGTCAGTTATAGTGTATGATAGATAGATAGATAGATAGATAGACAGACAGATAGATAGATAGATAGATAGATAGATAGATAGATAGATAGATAGATAGATAGATAGATAGATAGATA
>JBCNYG010000001.1:49439462-49450495 GCA_039654305.1 Porochilus rendahli | reverse complement strand
CACACACACACACACACACACACACACATCTGTCTCTATCTCTAGCTCTCTAACATAATCTCTCTTTCTCTCTGTCTCTCTCTCTCTTTCTCTCTGTCCTCCTATCTAGTCTCTCTCTCTCTCTGTCTAGCTCTCTGTCTCTCTCTGTCTATCTCTCTGTGTCTCTCTCTTGACCTCTAACTTAATTATTCTCACACGCACACACATACACACACACACACACACACACACACACACACACACACACACACATCTGTCTCTATCTCTAGCTCTCTAACATAATCTCTCTTTCTCTCTGTCTTGCTCTTTAATTTAGTTTCTCTCTCTTGCTCTCTCTCAGTCTCTCTCTCTGTCTCTCTCACTCTCACTCTGTCTTTGTCTTTCTCCGCAGCTTCATTTGTGCCTCTCATCTTAAATTTAAATGAAGCCAATGAAAATTAATCTTTGAGTAAACCTAATCTGGACTGAACAAACAGGATAGTTATGTTTAGATAAAAAAAATCATCTGAAATTGCGCTGTGAATCTAATAAGAACATCACTGTGAAATATAATATATGAGACTTTTGCAGAACGTTTTAATGCATATCATTTTATACAGGGGACAGCTGCATTTTGTACACTAAGTACAGTGTTCTCTGATAAATGAAGTTGTATGTACTGTAATATTTTATTATAATGTAAATTATTCAGGTAAATCTGGGCACACCCTATTTGTTTTTTTATTTGGTTGGGGTTTTTTTGTTTGTTTATTTGTTTGTTTTATGAAGTCCAATGTGCAGTGATGAAAACGATGCTCTCCAGAAGAACTGTGGATGTTTCTGAAAGATTCCCAGTAAAATGTCTATAAAAGGAACACTTTCTCTTTTTTTTTCAAATAAAGGGACTTCACATCAGTTATTACCTTTTGTTTATTACTGTTTATTGCTCTTTGTAGTATTTTTAAGGTGGCACGGTGGCGTGGTGGTTAGCACGTCCGCCTCACTGGGTTTGAGTCCCAGGCTCAGGCGTTTCTGTGTGGAGTTTTCCTCCTGGTACTCTTGTTTCTACTTACAGTCCAAAGACATGCACACAGGGCTAACTGGCTGTTTGAAATTGCCCCTAGGTGTGATTGGTTGTGCGTGTGTATTGACCCAGCAATGGTCTGACTAACTGTTCAGGGTCAGCTGGGATAGGTACCAGCCTCAAGCGACCCTAGTAGGATGAGGTAGTTTGGAAAATGAGAATAGTATTTTTAATATAGAAACATCTACTTTGGTCATTTCTGAAGGCATCTTTGCTCAACAGCATTTCCAAAACTTATGTATACACACTTCACCATCCAATTTATTAGGAACACCGGTACACTTGCACATTCATGCAAATATCTTATCAGCGCAAAGCAAAAAAAATGCTGATTCAAGTGGGGAGCTTTGGGTAATGTTCATATCAAACATCAGAATGAAAGAAAAGTGTGATCACCGAGATGTGATCGCTGGGATGTTGATCACAGTGTTGAGATTTGTGCCAGAAGAGCTGAGTTGAGTATTTCATAAAACAAAAGACAACCTTTATGTCCATGATTAACCTTTATTTGTACAGGCTACTGACTGCCGCAGGATTGGCTAATAATTTGTTAATGATGAGAAGAGAAAATAACAATTAACAATTAATAAGGTCTCGGTTAGTGCTACGGAATTCTGTGAGTGCATCATTCTTATTCTTAAATATGTGCTGAGGAACAGTCTATGGCCAGTTATGAAGATTCCTGATTGAAATATGAATGGTATTTTTATTCTCTTTCTCTTATCATAACTGGGTACAGCACAACAAACATATCATTTGGCACCTACAAATTCTATTTTGTGCCATCCTCCCACAACTCCTTCGGGGTTGTTTTTTTTTTCATATTCATTAATTAATCTCTTCCCCTGCCATCCTTTCAACCTCCACAAAAGAGCACTGAGAAAATTGTTTTGACGTGTGAACCCACATTACATTAATAGTCCTATGTTTCCTGTTCTCGATGAATTGCTTATGAAGAATTTACCGGTATTGTAAATCCACGGGGTATTTAGTGGTTAGCGCGTCCACCTCACAGCAAGAAGGTCCTGGCTTTGGGCGTTTCTGTGTGAAGTTTAAATTATTGTATGGGTTTCCTTTGGGTATTCTGGTTTTCACCAACATGTCCAAATACATTAGGCTGATTGTACATTAGACTAATTGACTTTTCCAAATTGCCACTAGGTGTGAATGTGCGTGTGAATGGTTGCATGTATGTTGGCCCTGTGATGGTTTGGCGAGCTGTTCAGGGTGTAACCCACCTTTACCCAGTGTTGGCTGAGATAGGCTCCAACCTCCCTGCGACCTTAGTCAAAGTCACCTGGTCAAAATCACTCAGATCCTAATTTCTCATGTTTATAACATGCAGGTGCCAGTGTGACAAGATAAACCATGCTATTTATTTCGCCTGTGAGAGCTCCTAATGTTTTTAATGTTATGGCTTATCAGTGTATTATTATCATGTTGTCCTGTGATTTTATACGGTAGTGGTGTCAGTGTGTGCACGATAAACTTAAAGCCCGATAATACTGTAGAAAGGTTCTATATAGTAATTTACTTATGTCAAAAGATAAAAAGCAGCAGGTGGATGGACCCTGTCCAAAAGAATATCAGCTCTGGGCAAACTGATATCACTTAGTCTTGGAAAATGTACTTGTTCATTGACGTGGGTATGATGAGTTGCATGTGCTGCCAGTTTAATGGAAGTATTTATTTATTTATTTATTTAAGGAGAAAAGAAATAAAATGTTATGTATGAAGCATTTTAGGTGGACTGATCATCACAGTCGCTGACACAAGGGCTTCCTAGTGCATCCACAATAAGCCATGATTGGCACAAAGATGTCTAATGCAAGTCAGGCATAGAGCATTTAGAGCATTTATGATGCATCATTGTCTTTATGCTTGAGAAATTCAACCCACACAACTCATTACAGCCACCACTCATTGTGCTCAATTAAAGTCAGTCAGTAAAATGATTTAAAGGTCTCTGTTATACAAATGGACACGTTAGTATTGCATAATGATGACACCAATTCCTTAATTACCACAAGATTAATTGTCAAAAACAAGTATGTTATGAGTTGGCCCTGCAATGGTCTGGTGAGCTGTTTAGGGGGGTATACTACAGCGTCCTGCATCTCGATTAAGAGATAAAGTGGTTCAGAAAATTAAGTATTTTAAGATAATAATAGAGACAATAGCAGAAATAGTGGTTAGCGTGTCTGCATCACAGCAAGAAGGTCTTTAGGTCAAATCCAGTGTTTGGGCGTTTTTATGTAGACTTTGCATTTTCTCCCTGTGCTTGCGTGGGTCTCCTTCATCTGTTTTTTTTTTTTTTTGCACAATCCAAAGACATGCACTTTAGGCTAATCGTCTGTTTCAGATTTCCCTTAGGTGGAAGTGTGAATGGCTGCATGAGTTGGACTTGCGATGGGCTGACAAGCTGTTCAGGGTGTATCTTGCATTTGCCCAGAGTTGGCTGAGATAGGCTCCAGCCTCCATGCAACCCTAGTAGGAGTAATTGCGCTTGCACGACAATGAAAATTCTTTGACTCAACCTTAGGCATTCCTAAGAAAAATTGCACGTACATCCTACACACAGTTTCACATTATTGCACTATACTGCACTAGTAAATAAGTTTATTGAACTTGTCGCAAAGAGTGAATATGTATATAATACTGTCAATATGACATAACAAGAATATTACACTGTGAAATAATGTAAGCATATTGCACATAAATATTGCATTGGTGAACAAATAAATCGCACCTATCACAAGTGTCGACTGAGGGAGTTTTTCCTTGCCACTGTCGCCACGGGCTTGCTCATTAGTGATGTGTAGTGGGTTGTAGAGAAATTTTTTGATTCCTCCCCAACTTAATTTACTATGTAAAGCTGCTTTGCGACAATGTCAATTGTAAAAAGCTCTATACAAATAAAATTGAATTGAATTGAATTGAATAACCTTAACCTTAACCCTGACACTAACACTAATACTAACACCAACCTTAACTCTATCATTAAATCTAATAGTAACATTAGCCCTAACCCTAGCACTATTCATAACACAAGCACTAACCTTAACCCTAACACTAACACTTACCCTAACACAAATACTAACACTAACCTTAATTCCAACACTAACACTAGCACTAATCCTAACAATAACTCTAACCCTAACACTATGCCTAATATTAAGCCTAACACTAACATTAACCCTAACCCGTAACCCTAACATTAACAATAATCATAACCTCAGCACTAACCCTAAACCCTAAAACTAATGCTAACACTTACCCTACCCTTAACACTAACACTAACCCAAACCCCTAACTTTAACACAAGCCAGTGGTGGCTCAGTGGAAAAGTCTCTGGATTAATTATTTTAAGGTATGGGGTGGTGGCCTGGTGGTAGGGTGCTGGATTACTGATCCCAAGGTCAGGGGTTCAAGCCCCAATGTCACTGGGTTTCACTACTGTTCCCCAATGCAGCTAACTGGGTTATCAAAGGCCAGCCATGTCTCATAATTCTGGACTTTTTTTTCTTGTAGTTCAACCACCGGGCCGCTACGGCGAGTCAAGGTACACCAACGGCCGGATCCAGAACAGGACCTCTTAATTCCGGTATGGTAATGATTACCTTACCATTCCTGATTCGCGAACAAGCCGGCTTCAGGCACCTCTTCATTCCGGAATGGTAAGCTGACCTTAAGCTGAGCTCTCATTTCCAGCATGGGGTGGTCATGTTTGCTCCTGGCTCTGGAGGTCCAGGAGCGGTCCTTGGCCTGGAGGTTTTGAAGATAGGCCTATTAGAAACGTGGGTAAAGTCCCCCCCCGCATGTAAAGTCTGGGTACGTTGGCCCCTGGCTCTGGAGGTCCTGGAGCGGTCCTTGGCCTGGAGGATTGGGGTTTATGCCCAAGAAAGACATATGTCTCGCATGGGAAGCCTGAGCTCCGTGGGTGGTTGCCCCAGGCAGGGGTGGACCAGCAAAGTGTGCCCGATTTCGAGCTGTCATTTCCTGCATGAGTTGGGTACGTTTGCCCCTGGCTCTGGAGGTCCAGGAGCGGTCCTTGGCCTGGAGAATTTTCAGTTTATGCCCAGGAGGAACTCAGGTCCCTGTATGTAAATTCTGAAGACCGTGGGTGGTTACCCCAGGTGGACCAGCAAAGTCGGGCCGAATTGAGCTCTCATTTCCCGCCTGATAGGGTATGTTTGCCCTTTGCTCTGGAGGTCCTGGAGCGGTCCTTGGCCTGGAGGATTGGGGCTTATGCCCAAGAGAGACTTGTGTCCCCGCGTGTGAAGCCTGAGTTCCATGGGTGGTTGCCCCAGGCAGGGGTGGACCAGCAAAGTGTGCCCGATTTCGAGCTGTCATTTCCCGCATGAGTTGGGTATGTTTGCCCCTGGCTCTGGAGGTCCAGGAGCGGTCCTTGGCCTGGAGGATTGGGGTTTATGCCCAACTATGACTTATGTGCCCGCATGTGATGTTTGAGCTCCGTGGGTGGTTGCCCCAGGCAGGGGTGGACCAGCAAATTTGGGCCGAGTTAAGCTCTCATTTCCCGCCTGATAGGGTATGTTTGCCCCCGGCTCTGGAGGTCCTGGAGCGGTCCTTGGCCTGGAGGTTTGGGGTTTATGCCCAAGAGAAACTGATGTCCCCGCATGGCAAGCCTGAGCTTCGTGGGTGGTTGCCCAACGCAGGGGTGGACCAGCAAAGTCGGGCCGAGATGAGCTCTCATTTCCTGCATGAGTTTGGTACGTTTGCCCCTGGCTCTGGAGGTCCAGGAGCGGTCCTTGGCCTGGAGGATTGGGATTTATGCCCAAGAGAGACTTATGTCCCCGCATGTTAAGTCTGAGCACCGTGAGTGGTTGCCCCAGGCAGTGGTGGACCAGCAAAATGTGCCTGATTTCGAGCTCTCATTTCCCGCCTGATAGGGTATGTTTGCCCCTTGCTCTGGAGGTCCAGGAGCGGTCCTGGGCTCGGAGGATTTGAGTTTATGCCCAGGAGGGACTCATGTTCCTAGCATGAAGGGCCTGCGTGGTTCCTAGCAAAAGTTATGGCCGTTCAAGTACGACTTAAAAAATTGTTTTTTTCTTTGAGGCTCCAGGGCGCGGGTCTGGCCAGCCCTATTCCCGCCACGAGCTCTCCCAACTGGCTTAGCCTCCCATGTTCATCCACCTGGATGTTTGGGTCCCTATGCTGACCTTTCGAAGGGGTGCCATAAGGTATATAGGAGAAAATGTTTGTAAGGTCGGAGAGCTTGAGCTACCACTCGTCTCTTGTGTCCCGAAGCTTCGGGGCAGGGGACTCGGCTGGCCCGTGCCCGTTCTTGAGCGCGCTTGCAGGGCTGCAGTCTCACGGCTGGGCCCCCTGGAAGTCAGGTTATTAAGCTGATCTTCCAAAGGGGTGCTCGAGTGCTTCCATGAAAAGTTGTTCCATGGGCTCTGTCAAAGCTCCAGGACAGGGTCTCGGCTGACCCCCTGCACGTGTTCGAGCACACTTGCTGGGCTGCTGCCTGCCTGGCTGGCGCTCCTGGAAGTCAGTTAATTAACTTGACCTACCAAAGGGGTGCCATCAGGTATACAGGAGAGAGTATATGTCTGGAAGGTGGGAGAGCTTGAGCTACCACTCTTCTCTTGTGTCCCAAAGCTCCAGGGCAAAGGCTCGGCTGGCCCTGTGCCCGTGCTTGAGCGCTCTTGTTGGGCTGCAGTCTCACGGCTGGGCCCCCTGGAAGTATGGTTATTAACTTGACCTACAGAGGGGTGCCATGAGGTTTATAGAAGAGAGTGTGTGTCTTGAAGGTCGGAAAGCTTGAGCTACCACTTCTCTCTTGTGTCCCGAAGCTCAGGGGCAGGTGTGGACCAGCAAAGTTGGGCCAAGTTGAGCTCTCATTTCCCGCCTGATAGGGTATGTTTGTCCCTGGCTCTGGAGGTCCAGGAGCCGTCCTGGTCTGGGTTCATTTTCGGTTTATGCCCAGGAGG
Organism: Porochilus rendahli; assembly: GCA_039654305.1. NCBI lineage: Eukaryota > Metazoa > Chordata > Actinopteri > Siluriformes > Plotosidae > Porochilus > Porochilus rendahli. The sequence continues at coordinate 49,443,475 of JBCNYG010000001.1, read as the reverse complement.
GACTAAGGTCCCCGCATGTGAAGTCTGAGCTCCGTGGGTGGTTGCCCCAGAAAGGGGTGGACCAGCAAAGTGTGCCTGATTTTAAGCCTGTTATTTCCCGCGTGAGTTGGGTACGTTTGCCCCTGGCTCTAGAGGTCCTGGAGCGGTCCTTGGCCTGGAGGATTGGGATTTATGCCCAACAATGACTTATGTCACCGCATGTAAAGTCTGAGCACCGTGAGTGGTTGCCCCAGGCAGGGGTGGACCAGCAAAGTCGGGCCGAGTTGAGCTCTCATTTCGCGCCTGATAGGGTATGTTTACCCCTTTCTCTGGAGGTCCTGGAGCGGTCCTTGGCCTGGAGAATTGGAGTTTATGCCCAACAATGACTTATTATTCCGCATGTAAAGTCTGAGCACCGTGAGTGGTTGCCCCAGGCAGGGGTGGACCAGCAAAGTGTGCCCAATTTCGAGCTTTCATTTCCCGCCTGATAGGGTATGTTTACCCCTTGCTCTGGAGGTTCAGGAGCGGTCCTTGGCCTGGAGGATTGGGATTTATGCCCAACAATGACTTATGTCCCCGCATGTAAAGTCTGAGCAACGTGAGTGGTTGCCCCAGGCAGGGGTGGACCAGCAAAGTCGGGCCGAGTTAAGCTCTCATTTCGCGCCTGATAGGGTATGTTTACCCCTTTCTCTGGAGGTCCTGGAGCGGTCCTTGGCCTGGAGGATTGGGGTTTATGCCTAAGAGAGACTTATGTCCCCGCATGTAAAGTTTAAGCACCGTTAGTGGTTGCCCCAGGCAGGGGTGGACCAGCAAAGTGTGCCTGATTTCGAGCTGTCATTTCCTGCATGAGTTGGGTATGTTTGCCCCTGGCTCTGGAGGTCCAGGGGCGGTTCTTGGTCTGGAGGATTAGGGTTTATGCCCAAGAGAGACTTATGTCCCTGCAGGTAACGTCTGAGCACCGTGAGTGGTTGCCCCAGTCCTTGGCCTGGAGGAATAGGGTTTATGCCTAAGAGAGACTTAGGTCCCCCCATGTGAAGTGTGAGCACTGTGAGTGGTTGCCCCAGGCAGTGGTGGACCAGCAAAGTGTGCCCGATTTCGAGCTGTCATTTCCCGCATGAGTTGGGTACGTTTGCCCCTGGCTCTGGAGGTCCAGGAGCGGTCCTGGTCGCCCCAGGCAGGGGTGGACCAGCAAAGTCGGGCCGTGTTGAGCTCTCATTTCCCGCCTGATAGGGTATGTTTACCCCTTGCTCTGGAGGTCCTGGAGCGGTCCTTGGCCTGGAGGATTGGTGTTTATGCCCAACAATGACTTATGTCCCCGCACGTGAAGTCTGAGCACCATGAGTGGTTGCCCCAGGCAGGGGTGGACCAGCAAAGTCGAGCCGAGTTCAGCTCTCATTTCCCGCCTGATAGGGTATGTTTACCCCTTGCTCTGGATGTCCTGGAGTGGTACTTGGCCTAAGGGATTGGGGTTTATGCCTAAGAGAGACTTATGTCTCCGCATGTGAAGTCTGAGCACCGTGAGTGGTTGCCCCAGGCAGGGGTGGACCAGCAAAGTGTGCCCAATTTTGAGCTGTCATTTCCCGCATGAGTTGGGTACGTTTGCCCCTGGCTCTGGAGGTCCAGGAGCGGTCCTGGTCCTGGATAGTTTTCGGTTTATGCCCAGGAGGGACTCAAGTCCCCGCATGTGAAGTCTAAGCTCTGTGGGTGGTTGCCCCAGAAAGGGGTGGACCAGCAAAGTGTGCCTGATTTTAAGCTGTTATTTCCTGCATGAGTTGGGTACGTTTGCCCCTGGCTCTGGAGGTCCAGGAGCGGTCCTTGGCCTGGAGGATTGGGGTTTATGCCCAAGAGAGACTGATGTCCCCGCATGTGAAGTCTGTTCCCCGTGGGTGGTTACCCCGGGCGCGAGTGGACCAGCAAAGTGTGCCTGACTTAAGCTCTCATTTCCAGCCTAAGGTGGGTAGGTTTGCCCCAGTTCTGAAGGTCTATGAGCGGTCCTGGGCCTGGAGGTTTTAAAGTTAGGCCCAGGAGAGACTCGGGTTCCCGCATGTGAAGCCTGAGCACCGTGGGTGGTTGCCCCAGGCAGAGACAAATGTGAGCTCTCGTAGGCCGCGTTCAACCTCTCGAATCCGGCTTTTATTTTAATTGAGTGTTAATTATAATGAAAATGAAAATAACAGTGACATGTACAGACTTTTTTCTTTTTTAACACAATATACACAATTTAACACAATATCCTCGGGTCTGAGTACCCATGTTACTAATTGCTTGATTATTTCTGAAAACCTGAACTGTCCTGTGGACAACTGTGGAAAGAGTTTGGTACGACTGGACAAACATTTGTCCTCAGTCTACTTAATACAGGTACAATCAATTCTTTTTTGGTGCTTGCTATATGGGGGTTCAATATCTGGGCTCTGTCATGTGCCTTCTTGCGGTGAGGTGGACGTGCCAGCCACTATGCCACCTGATTTGAATTTTTTCATGAATTTGTTTAATAACCACACCAACCATGAGAAATCTTCCCTCTTCTTTTTCTTCTGCTTTCTGGAGAAGAAATTTAAGTTGGTAAAACAAGCAAAGACTACACAAATTAAAAAGGAAAATAAAAGAAATGAAGAGTAAAAAAGCCAAGCTGTCATACCTCGCAGAACTTAAGAGGACTGTGAGCCGACTGACAGCGAAAGTTCTTTGAAATGTCAAAGAAAAAAACAAAACATGGACATGAAAAAAGCCATCGACCCTCACATTCTAGGTCATTACGATCTACTTCGTCTGAAACCATGACCATAGGTTTGTTGCCTTTTTGTTAATTAGGGATTCTCTAGACTGATTCTTGACATTTCATATAAGATTTTCATTTTATCTTTTATCGTTCTTACTGGTTCACTCCGTCAGATCAACTGCTAGACAATTACAGAGCACTGAATTTTGGGTCAAATCCTTCAAGAAAGTGCAAGGAGAACATACAACAACGAGTGAGTCACATCAGGCGATTCATCAACTACATGTGGGGCAGGGGTGAAAAACCTCCAGTCCACCTTAGGTTCCTTGATGACACTGCAAAGGTGATTGGGTAAGTGTCAAGTGTAATTCCTTGTCTCTTTCCCCTTGTGCTTCAATATATTCTAACAATAGTCTATTTTAGGTGGGTAAAGGAGCTAAGGGATACAATGGCCGTCACCACCTGCAAGTACTACCTGCTTGATGTTAAAAAGTTTGCAGGGTACATCCGTGAAGAGTTGTGCCCACAAGTGAGGCTGAGCCAGCGACAAATCATTTCATTAGAGAGAACCTTGAAAAGGGAGCTGTTAACCCTCTCCAGAGAAATCACCACCCACAGGCAGGAGGTTCGCTCTGAAAAAGGAAGTAAGTATAAAGCACCACGAATAAAAGTGTTTTTCTTTACTCTCTGTCCTTAACTCAGAAATCATTTGTAAATTTACAGAGAAGCTTCTATCCATCGAGCAATTCAACTCGTTTCTGCAGCTCGCAACCGTGGAGATACCGAAGAGTCTTGGTAAGTAGGCTAGGTTGAGGGAAGGTAACATTTAATCATATATTTTTGAGGCAACTGTTTTGTAAGGTGCTGTTTAATTTCTTGAAGAAGAATTGGATGAGAAGCCAGAAAACAATACGATCTTCGAGAAATGTGTAGGGCTACTGGCCTCGTACCTATATCTATTGACCGGACATCGTAAGGGAGTGTTATGCAGTCTGAGGACAGATGAGGTCCTGAACTGCGACCGTATCAATGACCTCTATGTCATTAATGTAAGCTTCATAACTATTTTCATTTATTGGTTTTCTTTATGGATGTACAGCTGCCTGACCTGTCATGTTTTCTCTGAATCTTTGGGTGAATGTGAACATGCGTAGGCAAAGTTCCACAAGACATCATCGGTTTATGGTCGGGCCAAGCTGCCCCTGACCAAAGACGAGTACGGATGGATGATGTCGTTTTCAAAAATTAGGCCATTTCTCCCTGGGTTCGAACCGAATGTGGACACATTCTTCTTTAACAAGTCCGGAAAAGA
>JBCNYG010000001.1:49425483-49436287 GCA_039654305.1 Porochilus rendahli | reverse complement strand
CCTGCGCCAGGACAACATCAAGACCAAGGTGGCCGTGCTGGAGATCCTGGGTGCTCTCTGCCTGGTACCTGATGGCCATAAGAAAGTGCTGCAGGCTATGGCACACTATCAGAAGTACGCTGCTGAGAGGACACGCTTCCAGGTACAGCGATGTCTGGTTAGAGTTAAATAGGAGGCAATTTAACTTGAATCCAGGAAGATGGTTCTAGTGCATATTAATATGAATAAAGGAGCACCGAGATAGCAGTATTATCTACCTAATAACCTAAGTTGTACTACTTCGGTCTAGGTCAAGAGTCTTTAACTGTCAGACTGCGTTCTGGATGCAGATCCATCAAATTATTTCAGTGAATCGAACTGAAAACTCAAAAGTAAAACTCATTAGTTTTAACATAGTTCTGCAACTCCAATACTAAAGGTTAGGGATATAAATGATGTCATCATTCAGGGCAGCACAGTGGCACAGGTGTTAGCATGATAAAAAGTTCATTCATTCATTCATTTTCTGAACTGCTTATTCCTAATTAGAGTCGCGGGGAGGCCGTCGCCCATCTCAGCCGACTCTGGGCGAGGGCAGAGTACACCCTGGACAGCTCGCCAGGCCATCGCAGGACAAAAACATGCTGACGGCTGTGCAGCCTACTCTTGACGAAAATCAGCAATGGTTCTTTTACATGCCGCTCACCACAAACAGTGGGAGATATGGCCGTCCTTTGATATCCCAGTTAGCCTCACTGGGGGGACAGCAGTGACAACCTGCCGATAGTTGGGCTTGAACCCCCGACCTTGGGATCAGTAATCCAGCACCTTACCACCAGGCCACTACTGCCCAAAGTCCCCCATAACAATGCAAATATGAATTATACTTGTGGGAAGAGATTATAAAATGAGTGTATCACAGACACAACAATATTTTGACGTAAATGTTTTATAGATGAACATCTCTTACAATTTTCAACTTGAACTTCTTTGAAAAGAATTTAAGGCAGTGTTACTGGCAGCTAGTTTCTTTCTGTGTCAAAGAGAATTTTATAGATTTTTAAGCATAACCTGTTTGAAGAATAGCTAAGTGTTGGTTCACAAACAGGACATTGTTGTTTTACTCCTCAACAACGAAATGTCCTCTTCTCTGAGAATTTACAAATATAAGAGTTAATATTAAAACACTGCGATGGCCTGGCGGGCTGTCCAGGGTGTACTCTGCCCTCGCCCAGAATCGGCTGAGATGGGCGCCAGTCTCCCCACGACCCTAATTAGGAATAAGTGGTATAGAAAATGAATAAATGAATAAGTGAATATCAAAACAATATAGATTTAGGCACATTGTTATCTTTATTATCACAACTGACCCTAACTAATTTTATAGTGGATTTTTTTCAAGACCCACAGACCAAATACTGTTGAATGCCCTGAAACTGAATTTGACTGTTTTTCAATGTTATTCTATTAAATGAATGAAAATCCAGTTAAACTAATATCAGTACTAAACTAAACTCAAACTATGCACATTAATGTACTGAGAATTAAAGTCACACACCATTAGGAGCATGTCTACACCATGTCTGTAAATTAACTACAAGGACGACACATTGCTGTTAAGGGTTTTTTCCCTCATGATAGCAAATCTAACATCCGACAACATGCAGTACAGTTACAGCAAATTGCAGTACCTCAGGAAGGTATCCATCTTTATTCCTTTTTTCCTTCACAGCATTTCATTTAAGGCTATTTTTAGCTTTTTTCAATGCTGCCGATCATTAGCACAACTGCAAATTTGGGGGCCCCTTTGAGAGTCTAGTATGCAAATATGGATCGGGGCGAGCTGTTTGTAGAAAAAAAAAATCCTTCTGTTTGCTTTCATGTGAAAATGGCAGCTTGTTAGCGAGGAGCTTTTCACGACTAGACAAGCCAAGCCAAGCAGGCTGGCGAGGAACAGGAGAGGTGTCTGCTGAGCCATGTGTGGAAGCACGGAGTTTGCAGAGAATCCCAGAGCATCTTTTAATGTGAGGGATAAAGCATGTCTTTGTTGCCCCCCTATTGCAAAGATGCCTCGTAAATTAATTTCCTCCCACTAAGTCCGATGTGCCTCATTAAAGACAGATTGGTGTCGGTGTCTTTATTTATTTATTTATTTATTTACTTTTTTTTCCCCACTGCCCCTTAATGTGGTCTTTGTACAACAGTGAAAAGCCAGTATCTGGTGGAGAAAGAGAAAAAGAGTCACGCTTGATTAGCCTGCTTGTATGAATATGCATGATCAGATGTACTATTTATTCTATTACTTTTCTTCTGATATTACATTTTAATGTTTAAATGAATAGAAGAATTTCACTTCAGCCTATGGTAGATTGTAGATGCTCCAAAATGCTCAAAAGTGTTTCCTTGTAGGAGATACAGAAGTGACAGAGTAGATCACGGACCATGAATTCTAATTAGTTTTTAGAGTGCTAAACACAAGCTGAGCCCAAAAGGACGTTATTAAGCGATGACCTTCGAAATGAAAAAGAAAGAGTTTTGGAAGAGTTTATGGGCACCAGAGGATATAGTGCTTTAAATTGGATTGTGGTTAATTAGGTGAATCCCCAGGCTTCAATAAATCCACCTTTTTACAACATTTCCTTCTTCATACAGCAATGCTATTAACCTGCCTTGCTGTAGGAAAGACTGAAAGTTTAATCTATTACTAGATATTTTAAATTCTAGTTGTTGAATGATGGTTTTCGGATATTCCCAAAAGTTAAAGAATCGCAGAAGAAAACTCCTTGCTCAGAGGTTTAATTACAACGTCTGAATCCCGGATAACTGTGAAAGCCTCCAGCAGAGAGTCGCAATATGAAGCTTTGCTCTGCTCCATGCTTTCTCTGCATGTAAAGGCCTCCCATCCTGCAGGATCTGCATGACTCCTCCATCACATCATTTAAAACATCCAGCCACAGGACCGAATGGGATATTATACAGTACATCAAGAAAATAGTTTTTTGTTGCCATTTTCCTGGCCTTCACAGACAACACATGAGACTGAATCAAAAGATGCTGCCGAAAAAGATGAATCCCAGACCCAAGAGAAGGGATTTCAATGAAAGAATAGGAGCACTCTAAACTATGGTTGAGAAACAAAAACTCCTACAGACAGGAATCGATATTAGCACAAAGACTTGTTATGCATGAATAGGCTCAAAATATGCCGTGTCACAGGAGGTCAGGGACAGTCCTTAGAGATTCACTGTGCTAAACATTTCAGTGGCATGCCCACACATACTGTTTAAAGATCACAAGCAATCATAGAGTGCAAAAACCTTTATATTTACTGCTTCTTTATGCTAGAAGGACTTTGCTTTCTAATCGAAAGGGCATTGATGTAAAAATAAATATAAAATTGGGATCCTTATTAGATTAATAACAGTTTGGAGCATTCTGTTGGAGCAGCAGGGTGGTGTAGTGGTTAGCACATTCATCTTTACTTCAATCAACTTCAATCAAGACGTTTCTGGGTTGGCGTCCCAGGCTCAGCAAGGGCGTTTCTGTGTGGAGTTTGGATGTTTTCTTCATTCTTGCGTGGGTTTTCTTCAGTTCCACCGGTTTCCATGCAAAATCTAAAGACAGGCACCTTAGGCTAACTGTCTGATCCACATTCTGCTTTGGTGCGAGTGTTGGCCCTGGGTTGGTCTCGCAAGTTGTTCAGGGTGTACCCTGCCATTGCCCAGAGTTGGCTGAGATAGGTTTCAGCCTCCCTGTGACAAGAATAGCTTTAAACATTTTGGCAATGAGTAAGCGAGTGAGTCACTACACAGAGAGATATGAGGAAACAAAGTTGGAGCTGATTTCTTTCCAGCCCAGAATGTAGATTCATGCCACCTATAAGTTTGGTTAGGTTAGGTGTTTATACTGAGACACTGTCCTGTTTTAGACACATCTGTCATTGTCATAAACAAAAGAAAATACATTTTTTTTCTCCAGTTGGAAAAAACGTCCATTGAAAAAGAAATACAGCAAGAATGCATTGTCCAGCAAGAGCCCTCAGAGACCCCTAGCAAACCTCTGCCAAGCCCAGCAATTTCCCATATGAACCAAAATGTCAAAAATCATTGCAAGGCAGAACTGTTAATTTATAGGGGGGTTGTTTATTGTCGTTGTTGTCAAGCCCAGGCAGCAAAGATACTGCCTATATAGCTGTATATGACTGTTTGCAACACATTATTACAAACAATTTTTATTATCAGGCTAATCATAGATTGCTGTAGCAAGAAACAGGCATATACGCACTGAAGGACAGACAAATGCGCTATTCAGTAGCATTGTGGATAATTCACCAGTGATTTGTTTCACGTATGAACACAGCTATAGATTATCAGTGCTATTCCTACATCAATGCATTCATTATTACAGGATCTCATAGAATGTGGTCAGTACAGGTGATTATAATGTGTGATTATAATCACTGCTTCTAGTAATTATATACCACTCTACTGCAGAACGGATAAATGCTTTTCATACCATAGACCTTACCAGAGATATATCCATTCATCCATTCAAGTACACACACAGATCAAAACAATGTCATGCAATCAACCAAATGTGAAATGCAAAAAAACAAACAAAAAAACAGACTATAGAATCTAAGATATATTTTTAGACACTATGTATTTCTAGTCCTTTGTCTTTGCGCTGGTCGATTGGTGGTTGTTTTTGATCTAAGTGTATGTTTGTGGATGTGTGTGAAGATGTCTGTGGTATGATGAGATAATTGCATCCTGCGCTGTGTGTCATCTTTTGATGTGATCCGCTGCCGTGTTATTTGAATTTACAGGAGCTAACGAAGCCTTTTGAAAGCACAAACCACAGTGAAAAATAGCAGACGACGAGTCAAAAAGGAGTGTACAGTGTGTGTGTGTGTGTGTGTGTGTGTGTGTGTGTGTGTGTGTGTGTGTGTGTGTGTGTGTGTGTGTGTGTGTGTGTGCCCAAACAGTGAACACATGATGCAATAAGAGCTCACCCCATCCCTTTTTGAAAGACCATGTGATCCGTTAGGTATTTTGGCACTAAGAAGGTGTGACACCCCACCACCACCACCAACCCCCGTGCCTTTTTTCCATTTTCAGAATACATTAGCACTGACTCAGGCAGTGGAAAGATCTGTAATAGCATCCAAATGCAAATACATTTCTCAGTACACTGTATCTGTGTTTTTAATCTTGTATGTGCAGAGATGGGCTTTCTAACGTAACAGCATTATGCAGAACTGATGTCAACAAGACTGTAAATGAGTTGAATTTTACTAATACAGCTCATTTCTATCAGGTATTAAAGGGGCCCGTTTACTTCCCAGGTGTATTAAATAATCATAACATACAGTGGAACTCTTATAAATAAAATGGATATCTTTCAGAAACTATTTGCTTACCCCTGTACATGAGTGTCCCCTCCACTGTAAATGTCTGGAAACCTTACATGTAATATAGTTTTGCCACTGTGACCTTGAAAACTAAATCAAGGTCACTCTCACACAATGTTAGCCTAGTAATCATAGTAGTGAGCACGTTTGAATGCCCCAGCTCCAGCACGCTGCAAGTAAATGTCAGGAAACCATTTCTACAGTTTTGTCTCTGTGACCTTGATAAGTAGATTAAGGTCACTCACACACAAACTCATCCTAGCATTCATAGTAGTGAATATTCCAGAATAAATGTCTGGAAACTAAAGTGTGAAGGACAGACAGATGGAAAGACAGACAGAGCCCATTCCTATAGCTTCCGATGGACAGAAGATAAAACAGGTGAAAAAGAGATACTAATTCTGTGAGCTGGGGTGGTTTTGTATTCAGCCAAAATGAAGTGATAATGGAAGATAAAACACATCGGATATTCACTATTCAATGGGCACCTTAAAAACACATTGGAATTAAATGCACCCATAGTAAGACACCATGGTCTTATAGTCAAAGTTAAAAACAGAAGGTTTTTTCTCTCTCTGTGTGTCTCTCTCTGTCTCTCTCTCTCTCTCTCTCTCTCTCTTTTCTCTCTCTCTTTCTCCTGCTCGTTTCAGATATCCCATGAGGACAAGAACTCATCACAGGGATTCTGAAATGACCTTAAGAATATAAACCCATGGTGACATGTAACCCATCACATCTGTTCCAGTTAACAGCTGGCATCCTTTTTACTATTCCAGCATAATGCCAGTTTTGTACCTTATCAATTGGAAGCTCTCTGGTAGTCTTAGCTCGAGGCTAGTCTTTCATTATATGTTGTAAATAACAATTATTCACAGAAAGCTAGTGGATGTCACTTAATAGTCCACAAGATGGAACATAAAAAGCACATAAAGTGTGTAGCTAACAATACGTGTGTAGACTCATCAAAGTTTAACATAAGAAACGTTATAACACACGTAGAAAACTTAAACATAAACATAAAATCATACTCTGTGGCGGCATGCTAATTCAATGTTTTGCTATATGCTACATGAAAATTTAAAAAAAATCAAGATAAAATAAGACTTTTTTTGGTATATTTTTCCATTTTCAATGTGGGACAATGATGACACCGCTTGCTTCAAGTGACCATGTCCATGATTTGCATTATCCGCTAAGGTATAAAATACCTTATTAAAAAATGAATTAAAAAAATGCTTTTTAATCCCCAGATAGCGGACCAATCAGATCACAACATTCCTTTGTAGTATATTATACTGTTATGTTTTACCCTATCTGATTTGTGTATGCAATGTGGGAAATATTATTTACATGTATATACAGTATCTGTGGTGGCATGGGGGAAAAAACCTTCAGAAACGGGTACAGTAGGAGTCTATTTCAGTTCCCCAACGTAGAAGGGACGCTGATACATTTTTGGTTTTGTAGGCAAGTATCAGTTTTTTAAATGTGATGTGGGCAGCTACAGGAATGGAGTAGTGTAGGAGTACCTGGAAAGGTTAAAAACAAGCCATGCAGCTGCATTCTGGATCTGTTGCAGTGATCGAAAAGCGTGCAGGGGAAGACCTTTTAGGAGCAAATTGAAGTAGTCTGGGCTTGAAATGACAAGGGACTGAAAAAACACCTGGGTGGCCTCTGTGGATCAAAATGAACAAATCCTTCTGATGTTGTAAAGATGAAACCAGCATGAGCTTTTCAGTTTAGTAACACAAGACAAAAAGGACAATCGATTGTCTATGGTTACAAGACACCAAGGTAAAAGAAATGCATCATGTTAAGATGATAATATCAACATCAAAATGATATTACTTTAGAAATGGGTACCTTTGAAATATTATCCAATAACATATTTGCACAAACTCACACATCTGTTTCAATGCTTTGGCTCTTGATATGTTACTTATAAATATCACACAGCTTTCTTTGAATGTGTGTTCTATTACAAGATGCAACCACATAATTCTTTGAATCTTTTTGTGAATTAGTTATAAAGTAAATATAATTGCACTGCCTGGCTAAAAAAACAGCTTTGCACGATAATATGTTGTTAAGCCACCTTTAGTCTTGATTACAGTGTGTAATCGCCATAGGGACCGTTGCATAAATTGGTCAGGCCAAGGCTCAGCAACATTAAGCCTTGTTCACACAGGAAGTGACAAGCAACCATGCAAAGTCAATGGTTGCGCACGATTAGCCCGACAAGAGGTAAAATTTTCATACGCAATGTAAAGTCGAGCAATAACCAATCATAGCTTAAAGATATTGTTGATTGCCAGGTGTTTTCAGAGATGTCATAATGTTTGTCATAATGTTTTCATGTAGGCTCTTGCCACCACATGACCCCAGCAAGGGATGAATTGGTTTGGGAAATGAATGAATGAATTAATGATACACGGATGTAAAACTGGGGCTCAGATAGTGAAAGAGTGGTTTAGGGAACACAAGGAATCATTTTCACACATGAACTGGCACCACAGAGTCTTTGGGATGTGCTGGAGAAGACGTTATGGAATGGTTTGATTTTTCCATTATCAATTCAAGATGAAACATTTACACTCATTTGCATACTTATTACTTTATTCTTATTACTTATTATGTTATTCAAAACATTTTTAACTAAACAGCCTCCACACAAATTACACATGAATATAAAGATAAATTAAAAGCCTTTTTAATGTTACATCATGGTTATTACCATATTATAACAGTAGCTTCATGAATCAAAGAGAGGAAAGAACTATTAAACTTGCATACTTTTCTGTACTTGTGTATAAGGTGACACGTACATCACCAACCAAATTAAAGCTCTATGAAACATTGTTGTCTCAAGTAAAAGGGTGTGTGTAACGATTCGGCTTCCTCCAATTTGGCATTACAAGGAGAATTGGAGAGCATTAATTAGAGGACCTCCTGACAGCCTACATCCCCTAATTAGGAAGCAGAAAGACACGGCCTGTCTAGGGTGCTTTGACCGTTTTAAGAACAATTCCTGCTCTGGTTCTTGCCATTTAATCTGCTTCAGTTCAGTTCAATTCAATTTTAGCAGCAGAAATCTGGGTCTACACCTATAATGAGAGAGCCCAGAGGCAACTATGCCAATAAAACACTCCCTGGAACAGTAAGAGGAAGAAACGCTGAGAGGAAATAGACTCACAGGGGAAGCCGTGTTCTTCTAGGTTGTGTAGGATTATGGTATAAAGCTCCTGGTGAGTTAGAAATGCATTTCTAATGCTAAGCAGCAGCAGAGGATCACTAACCTTTGTTCTTTATGATGGGGTTAGTGTAGTGTGGTGAATAGTATATTGCATTGTGTATTTACTGTACAATGACTATAAAGCGGAGTGAATGGGGGAAAAAGTGAGATGAAATAAGCGAGGAAGTAACTGTACAGAGTCTCACAGTATTACTGAGATAAAGAGAGAAACAAAATTCATTCATTCATTTTCTGAAATTAATTATTCCTAATTAGGGTCGCGGGGAGGCTGGCACCCATCTCAGCCGACTCTGGGCTAGGGCAGAGTACACCCTGGACAGCTTACTGGACTGCTATCGCAGGGGCAGAAACACACTGACAGCTATGCAGCAACTCCTGACGAAAATCAGCAATGGTTCAATGGAACAGACAGTGAGAAACATGGCCGGCATTGGATGACCCAGTTATCTACACTGGGGGGACAGCAGTGACAACCCGCTGATAGCAGGGCTTGAACCTCCAACCTAGGGATCAGTAATCCAGCACCCTACCACCAGGCCACTGTTTAATGATTTAATTTAATGTAGTGTCCGTAACATTTGCTAATTCAAATATTTTAAGTGTCACACTAATGAAGCTCAGCTTATTCAGATTTCACATAATAACACATAACACAGTAAAGGTATTGTTTTATACCTATAATAAAGGTTAATATTCTGATATGCATAAATGTTAAGGTATTGCAACATGAATTGGACAGTTCAGCATTTTAACAGAAACATTGTCATTATTAATTTTGGAATAAAATCCCTAATTGGTAATGGATTTCTTCAATTCAACCAACATTTATTACAAGTCATGTGTCTCTACAATATTACAGCAGTTTCAGTATCAACATTATTAATGAAATATGAATAAACTGCACTTAAAATTATTATTTCTTCAAGTGAGACAGTAAAAAACTGAAAAACTGCCAGTTTATAAGTTTAGTGGAAGATAAAAAATTATCTGCAAAATTACTATTGTTAGCAACTTGAAATTTCCAAGGAAGTAAGATTGTCATCCTCCATGTAGGAAAAACTACACAATATACTTTTATGGCAAAATAATAATCTGTATTAGGAGCATAACATGAAAAAAATTTTAATCAGCACCAATACTGTGTTTTCCCCAATGCATGTTTTTTAGTGCACAATGAACAGTCGGATTATGACATCACTGTACTGGATGCTTGGTTGATCTTTACCTCCAAGATCAAGATTTTTTACCAAATACTTATGGAAGTGGTCTAGTAATGTCTATTTCATGTTTTATTTCATTCATTTATTCATTCATTGAGCCGAACCGCTTAATCCTACTAGAGTCACAAAGACTATCTCAGTCAACTCTGGGTGAAGGTGGGGTATACCGTAGACAGCTCGCCAGTCCATCACAAGGCCAACGCACACACACACACACACACACACACACACAACCATTCACACTCACATCTGCACCTAGTGACAATTTGTAACAGCCAATGTCTAATGTGCATGTCTTTGGACTGTTATAGAAAACCGGAGTACCCGGAAGAGACCCACACACGCACAGGGAGAATATGCAAACTACACACAACAACGCTTTCGCCGAGCCAGGGACTCAAACACATGATCTTGTTGCTGTGAGGCGGACATGCTATTTCTAAGCCACCGTGCTGTCCGGGTTTATTTTTTAATTTGAAAGAATATGGCATAGGACAAATTTTAATTGCAGTAATGAGATGGTGTCAGGCATCTAAGGCTAAAATTGTTTTTTGTTTATTGGGGGGCTTTTTTGGCTTAAGATAGAAAGATACCAATTACAGATAAGCCATCAGCCATGTTCACCTTAATGAAATTCTATTTGTATAGCATGTGTAATAATAGACATTGTTATGAAGCAAATCCAAATCCAAGTTCTAGGTTGAGATTAAGATCCTTTATGAGCAAGGTACAGGTGACAGTGAGGAACAACTTCCTGAGATAACATGAAGAATAAACCCATCGAGGAAGCTTGTAACCCATCCTCTTCTGTGACCACAGAGAGTGAGATTGCAAAATCTTTTACAACAAAAGAGTCAAACTGTATGTGTGTGTGTGTGTGTGTGTGTGTGTGTGTGTGTGTGTGTGTGTGTGTGTGTGTGTGTGTGTGTGTGTGCGTGT
>JBCNYG010000001.1:49398943-49413873 GCA_039654305.1 Porochilus rendahli | reverse complement strand
TATATATATGTATGTATGTAAAGAGAGAGAATTAGATTGATAGATCCACTGTACATAGCTGTGTGTTTAGTATTACTCTATATATCATATATATCTTACTTTTTTCTGTACAGGCATTTAACCTAAAACCCCTTCAGATCATTCTGCCACCAAGAGAAGACATGGACCATCCTGCTGTGGACCTGGACCTCCATCTACCCTTTCTGTGCTTTCAACCCGAGCAGATCTTACAGGTCTGTTACCACATAGTATGTTAATGAGATTTAAAAAAGAATAATAAATTAATCAAAAAGTTGAAAACAAGCAGATTTTTAAAAAAAATCTGGAATCCATAACTGAGATCTCAGCTCATGTGCCTGCAGGTGATCTGCAGCATATTGACGGAACAGCGTGTTGTGTTCCTCTCCTCGGACTGGGCCAGGCTCACGCTGGTGGCTGAGTGCTTCATACTGTATATTCACCCTCTGCGCTGGCAACACCCGTACGTTCCTGTCTTATCCAGACAGATGCTGGACTTCCTCATGGCTCCCACTGCTTACATCATGGGTTGCCATATTCAGCACCTTGAAGATGTGGCTGCAGTAAGGAGGCTAATATTACATAATGTTATGGTAGATCTTAGTACCGGAATGCAACAAATAAAGAATGTTATAAGTGTATCTTGCAGGATCTTTTAATTCCTCTTACACCACTACAGTTTGTTAGTAGTAACTTTTTAAATTATATTAAATGATGCTTCATAATTTTTTGTATCCTTATTTTGTTATAGGTAGTGTTTGTTGTACAACATCTGCAAAGCACCTTTTTTCAGCTTTGTTATCTTTTAGCATTTCTTTTTTTTCCTCTATTAATTGGTTTTAAGACAAAAATAAATTGTCATTTAAAAAAGTGGGCAAAAGCACAAAACCTTATTTGTGGGTGGAATGGTGGCAGTCCACTTCACAGCAAGAGCATCTTGGATTCGATTTTCAGGCTCGGGGTGGTTCTGTGTGGACATTCCATGTTCTCCACGTGTTTGCATGGGTTTCCTATGGGTACTCTGGTTTTCTCCCACAGTCCAAAGACATGCACATAAGGCTTATTGGTAGTTCCAAATTGTCCTTAGGTGCGGACATGAGTGTGTGTGTGTGTGTGTGTGTGTGTGTGTGTGTGTGTGTGTGTTTTTGCCCTGTGATGTACTGGCGCGCTGTTCAGGGTGTATGCCGCCTTCACCCACAGTTGGCTGAGATTGGCTCCAGCCTCCCCACAACCCTAATAGGATTAAGCAGTTTAGTGACTGAATGAAACATTCCATAGTGAACACTTTCTCTTAGTATATAAACACAACACATAATATACATGGTACATAGTGAGACAAAACAACATTTCACTGGGAACAACTGGTGATACATGTAACTGTTAAGACATAATAGAGATAAGACAGATACAGTAAAGTAAAAATACACACAGTCATGCTCATACACGCTAGGATACACATGTTTACACAAAGTGCAAAAAGACAACAGTGACGTAAAACGAACACACTAGGCAGGACATGTAACAGAATTATGATAGCTAGTGATTATGATCCGGTACAGTATGTTAAAAAAGTGCACAGTGCATGGAGGTGCAGTGTGCTGGTTTGCATTATACGCTGCAAGTTAATATTAGAGGTTGATATTTATTGCACTATAGGTTGTTCAACGAGATGCCTTGTTTTAAAAAGGTTTAGTAAAATGACACAAATAAACACACAGATAAAGCTCTATTTTTTCTGCGTCAGGAGACAGATGACCAGATCCTGATTAACATTGATGATGGAACAGTGACCTCATCATGTGCTGCAGACTTGCCAGATTTGCCAGTGCCTGCAAGAGAGTGCTTTAAGAGCCGGTAAGAAAAGCAGTTAAATTTTATTATATATTACAAAAAAATGTTTGTTGGTGAAGAATTTTTTAAAGAATCGTTGAAAGTGTAATATTGCCATGACAATACTGTAAAATTAGTTATAAAAAATTGTAAAATAAAAAATTCTCCCCAGTCTTTGTTACTTATTATAATAGACATAAAATAATTACAAACTGTATTTCCACTTTTTAAAAAAAAACGTTTGTTAGCTTTGCTGGAGCATAAAAGATAAGCACTTTTTAAATGTGACAAATCAGAAAGTGACAATTAAAGACTCATTCAATAAGCATGCGTCATATTGAACAGAAGAATTTGTGTGTGTCTGTACAGTGCAGAGGGGCTACAGATTCACTACGACCTGGAGATGTGCGGCCATGGCGCTAGCATGGACGTGACTGAAATGCGGACTCGTCGGCACCAGTGGCAACGCAAACTCAACTCCGAAATTCTAAATATCAGTCTTGAGCTCATTGTCAGCCTCTTCAGGTCAGGTTTTGCAAAGCTGTAATCATTTTTCAGACCATGCAACTTGTGCAGCGATTAATAATTTGATTCATACAAAAAAAATCCTTACTTACCTGTCTATTTGTTTAATGGGTTGTTACGCTTTGGAAGAATTCCTCTTCTGTCTCCAGGCAATTGCTACCCTGATTGTGACACATTTAATGATTTGTTTTCATAAAGTTTCTTTTTTCTTTTTTTCACATTTATTAGAGGGGTTCATGACCACCTCAACTTTGAGCATCGAGTATTTAATACTGAGGAGTTTTTCAGGGCCCAGAAACCAGCAGACCTGCCTTTTTACAAGAAGGTATAAAAATAAAGTATTTAACTGTCTCATAATCACTAACACTCATACAGTACATGTTCACATTCCTGTCACTGAGTCTATAAATATGAATGAACTGATCTTTATATTTGTCTCTGCAGGTGTTAGAGACACACATTTTCCATTCTTTCCTAAAAGATTGTTTGAATAAGAAGATGGAAGCTTTCGCACAGATGAAGATAAATACTCGGTCAGAAGCATACAGGTTAATTCTTCAATTTGATTATTATCATTTGATTTAATATTAGGGGTCGAAGGGAGGCTGGTGCCTATTTTAGCCAACTCGCTTCAAGGCAGGGTACACCCTGAACAGTTCGCCAGGCCACTGCAGCGCAATACACACACACACACACACACACACACACACACAACCATTCACACTCATCCTCACAACAAGGGGCAATTTAAAACAGCCAGTTAGCTTTACGTGCATGTCTTTGGACTGTGGGAGGAAACGACAAAGCACAGGGAGAACATTTAAACTCCACACAGAATCGCCTGAGCCCGGGAATCGAACCCAGGACCTTCTTGCTGTGAGGCGGACGTGCTAACCACTACGACGCCACCGTGCCGCCCCCCATCACAATCAGTCACACTCAAATCTACACCTGGGGGGAAAAAAAGCAAATTAGACTAACATGCGTGTCTTTGGACTGTGGGAGAAAATCCATAACCAAGAGATAACATAACAGAAATGCCTGAAGCCTGGTCTGGTTGTTCTTTTGTGTCTGTGTGGAACTTGCATGTTTTTATTGTGTTTACATGGATTTCCTCCGAGTACTCCGGGTCCCCCCCACAGTCCAAAGGCATGCATTTCAGGCTAACTAGCTGTTTCAAATTGCCCCTAGATGTGGATGTGAGTGTGAATGATTGTGTGTGTGTTGCCCAGTGATGGTCTGGTGAGCTGTTCAGGGTATATCCCACATTCCCCCAGAGTCAGATGGGACGAGCTCTAGCCTCTTTGCACTCCAATAAAGGAAAATTGGTTCAGAAAATGAGATGAAACGAGAGAAGAGATGAGATGACATTGCACACTTATTAAATAATTAAACACACTTTGACTTGGTGAAGGTTTACTGCCTTTGTGTAAATTGTTTGTCACTTAGGGTTAGGATTAGAGTGAGGTAGTTTCTATGCCAAAATTGGAATGAAGCATTTAATTAATTGGTATTTAAATGAAGGAAGAAAAGAAAAATGCTGATGCCTATTTTACATTTTATTGCGACTGAACTCACGCAAACACACTCACCCAGTCAGAGATATTAATATGGACATTCCAGCATTTGTTTTGTTACAGGCCTATATTCCAACAGCCCATTGGTCCGACTGAGTATTTATTCTGACTCAACTGAACTGAGTAGGGTACCCAACTGATTTAAGCAAAGTGCCCATTACCTAAATATGAGTAGGGCTGTCAGAATATTGGGCCGTCCCCCATTTGTTTGGTCTGGCTAGAAAGGTGCAGAACACAAAATGCTGGATGGATGAGAGGGTGAGAGTAAGGTTACCAGAAAACAGGTGAGTTTAACAGTCCAATAAAAACAGACATGAGGTGGAAGAGACCAGTGAAGAACCTTATACCTTCTTTTCTCAAAATTGAACCTGTTAAGATGTATATAAATTATGAAGGAATTTACAAAAAGATTATTTCAAACCACGAGTCTTTTACACTGTGACGAGTCGTTTGATTTTGTGCGCATGCATAAGGCTGACCTGAAGTCATTGCTGTAGGGCACAGTATATAAAGAGAGCAATTCCAGCGTTGCATAGTGACTAATGGAAGATTACAGCACACCCTGATTATGTTAAATGTGAAACTGAAAGGAAACCACATGAAAGTCTTAGGACAAGGTTGTGTTGTGCAAGATCATGACTAGCCACCTAGTTTGTGCAGGCTTTGTAGTCTTAATCATTTATTCAGTATCCAATGAGGGTGGTGCAATGGTGCAGCATTTAGCATGTCCGTCTCATAGCAGGAAGGTCCTGGGTTTGAGTTCCAGGCTTGGTTTGGGTGTTTCTGTGTGGCGCTTGCATGTTTTCCCAGTGCTTGTGTGGGTTTTTTTCGAGGTACTCCGGTTTCCTCCAACAATCCAAAAAAATGCACATTAGGTTAACTGGCTGTTCTGAATCACCCCTAGGTGTGAATGTAAGTTTGAACGGTTGTGTGTGTCGGCCCTGTGATGGTATGGAGAGCTGTTCCGGGTGTACCCTGCCTTCGCCCAGTGTCAGCTGAGATATGCTCCAGCCTCTCCATAACCCGAGTAGGATTAAGTGGTTCTGCAAAATCAGAATATCCAATGTATTCTGGTCAAGATAAAAGTGGATTGTGGGAACACGGGCTACAAGGGTGGAACACACCCACCACCTAATCGCAGGACACCATATGCACATTTACACCTGGAGCAATTTAGTGTTGCCAATCCACCTGCGTCGTTTTGGAGATGTAGGATGAAAATGGGGAACCCAGAGGAAACCCATATGTAATCCACCTCACAGATAGTAACTGAAGCTCAGGATCAAACAAGTGCTGTATTGTCTATGTATATTTATTTTGCTCTAAACATAATTTATGAATGTTTAGAAATTGGGTGGCATGGTGGTGTAGCGGTAGGCATGTCTGCTTCACAGCACAAAGGCCTGTGCTCAGGCATCTCTTTGTGGAGTTTGCATGCTCTCCAGGTTCCTCCAGGTACTCTAGTTTCTTTCCATTGTTAAAAGACACGCACATTATGTTATCTGGGCGTTCCATATTGACTCTATGTGTGAGTGTGAGTGTGAATGGTTGTGTGTGTTGGTCCTGCGATGGTCTGGTGAGTTGTTCATGGTGTACCCTGCTGTCGCCGAGTTTCGGCTGAGATAGGCTTTAGCCATACCGCAACCCAAATAAGTGAGAGTATTTAGATTTTTTATTTTTTTTTTGGTTAGACATTAAAGTTAAAATTTTTTTTTTAAATAAACTTAAATTTTGAGGCTAAACTGATTATAGTCTGCCTCAAGACTCAAAATAATTTGTTGATTAAATAATTTTATATTTGTGATGTACAGTCAATGGTGAATAGTGAACAGGGCAAGTTGTGAGAGGTGGGACTCGTCCACTGTGTCCTTTTCAGAGGGGTGTAGCTGGAAAGGATGGGCCGCCATGTTGGAATATTCGATTCCTGAGGAAGACTGGGGGGGATGAGGGAATGAGTCGGGAGTGCAGGAGGAACGCACACAGGCTCTCCGGTTTCTGTTTTAATGGAATTCAATCACTGCTTTTACATTTTATCAGCTTCATAGGATCCCGAATATCCGAATAACTGCTGGACGTGGAGGAAAAACGGGTGAGTAGAGAATATTTTCGTGAGAAAATCCATGAAATGTGTTTTGGTTCATGTTGAAGAATAGTGTTAGTTGCTGTGGCATCGCTGTTATTTTATTTATTTATTTAAATTATTATTTAAACACTGTTATGTTGTTGAACCTGAGAAGTTGCATCTAAATAAACAACCAAGGTCTTGTTTTGTCCGTGGGGTGTAACATTGTTTTTAGTTTAGGTCGGTGTGCTTGGGGTTTCATGGTGTGTTACGTTGGTAAATGTTTGTAAATGTTTCAACCGTTACACTGTTGAAAATTTAAAATTCAAATGAACCATGCGCGTGCCTAGTCATTCAGAACAACGTCATTTTTTGCCTTCACGAGCTCGAGAGAGAGACAGAGAGAGAGACAGAGAGAGAGGGCTTTGGGTCAAAATGGTCGCTAGGTAAAAGTTAGAAAAGCGCTTTCTCTCGTTTCAGATTTGTTCTGGCACCTCTGTCTGTCTGTCTGAGTGAGTATGAAAGCCTTCTGCTTTTCCCTTGTGTCCCGGGGCGGTCCTTTTTTCAGGCCGCTTTATTTTTAGCCTTTAGCGTTCAAGGATTTACACCAGTCCTGCCATTTTACCCCAGTCACTGTATATTCCATACCTGGGTTGGCAAGCACTCTTGTACTCTACTGAGTAGGATAATAAAACAAAAGTTCGTAAAAAAGCTCCACTGGAGAGAGGATCGACAGGTAACGTTTCCATCTTGAGATTCTCACCTCTTCTTTTACATCATGATATTAGCCACTTAGTTTAGTAACAGTTTGAAATGGTAATGGTTCATGCGCATGCGCATGCGCACTTAACTTCTACAGGCACAAATTCATGCTTCTTCATATAGGATTTTCTCCCTTAATTTAGTCCTATCCAGTTCCCACCCATCAGGCATTGCCATCCTAACACACAACCACCACCAGCTAGGGAGGAGTGTAAGCATGCAAATGCCCCCTCCCTGACATGTGATGCTGCCACCCGCCTCTTTACGAACTGCTGCGCATGCATTTTTTGGAGGTGACCTAACACGCTCGGAGATGAAGCGCTATCCGCCACCCCCCCATAATGAGCTCACTGATGCCCCTTTGGCTAGTGATTCCTGAGGGACAGGGAAGTGATAGTATGCCCTCTCTCCTTCCTGTGAGAGCTGAGCCAATTATCTCCCATGGACTCCAGGTCACGGATGGCTGCCACATCAACCTGGATTCGAATCGCACCTTGTTGATGCGCCACTTGGGAGCCAATAGGTTTTTTTATTGATTGATTTTATAGAGGCAGTGGTGGCTTCCCCTGGGTTTGCACTGGAGCCACGATGTCCACAATTTCCACAATTAAAAATAAAAATGGCATGGAGCTCCATGTTTTATGAGCATGATTGTAGCACGCTTGGGGTAAAAAAAAAAGGAGGCAGGGTGCATCCTAGAGATGAAACTTGAAGGAATCATGTTTCCAAGTTCATCAAAATGCGATGGCCCATCAAGGTCTGTTACATTCTGTTGCGTTCTGTTATCCTCCACTACGATTCCCAAATTCTGTGATGACTGGTGTCAAATTGTAATGAATTGTAGATTTTTGACAGCCAAAGATTTTGTCACGACCCCACCGGGTTCCCGCGCGATCGTCACGACCCCACCGGGTTCCCGCGCGATCGTCACGACCCCACCGGGTTCCCGCGCGATCGTCACGGGTTTCAGAGACATATACAATATATAAGGAGACAATTAGATATGAATCAAGCAAATTTCTTTTTATTAAAACTCATGGTCAGTGGAGATACCAGAATACTTTGTCTATTAGGGGCTTGGCTCAGTGTGTAGTTTCAAGGAAAGGGTAAGGACTCGTGTGGAGAATGCATGCTTCAGGTTGTACTGAATATAAGTGCACAGGAAGAGGGTTGTGTTTAAAGCAGGAAGTCTAAATGAGTGGTGTGTGGTAGTGCAGTAAGTGGTGCAGTGCACTTTACTTTAAATTGTTCAGCTCCCTCACTTGGTCCCTCAGGATGCTTCAGGATGACGCCTTTTTCCTTTCAGCCGGAAAGTCTGTGTGAGTGACTTAAGGAGGGTGTGTCAATACATATCATACAGATCCTTCTTTTCAGGTCTCATCCTGCCACGGTTTAATTTTTCAGTGAACGTGCTGAACAAATAAGTGGCACACTGTTTATCACAGGACACGGCCCCATGTGTACGAGCGAGAGCTTTAAACTTTTAACCACACGAATGTGTCTGGCAGAAGTGTTCTCATTTCCTGCAGTAAAGCTTTTCTTTCTTCTTTTTTCTTCTTCTTCTTCTTCTTTTTTTTTTTTGCTTGGACCGTAAGAGCTTTTGCCCACCCTCAAACCCCCAATATTGCTGTCTAGGTGTAATATAAAAATGTAGCAATTCACTCCAAGAATAAACGAATACCCTCCAGTTGTTTTCTATTTAGAGCGAGTTTTGTATTCGCTCTATTGCTCGGAAAGTCTGTCTAATAAGTTTTCAAAGTTCTGATATATGCACGTCCAAAATGAATATGCAAAAGCGAATCATTCCAGATTGCCTCACAGTCTGTTGATGTAATTATCGCCTCCTCCATCAGCTTCATCACAAGACACAAACTGCTTGATGTTGAGATGTCAGAATGTAGAAATGGACCAAGGATTTGTAATTGAAATGGAAGAATTTGTGGTTGTTTTATCAGCACAGTTGACTGGGTCTAATGGAGAACGGACTTCAGGCAATTCATTAAAAGGACTTATTTCTCCAGTTTTTAAACAAAAGGATGAAATTTATCATGTTTGTCTCCATCTAAGACTTTCTGATGTCATGAGCCAATTTTTCAAAAGATCACCCAGTAAAGCATGGGGGGTGATATATTGCTCCTTTAGATGCCAACAGAACTTTTTGGTGGGAAAAGTTATATTGTCAGTATTGAAAGAAATCACTTTTTTTAAATTCTAGAACCCTTTGGAAAAACTGTTTATCCCTCTTAAGGGGAGGGGTCCTGAGGGCCAAGATTCCAAAAAAACCCGAAATATTTGTTTTTGACTTATCTCTTGCTCCCTCATTCAGCCTACGGGATTTCATGACATATGAATGTATCAGGTAGTCTTTCAAAAAATGTCAGTATTTTCAAGGCTCAAATTACGATTTTTCTCTTTTTGGGCTGCATTTGGACACCTCCACGGGCTTGCACCCTGATTAAGTCTTGCCCGTTCATGCATATTTGGACACATGGGTACCTTTTTCTTTCTAAATATGCATGAATGGCGGTAGCTTATGTTATGTTTAAGGGCCTTCACCTGGAACTTTGGCTCGTAAAGGGTTAATGATGCCAAAAGCCTTCCTGATGTTATCATAGAAAGTTGAGATATAGAGGAACATAATATAAGTAGACTTACTTAATTCCATAAAGGGCACACTGAGTTATGGCCTGATGAAAATCATAGCATTTTCGCCACAAAAAGAGCCCCCTATACAAAAGCGTCCAAACTAAGCCACCGCCATTAATTTTTCTTGACACCATCTTCATTAGAAACACATAACGCATGAACAATGCCCTTGCCGAGGCTAGGAATTGAGCCCAAGACCTTACTGTGACGTGTAACCTCTATGCCATCGTGCTGCCCCCTTGTTTTCGCTTTTTTGTAAGTATAACCCTCATGGAGATCCATCAAACTCGCACAAATGTACGTTCTATATGCTGTGAACCTTATATAAAATCATAACCTACAATTGTGCAACCATAATTGTAGCTTCATAGAAATGTGTTTGTATGAAAGTGATACACAGACATACGGGGTGGGGGTGGGGGTAGAGCCATGCTGTTTATTCATGGATTTGGGTTGTACTTACTGCAGACCCAAAGCCTGTTCTTTATATAAAAGAAAACGTAGCATGTGCATAAAGCGTGTGGTGTGGATTGGATGACCAGTCATATGACACAGCTGTGACCTTCTGTGAAACATCTGGTAATACATTTCATTTGATTTTGGACAGTGATTAAAACTTTTTAAATTAACACCCACTATTAGACTCCTGTTATTAGAACCCTAACCAACAGGAACACTAAAATATTCCTTGAAGTGTGTGTGTGTGTGTGTGTGAGAGAGAGAGAGAGAGAGAAAGCAGTGTGTATGTTGAGCTGTGGTGTGATGGAAAAACCTCCCTCGACCCAATCAGGCTGTATTTGCAGTTTCCAGGCGGATGAATGCTCCATTCACCACCAGATTAACACTCCGAGCTGAAGTTAAAACCGCTTCGAACTTTTACACAAACATCTTATACAAATGTTTCTTTTTCTAGCTTAGTGTGGATTTGGTGCAGATATGTTCACACAGCATGGCTGTGCTAATATTCCATATTGAGTCAGGAAAGCATGTTCTTGTGCTGAGCTTATGTTCAGCATCTTATCATCCTGTTTAAACCTGTAACCATGCAGTCAGTCAAGATGGTGACCCACTTCACTGTTGCTCGTGAATAGATCCTTTATGGAAAGAAACATGGCTTTGTGTGAAATGGCTGAGCATGTGCCTTCGCGTCCATGTGCACATTCTTAAAGGCTTCTCTTTCCATCTTGCTTACACTTGTGGCCTGGGTAGCGATTAAGGATGTGAATCGAACAGCAACTCTATTCAATTCGATTCCGATTTTTGGGGTGACAATTTGATTCCGAACCGATTCTTGATTTAAACTAATGTATGATTCATAATCAATAAGGGAGAAAAAGGGAGCCAATTTAAGGAGTAACTACATTCTTGCTAGGAGTAACTCTTCTATAAGAAAGAAAGAAATTATATTACTACATAACTGGGTTTGTAGATGTACTGATTCGCTTTGCTGGTTCAGAGTTGGTTGGGAGTTTAGTAAAGTGATGGAGTGTGCGTTGGACAGGAGTTGGTTGTGCCTGCTCATAACAATGGTTATACCAGCATGAGAAATCTCACCACAGGGTTCCCACATGTATAGGTACGCCGGAGAGACAGACACTTCCTGACTTAATGGATATACGCTTTTTCCTTATCGATGGGGCTCCGCTTGCACGTCGATAAACTGATATCTTATATTGAACAATTTCACGTAGATACAAACATGATTGAATGGACATATTGTTTTTAAAGAGTAATAGTACATACAGTGTATATGTAGTATTTACAGACATTCATATATCGTTAGGCCCATACCCTCATACACTTGTCTGCATGTTCATCCACCCATCCTTTCAGTTGTTTTGTCCCATGTCTGACATGTTCATCTGTCCACCCTTCTAATCCACACGTTCATTCAATCGCCCATGTTTTGTTTGCTCGTCTTTGTCTGCCTCTCTTTCCATATGTTTGTCATCCTGCACTTTAGTATGTCAGTCTTCCTGTCCATCCTCATGTTTGTGCTCTGGTCTGTCAACATGTTTGTTTGCTGTTCTGTCCATATGTTTGTCCGCTTCTCCATCCGCATATTTATCAATCAAACCTAAATTTTTGCTTTCCATGTGTGTCCTCCCATCTGGCTATATATTTATCCACATTTGTCCACCTGTCCACATTTTGTCCTCATGTCCATCACCAGGTTAGTTTACCTCTCTGTCCTCATGTTTGGCTAACTGGCTAACTTCCACATTTATCTATCCATCCATCTACCTATCCAAATTTTGTCTCGTTTGCAATCCATGCCCATGTCTTTTGCTCTCTCCATCCATCCATACACTTATCCCTTCCTCTGTCTGTACACTTGTCCCTCTGTCTGGCTTTCTGTCCATATACTGTACTTGTGCTACATTCTTAGATAAATAAAAGAGTGGGAATAAGACTATTTTAAAAGGACCAGGTATTGTTAGGAGGAAACCACAGCATCTGGAAAATTTGCAGTAATAGTTAAAATAATTTCCTTTGTTGTTGTTTTTCTACTTGAGCACACAGAGCTTTCCAGCTGGGTGTGACATTTATTTATTTATTTTTTTCAGAGTGTTTGTAAGTAACAGGAGAAACCATGTATATGCTGTAGAGAATAGCTTAACTATGGAGGAGTGAACACAATGGCTCCTGTTCCTCTCTGCTCCTGTGGGAATGAGCCCTCGCACCTGCATGTGTCTGAGCTTATTCATCAGAACCAGACCTTCACACGCAGTGCAGTGGAGGAATGATTATATGACACAGTGATTAATCTGTGGGCTTTTTTTTTTGGTGTTATGCACCAGTTTATGGGAGATATGTTTGAAAGGTAGGAGCTTTTTCGTGTACCTCATATATTACATGATGGTCACTGTAGTGGTCATATTAACAAGTAAAATTACAATTTCCTCTTCCATTTGCATGAATGTCTCAGTCTGGATCATCATATGATATTGATATTGCGGTATATTATATAATACATAATACGCCAGAAAATTGCTTCTGGCATCAATTATAGAAGTACTTTGGATTGGAGAGAAGTTTTTAAGCATATTTTTTCATACCAATTACTTAATTCTCCTTATTTAATATCACTGAAACCACAGTTGTTTCATTTATAATAGAGTTGTAATTGGGATACTATTGGAATTTTGTCAAAGGCATTCACATTATTGACAGATTTGGACATTAGTGCAGAGTGACCATTGCAGAATCGATTGAAGTGGAGGGGAATACTGCATGACCTTTGACACAGATCAAGCATCTCTGGCTTTAACATGTTTCAGTATTCTTGCACAGCTCTCATGTCAGCTTGGTGATAGTGTGCATATATATAGAGACTCTTCCAGCTTTGTATGCTAGAAGTTGACAGGAAGGAAAGAAACTGTCATCTTGCCTTACGAGCGCTTTTGTCATGACAACTTTGATGTTAAATCGTATTGAGTGTCAGCAGTTTGACCTCTGGTTTTTCACCTCTAAGTTGTAAAAGCTATTTTTAAGATTTATTGCAACGGCCATTAGAATCTTAGTGCTTAGTTATGTGTGAAGAACAGATGACACATCCGTATTCTGTAACTGTTCAGCCCGGAGCTGGATCTCTGACAGGTTGTTGAAATAAAACCTGAACAGGAGGCTGATGAGATGCACATGACAGGCAATTTACCCAGCAGACTCCCTTTGATCTGGTACATCTATGTGATTGTATCCATCGTCTTTCCTCATCATTATGTAGTATTATGAGAGAGGATGAAAAATGTGGAGGCAAATCAAATAGTGTGTCTACAGAAAGGTAAAAAGAGTTTTCAAACACAAATTTGATGATTAAAAAAATAAAATTAGAGGGAAAAATATTAGTATTTAGAACAGAATTTGTGTTCACAAAAACCGTAATGCTAAAAGCAGCTCCTGATTGGTAGATTCACAATTATTTAGCAAAAGTCTTGTCGCACATGTTGACATTTATATACAAAAGCCCATATCTCACCAACTTATTAACCGAGTTTGGTACTGAAAATAACCCTCTGATGGTACTGAATAATATGTGCTATCAGCAGTATTGGAAAAAAAAAATCTTCTAATCTTTACAGCTTCTTAAATATAAACATTCCCGATTTTGTCTGGACAAAAGTTTTGTTGTAAAGATTTAATTTCACTCTTAAGACTATATTTATTACAGTAAAATAATCAAATGACCTTGTTTATAATAAAATATATAATATTGGAGCAAATATAACATCATATTGAAAAATTAAAAGCACTCAATCACTCAAAGTCAATAGTGTCATGCTGCAAACAGGCCATGATGGTACCAGACTCCCAGGCAAGACATTTTTTAATACACAAGTAAGCTATTTTAGAGGGCAGCTCATTCATCAAATGGTCAGAAAACAGTGTGTTATCAACCCTACGGTGAGCAATCTTAGCCGTCTGTAGGTTTGAAACATAATGGGAAGCAATAATCTGTTGATTTTTGTGTCTGGTAATGTTCCCACCCATCATACATAGCTTTGTGATTCCTGTGTACTGGAGGTGACCTTAAACCATTATGTTCCACTTTCATACATGACTGACTCTTCGGTGAAGTCTGAGTCCAGCAATTTTCTAGATGGTTAATAGCAACATTGGTGGTATAGTAATATGATATTGAATTAATAATTCATCTCAAATATCTTAAATACCAAGGTTTCCTCCCATAATCCAAAACATACACAGTAGACTAATTGGCAGTTCCAAATCACCCCTAGGTATGAGTATGAATTGTTGTATGTGTGTTAGCCCTGCAATGGCGACCTGTCCAGCATTTACCCCGCCCTCTCCCAGAGTCATCTGAGATGAACGCCAGCCTCCCCGCGACTAATTAGGATTAAGCAGCTTAAATAAAATAAATGAATGAATGTGTGTGCGTGTATGTGTGCGTGTATGTGTGCGTGTATGTGTGCGTGTGTGTGTGTGTGTGTGTGTGTGTGTGTGTATGTGTGTATATATATAGATATATATATAGATATACATACATATATATACACGCACACACACACTGTGTGCACAATTATTAAGCAAGTGATTATTTTGACCATATCATTTTATCTCTAATTTCTCACTCCAAACTGTATAAACTTGAATGCTTATTGGATTTATGCATATCAGGTGATGCGTATTTGTGTATCGCGGGAGTGTGTGGCCTAAGGAGATCATCATCCTTATCAAGGTGTGCATAATTATTAGGCAGATTGTTCTCCTCAGAAAAAAATGGACCAAAAAAGAGATTTAACTGACTCTCAAAAGTCAAAAATTGTAAAAAGTCTTTCAGAGGAATGCAGCACTCTTGAAATATCTAAGTTATTGGGGCGTGATCACAGAACCATCAAACGTTTTGTTGCAAATAGTCAACTGGGTCGCAAGAAACGTGCCGAGAAGAAAAGACGCAAATTAACCACCAAAGATTTGAGACGAATCAAACATGAAGCTACCAGGAACCCATTATCTTCCAGTGCTGCCCTATTCCACAACTGCAACTT
>JBCNYG010000001.1:49335880-49371230 GCA_039654305.1 Porochilus rendahli | reverse complement strand
ATATATGTGTATATATATATATATGTATATATATATATATATGTATATATATATGTATATCTATATGTATATATATATATATATATAATATTGTGTATATATATATGTGTGTGTGATTTAATTTAAGATTTCTTTTTGAAACTTTGGTACATATGGGAAATTCCTGGGCTTGGTAGAGGTTTGTGGTTTTCAGGGCACATAATTCGGGTCAACGATTGGTAAACCTTGAATGTCGAGATCCAAGTGAAAGAGACTTGAATGAAGCACTAAGAATTGTGACGTTTTAAAAACATTTATGCCTTGTGAAATGAAAGTTCTCTGCTCTAGTATATTTGATTTATAGCTGTCAGAAAGGAAGGGGATGAGAGGATGAAGAGGAAGTGAAAGCAGGTCATAGTACTAAAGACATGGACTCTGACATCTGCTTGATATCAGCAGAGCCTCAGAAAGCCATGGACAACAGCTTAAACACTGATTATAATTTAATATTGTCCATTTGCAGGCACTTCCTTTAGATTTACTTGTTATCCTCTATAATGCAATGCCCCATATGTTCTGTCTTTCTGCTGTTCATCTTTTTTCTTGACAATATATAGCCACAATTTGAATAGTACTTCCTATCCCTTGGGTTTTCTGTCACAATAGGGACTTTGACAGCCCGCTTTCATAATGAGGCAGCTCCAGCTGTGGCAATAACACCTTCTGCTCACAGATTTATTTGTTGACTTCTTGCAGCACGTTTCAGCACCGCCAATCTTCTATGTGTTCAGCGTCAGCTCTGTTGATGGAAATATGACCGTTGTTGTGAAAGGCCTTTGTGTGAGTGTGCACGTGTGTGAAGAAGGTAGTGGGCCGGATATTGGGGTCTGTCTAAGGAAGGGAACCCCACCTCTCCTGTCTTAACCCTTTTCCTTTGTGTGTTAAGCCTTTGTGTTTGAGATCCGGACCCCACTGTTAATGTGAATGGCTGTTTTGGAGAAAAGAACAACACACACACACACACACACACACACACACACCGACTGTAGAAGCTTCTGCATCGATGCTCTAGCAATCAATCAGTGTTTTACATCCATTGAATTCAAATGTAATCTCAATATTTAGATGAAATAGCTGAAATGAAAAGAGAGAGTTTAAGTGCTCAGCAGGCTGAGACTACAACTCGTGGTGTGTGGTAACAGAAAGTCTAAGTTGATTTCAGACCGAAATGCAGCAGGGCAGGGGAGTAGTTATATCAGACTCTGTGAATAGCTTGGCTTAATGCTATCTCTGCTTTCCAGGAATGCAGGACAGAATCATGCTCCTGGCTTCTCTGTGTGCTTTTTGAATGAACGTCAAACACGGGGAGATCCCCTGCTGATAAGCACCGAGATTGGCTTTATACTGAATTCCACCCCCTCAGCTTTCCCCACTCTGAACCTCTATCACTGGAGAGTGGGGGACTGAACATTTGCACACATACACGCACACACACAAATCTCTCATCTTACCAATAATATTCGTATATTAAAATTTAAAATGAAAATTGCTACACTTGGTGTAATATATTTTTACCAGCCACATTATGAATGTGAGGCTTTAATATCTGAATAACTTTGTTTTATGGTACATCACTCTGTGCACATTTTTTCTGAGTGTAAAAGTGAGGGCAAAAGCTTGACCGCTAAAATTCACTGAAGGTAACACTCAATTTTCAGCTAAAGAAAGTTTCATCCACTTTTTCACTACAGCGCAATAACACTATCTGAAAACCTAGAAGCCTAATTAATATGCAGGATTTAATAGTTTTATTTTTCATAATAAATAATTTAATTTTTTTTAATGTATAAAAAAAACTATAAAAGTCTCTGTTCAGTTTTGACTACATCACGCTGGAAAGTAACTGATTGTGCTATTAAACCATCTCAGCCGACTCTGGGCGAGGGCGGGGTACACCCTGGACAGCTCACCAGGCCATCGCAGCCCTGATAATATAAATATACACATATTCCTGTGTAACAGGGGAGTTTGGAATGCTTTTCTTTCATTTCACTTTAAGGCCACAAGGGTGAGACTATAACATTATTATAGCACCTGCATTCTGTACAGTCTTTGTAAAACTGAGTGTTTATTGGGTATAATGCTGTACTGGTCAGAGAGACAGATGCAGGGCCATGAGTAGGGTCAGGCCTGATTTGCGGCCTGGTTTGCTTCGGTAAACAGCCGTGGGACGGACTGAATGGGCAATGAGAGGGAGATTTGCATATTAATGAGCTTTGATTGAGCTCTTCTGACCCCTCCCTTCCTCTCTCTCTTTTCTACCTCGCACTCTTTCTCTTTCTCTTCAATTTACTATGTAGTTTCCACAGATAAGTTGTGGAATACAGACAGGTTTAGGTTTCTTTCTCTAAATTTCTCCTTTTCTCACCCTGTTGCAGCCCTACACTGCAGAACATATTTTCTCCTGCTCTTGCTGTGCTTGCTCTTTTCTTGTTTCTCTGATTTAAGGTTGCGTTTTCTTAGCCGACTTCTAACTAAGTTCACTGTGGTTGTTCCCTTTGGTTGGGGGTCAGTTCTCAGGCCTGGATTCTGGCCGCCAGGTTGGCATTAGTATCCTGTGACAGACCCAAACTGGATTGGATCATCAGCTGCACCTCACCACATTTTCTTGCTGGATCTGTATTCTCTGGACTGTCTGGTCTGTATTCTCTGGACTGTGAGAAGCTGCTGTGTATAACAGGAGTGGGAGAGCACTGGAACTGGGGCCTAGGCTGCTATGTGGGTATACAGAAGCAGCGGCTGCTGGCCGGCCGCTCGAATACGGACAGAAATGAACCACTGCATTCCCTTTCCGATGTGTCTGGCTGGAGGTAGCCTTCTTCCTGTCTGTTCATACTGCATTTGTTCTCCTTTTTATTCTCTGTCTTTAGCTCTTTCTGCTTTTCTCTACAGACATTTTCCTGCATTGCTTTTGACACTTAAACTGTAGCCTCTTAGCTGTTTACTTATATTTATGATATGCAAGATGTGTGTTTAGTGGAGTAAAAAACTAATTAATGGTAAATGTTGGATTAGTAGAGTGTGTAGTGACTGGCATCTAGGGAGCTTATGGTCAACCTGTTGCTCAGCTGAATGGTTGGTCTGCCTTACCTCTCCTCTAATTATTGACTAAGTTTAGATATCTTGATATGCATCATCCTCTTAGCTACCAGGCTATTTCAAATGCACTGTCTTTTGTTTGTTGTGATCACAATGCTTTTGGGTGGGTGTGAGAACTTTTGAACAAAAACAGTTGACTTATTAAATAAAATGCTTTGAAATACAAGAGATCTGAAATCTAGTAATTAAGGTGCAGTGGCAAAACAAATATTAGCATTTAGTCTTTAAAACTTGCCCCTTATGTAGAATTTTAGATTGGTCGATCTATGCCCTTGATTTAGCATTGCTTTATCAAGCCACATATTTAAATTTATGGCTTTTAGATCTAATTAAGTATAAGTAGCTGTGATATTGTTGAACTTGGCTGGTGCCTTTGTTGGCTCTAATACTGGCATGGTGTGTTTAACCTACAGATTATAAAATGCTTAAGTTGATGTTGAGCAAAGTAATCCCTGTTGTACCTCGATCCTTGATGTTGACGACTAGCCTTACTGATCAGCGTGGGGTTTTTTTTCTCCTCTGGAGGAAAGTCACACAGCCACAGATCATTATGCAGAAAAGCATTGCAAAGTGTATGGAAATTCTATGTGTGCTCGGTGCTTCAGAGGTGGGTGTATGTCTGTGAAAGACGTCACTTTCGCATTCACTCGGCATGTTTTTGTCTGTGTGCTGGCTATGCGTCAGCAGCTGCCTCAGCACCCATCAATCTCACCAGCCGATTCAGCCTCAATACCAAGCTGCTTTATCTGACAAACATTCTCTGTAATTAAATCTGCTTTTCTTTCGGCTCAAATGCTTTAAAAGTGTGAGAATAATAAGGTTTAGCTCATGAGAATTAATTATTTATTTAATGCAAACTAAAGTATACTTCCTGAAGTCCCTCAATACATCAAAAGTAACTTCACAACATACATTTGAAGTAATGTCTGTAACCTGCTTACAGCATTACTTTACACTATAGCGAAGGTACATATAAACGTGTTTACGGTCTCTGCTGAGATAATGTAATAATAGCAGACATCTAGTAACATCAGGAATCTGCAGCAAGTTTAATTGCATAGTTCCTTGTTAAAAACAAGGTCTTTGGCATATTTGCATTAAGAATTTCATCCCAGCAAATATAAATGCTGCTTTAATTTTTGTTGCTTGTTGTAGAAGATGTAATAATAACAAAAAAGCCTAGGGTTTTTGAAGTTGATATTCCAGACCTAGTGATTTGTGTGTCTCATTTTGTAGACTAGTGTGCAGTCTTGAGTGTTTGTCATAAAGTAAAAGAAACCTCAGCAATACTTGAGCAAGGTGCATATTACTGACTCAGTGCTTCAGAAGACAGATTCTGGAAAAGTGCCTTCCTCAGAAAGTTTTCATCGTCACCACTTTCTTCTTCATTTAGGGCCTTAATCCACATCCACCAGCAGCCAGACTCCATGTCCCTCCCATATCCCTGTCATGATGTCCTGTCAGTGTCATATGACCCACACATTTTAACATCACCTACTTATTTATTTATTGTTTTGTTTCCCCTCTCCTAGGGACATCTCATCCACAGATCTTTATGCAATGCTTTAAGTTAAATGTAGGCTACTGCAACAAGTTGACATAAAAGATGACATCATTGCTGAAAATCTGTCATATTGATTGCTTATATGATTTTCCTTTGTGTTTTCTAAAAGGTATTAATAAAAAAAAAAGAATTGCTTTCCCTCAAAACATATTGGCTGCATGCATGATGCTAGTTGTATTTTGCTTTAGTCACTTGTTAGCTTTAGTCAAGACTACAGTTTTGAAAAATCATGGTGGCTTTAGTGGAGTCAGAGTCTGTGCTGGAAGAGTTTTGCAAAAGTTTCCAAGTTTTTAAGACGTTGAAAGTATGGGATAATGAAAGAGCATTTGTGTACAGGCTTTCATTGGCATACCACAGCAGCATTAGCACAATGCACGAGCACCTGGGGAGGAAAGTAAACATACGCTATTCCAGATGATGGACCGCCAGAAATATGCAAACCACCGTAAATGTTGCATTGTTTATTCACTTACCATTTTCAGTACTTATGATATACCCTTTTTATTCAAACAATAAAAGTCATCTGCCTGCTATGTTGTCTATTGAGTAAGTGATTGGGAAAACCTTTAGTCTATTAAGGCTTATTCTACACTGGTTGATGGTGCCAGGGTGAGTTGATGTGCGTTAGGGATGATTGGTGAATAATTGTTTATTACTTGTTTGTGCATGGGCGTCACTGTATAATGAAAGAAAAGGCTCAACTTACAAGATCAATATGCAATGGGCTTTCAGTTACTTTGCAAGCTTTCTGGAAGGAGAGCAACATTTGTGTGCCCTCCCTTCATGTTTAGGAAAGATGCTTATCAAATTCTCATCATAAACTAATTAAATTTTAAATCGTATGATTTATTTATTTGCTTTTCAAGGCATGTTTCTTGAACCACACTTACTTTTTTACCACCAATCTGCTTTCTCACCTCTTACATAACACAGTATTTGTGAGCCTTCCCTTCCCCTGAGTGTCCTGCAGTTTGAAGTTTAAATGGGCAGTGTCATGGTTGTTGTCATAAGTAGCGTTATCAAATAAGTTATCATAAGGATGTAAATTTGGTTTACAGAGTACACTAGACATGTATTTGGGTTGACATATTAAATTTGTTAGGGGTTTAAAAAGTGATCACAGTCTTTGAAAACTGTTGAACCCTTACAGCATTTCAAAAAGTCCTTTTCTGGAAATGTGTGTCTGCTCCATATTGGGCTTAAAATGTTTTTGTTTTCAAGCTGAAAGGCTTTTTATTAACAAATATAGACTAGAAGTTTGGACATTCTTTGCATATTTCCAAGATTTTTTTGGCTGACTTAATTTGGGTTTAAATCTTAACACCGCTCCTTTAACATGTGAATGGGATGTCGGATTGTCTGTGAGGTCGTTACTGCAGCAAAGTGAAGTATATAAGTGTTTTCAAAGACTGTGCTGTTCTCTGCTGTGGATCAGCTTTGCAAATTTTTTGTTGGTGGATTTAAACGTTCAGACTACTGACGCAAGACTTTGTGCTCATTTTGATCCTTTGTAATGCAGAGATGCAGCAAAATATTACCGCTGCTGTTACTTTTCTGGTAAAATGTATGTTTTTAAGGCAAAACTGAGGTTAAAAGATAGCATGCAATCAAACAAAGCACTATAACGTTTTCATTTGATTAACTCTGTTTAACTGTCGGTATATACATGAAAGTGCTTCGTTTTTGTTAAGGTTATTAAAAGGCTTTCTGTTCTGCACCTAGGGTTTGTTGAAGCGATTATTCGTAGCAGCACCTTAATTATTTGTTATTCCATTATAAATGGTCCTTGAGGAATGAGTTCTTTGATCTCAATAGTATTTAATGAATATTTAAGCAGCGTCCTGCTGTTTGCGGGCTGCTACAGACCTGTTTGAAGGTCTGGCTGGAGGACTTCTGTCGGTTGGAGATGTATGTGAAGCACTGCCCCGAGACACCTTGTTTAGCAGATGACATCAGACTCGTATTGGCTGAAGCAGCTGTTTAAATTGCAGATTTGCTTAATTTGTGCTTGTGTATTGCATGTTTATTTCAGTTTTAATTGTTGAGGATGTTGCACCAGTCATGCACTCATTAGTACTCCTCAGTCGTCTGTCTCTGTGCTGTGCCCTGCACTCAGAGTAGCTCCGCTGTGTACATGATGCTTCCTCTGTTCTGCCGAAAAAATAGCTCCTGCAAGCTACTCCTGGAAGAACATTTCATAACATTTGGATATGCTGCAACACATGGATCAATCTCCTGGTGTATGATTGCTAAGTCACGTGTTTAGGATACACTGAGATTATTATAGCGTAGTGAATACTAATTAATACTGCTAAGGAGTAAGAGCACCTCGTGGATTGGGGAGTTCCCAGTCCAAGTGTTCATAATTCCGTAGTTGAGATGGTCCACTGCTATTTAATGTGCTCAAAAACTTGTAATGTCATCCAAGAAGGAGGAACAGTTATTAAAAGCAGAACTTGGGCTTTAGCCACTCGGCTTGCCGTCATTCCTGTTGCACATTCTTCCTGTAAATGAATGATCCAACAGCAGAGCCCATACATTGCTAATATCACCTACAAAACAGACAGATAACCTATTGTATAGACACTGATACTATACAGATATTCTGCCTCCAGCTCTACATTGATGGATTCCTCTGAGGTTTAAACACTAATAATACATATCAGATGTTTTGCTGTTTATCTTGATCATTAAACAATCACACTTTTGTACAAAAGAGCTCACAAACGCCCATGGATTGGCCAGTGATGGCTGTGAGTGACAGGGTAGCGTATGCCATTCCTTCCTCCTGTGAGAGCTTGGCCAATTAGCTCCCATGGACTCCTGGCCGCAATGATTTTTTAAAATATATTGAAGATGATATGTGCTATTAGCTGAGCTCCATACCAGTTCAGATATCGTAAAGCCATGAGCTCGATTTTATTTTTGCGTCCGTGCTGACGTGCCCACACAGGATACCCAATAAATGAGGAAAATGGCACTAAATACATACATATTAGGTTTGTAATTCACCGGCACTTTATCAGATGTTTTCCTGTTCTTGATAATTTTTTTTTTATTTATAAGACGTGATGTTGGATTTGTTTTAGAAGCTTGATCATTTATTGGCTGATTGACTACCGTACAATTTTGACATGTATTAATCATGCTCTGGACACGAGCCTAAATGCCTGCTATCGCACATGACTTTAATCATATTACTGCATCAGCCCACTGGGAAAAGATTTCAGCTCCTTGTGTGCGCAAATTTTAAATGTCATACTCTGTTTGATAATTGCTATTAAGCACTGAGCCTGGAGCCAGCTTACTATAGTGATATTAAAGGGCTCTTCATCTGTAAAGATTTTCCCACTGTTCTGTCTTCCTGCTTGCTTCCCTTAATAAACCGATCAGTGTCCAGTACCAGTAAATCCTTATAGCACACAGGAGTCAGATCACATGACCTCACTCAGGATACAGACACTCTTGTTTACACTCATCACCTTATTCCTGTTTCTTCTTAAGTTTGTACTGTTGCTAAGGTTGCCCCACTATGGCAGGCTTTATTGTTCAGCTTCTTGCTTCACACTGTGAGCGTCTGAGATGTTAATAACTCTCTTGTCTGCTGTTGTAGTTGTTTATTTATTTTTTATACCACTGAATCTGTCAGCATGGGGAGAGGAGTTTCATGTTGACCGGGATTCTGCAAGGATTTGTCTTCTGGTGACGTTCAAAGGATTTACATTGTTGTATTTCTGAAAATGGCCCCAAATTTTCAGCCGGTGACAACACACTCCGTTTTTCTCCACTAAAGAATACAAATTATGGTGGCAGAGGTATAGTGGTTGGCACTCATAGGAGGAAGCTTCTGGGTTTGTAGCTGACTGGGGCATTTGTGTGTGAAGTTTGCATGTTCTCCCTGTGTTTCTGTGAGTTTCCTCTAGGTGCTCTTCTTTCCGGCTCATTAGGTCAACTGGCTACTGTAAATCGCCTGAGATTAATTTAGATGTTGGTAAAAGTCTCCCAGATGAGCTAACTTGTTTTTTTTGTTTTTTTATTTTATTTCTTGTTTGTTTGGTTTTTTTTTTGCTCGGATGTATTGTCCAATCGTATAATTTTATGCTACATTGGAAAAAATCTAATAATAATTTTTAAAACAAATAATATTTTAATATATTTAATATTTGTGTTTATCTATCCATTTTTTTTCTTTTATATTTAGTTCCTGTTTGGGATCGATTGGGTTTCGCACAGTGCATTAGTCAGTAAATTGTGTTTACTGTGTTTAGACAGCAAGTATAATGTTTAGTGTGTACTGTTTATAGTCATGTGCCGAAAAATAGAAGTTTGCAGGTTGTTTTATAAGCCACATGGACAGCTCAAAGACAAAACACAGCACCTGTCTACCATACAAACCCCAAAATCCAGCATTGCAGTTTTATCTATAGCATACACGGAAGAACTACACTGTCAGATTAAGATATTAATATAAATAAAAAGTAATAAAAGTTGATTTTTAGACTACCGGACCGGAACATGTTTGCAGGAGTTGCGTTTATTTTAAAAAGGAACTCAGAACAACCCCATGCTTACTTCACTTTCTGTTTTAGTACAGTTATGAGAAAATGGATTGTGTGATGCGTAGAGAAGACGTGATATTACAACTCTTTGAAAGAAAATCACATTTAAATACCACTTAATTAGTTTTGCAGAAAATGTTTGAATATTAAATAAGTTTAATTTGCTCACTTTATGACCTGTGTATTCATTAAATAATGCATTTGTTTTTTTTAGCTTTGAATAAATTTATTAATTAAAGTGTGGCAACGTAAAATCAGGAACCACTTATTAGGTAACTATGAAATTTATATCTGAAATATATATATTCTTTTTTAAATTTATTCTTTTACTGTGGCTGAACTGGGTTGAGACTGACTAGAGATAAATACCAAGACTCAAGTTAGGGTGCGAATGCCAACAAATGACATAAAATTCTAACTGTTTGCAGTTTTAGAATGTTCACCAAATCTATCTGAGAACTGAGAATCCGCTCCGTCTTTAAGTTAAATCTCAGGATGTACACTCACTACAGAGATTTTTTTTATTATTATTTTTATTTATTTTAAAGATCATTAATATCATTGTCCTGCTCTTGCTGTTTGTAATTGCTACACGTTTTTTGTAACCACTACACATGGAACAAATTCTAACTTGTTGGAGAATGTGATGATGTAATAACCTGGATATTAAGTTTGTCAAAGTGCTGTCTCAGTCATCTACCTGAAAGCCAGGTGAAAAATCCAGACATAAGAAGTGTTATTTAGTCGGATTCATGAGTCACACAGGTTCGATGACGAGTGCCGGATGTGGTGCTTTGTCAGACGCAAGGGGTGCGTGTGTGTGTCCAGACACATGCATGGGGAGTTTTCCTTTCTCCTCTCTTCCCTTCACACATGGCTATATGTCTGTGTTTCCATATCAGTCCCGAGTTGCCTGCGCCCTTGAGGTTTCTGCTTAGAGGTAGGAGAGCAGCTAAAACTGAGATTATTCCTTGTCCCTCATGTCTTATGTC
Source organism: Porochilus rendahli (assembly GCA_039654305.1). Lineage (NCBI taxonomy): Eukaryota > Metazoa > Chordata > Actinopteri > Siluriformes > Plotosidae > Porochilus > Porochilus rendahli. The sequence goes on along the minus strand of JBCNYG010000001.1, from coordinate 49,360,977 downwards.
TAAGGTCAAGTTGGCTGTTGAATGTGAGTTCTGTGAATTTATTTGGAAGTGTTTCTTGTCTGTGTTCAAGTTGTTGTGAACTAGATTGATCGTAACAAATGTAAGTAATTTTTTAATTGCTTCAATATGTGAAAGACTTCTGTAATAATATTATATAAACAAAGACAGCACATTAGTAACAATGTTCCACTCTTTTCATATAGACTACACAACTATTTTTGTTTTACCTGCAGAACTGTTTGTTTATTTCACTGTCTTTTCACTTTTTCAGAGTTGTCTGTGCTTTATATAAAGATATTTATCTGAATGTTGCCTCAAGCTGCTTTTCTGTGCTGCCATGTCTCACTGCAGGGGTGTGTGTCTGTGTGTGTCTGTGTGTGTGTGTGTGTGTGTGTGTGTGTTCGTGTGGTCCATGCCAAAGGAAGTGCATCTAATTTGTGCTCTAATAACACTAGAAGATAAACAGGGTGTACAGGGTTTCAGATAACTGTCAGGAATGTGTGTGTGATGGGTGGTGTGACCTTGCTGCCCCACGGGAGAGCATTCCACCTCTTCTCAAAGGAATAATGGAAGATCAGAATCGTTCAGTGTACAACACACTGGATATTAATTAAAAAAAAAACATTATAGTGCAATTTAAGACTCGATCTAAAGCGTCAGTGTGATCGTGTGTTTCACTCCACCTTGGTCTTAAACTGTGTCTCTTACATGTTTAGGTTTCACTCTTTATTCTTAGTACGAATATGACTGTGGTGGATGTAATGCTAGATTTTGTGTGCTGAGGAAATTAGCAATGTTCACTAGAAAAAATTAGTCAGTTATTTATAACAATTATGTATTTGTGATTCATGTATTGCCACATGTATTGCCAAACAAATTATTTTATAATTTGTTTTAGATGTACTGTATTTGAAGTCAGCTTGTTGATATGCTGCACTTGTTTTTTAAGGAGGAAAAAATTATGTTATCAGGAGTGAGTTACATTTAATCACTCATATTCAGCTGCCATCTTGAATTTGTGTTACGCGCAGTGATCCAAAAACCGCCACCACTAATCATCAGAATTTTGGGTGTGGATGTTGGAACTGTGTAACTACACATTTTTGGTATTTTTGGTATGACTCCCCTTTTTTTATTAACTATTATTTTTAAACATAGATTAAGGTGCTAAGATTGTAAGAAAATAGTGGCAAGAATCATATCAACTCAGGGTATTTATTAAACCATGATACTTGAAGAATCACAATAAAAATTTAATCGGCACATAGGTATCATTATCAGATGGTCCCCAGTGGTTCCCATCCCTAGTACTAAAATATGTATTGTTTTTGTAGTGTCTCTAAAACAGTAAACAGTATTTTAATACTGTGGGCGAATTGTGTGCATATCCGTCGACAGTTGTGTGGAGTGTCAACGTTTCTGGTTACTGAATTCATGTATGCTGATTTAACTCTTCAAAACCAATGTAGCTGTTTCACTTTATCAATTACACAGATACACAGGTGATTATGCTCATATACATTACATCCAGGAATTTTTTAAATGTACACAATGCCTAAAGTTGGTGAAGTTTTGCCTAGCTACTGTACCTGGACCCAGTTAGCTAACTACCCAAAAGCTAAGTAAAGAAAATAAACCTAATTTACAGACACAGGGATGAAAAACAAACAAGAACGACTTTATTATTGTTAATACCTTGAATTTAGCGTGTTAATATAACTAAAACAAAGAACACTGATTGCTTAATCATGGTTTACTAGCTGTTACTGGAGTCATTAACAGGAGCCAGTGGCGCAAGCACCAAAATTTATTTACTTGTTTTGCTTATTTATTTAACTGATTTTCCCACATTTCCTGCTGTTTTACAAAATCAATACAGCTGTTTTTCTACATTGTCATTTACATGAAATTCTCAATTTGCTAAGGCTGCTTATAGAGGTTTTAGGCTTAACTTTTGTCTTATTACACTTTTAGTGGATTTGTCCTGTTTTGAGATTGTGTTATGGATCTTGACTTCAAGAACATAATGTACAATTATTTTTCCACTGTGTTAAAAACCTGTTTCAAAAGCTGTACTCAAGATAAGTACAGTTTTGTTATATAAAGCAAAGTATGAAAATGGAAGGGCTTAGGTGCATGTAAATGTAAATTAGCTTTTAGGAAAGCAGGGTCTTAAATCTTTATTAGTCAGAAATGCTGAGGTCATAATTAATAAGCACAGAGTTAATCTTGTGGTACTAATTGTGATTTTCTCTTTTGAACAGAATATGACAGACACCTAGCATACAGTAAAGGCATGGCGACGGCGTACTTGGAGCCCAGCCTGAGCCACGGCATGGGCGGGGGGGTCAAGTCTCGGGTCAGTGGGGGAACCGAGCGTTCTGCCCCTGCCCCTGACCGTGTCCTCAAAGTCATCCACTACTTTGAGAGCAAGAGCGAGCACAACGAACTCAGCACATGGTGCAGCAACATCCGCCATGGAGACGCCACCGATGTCCGGGTAAGAGAGAACACACGGCGCCTTTCACGTGAGAGAGTAATGCAGTGAAATTATGGCTGTTGTATGAGATAATTAGGCAGAAATATAATGAAACGGATTTTATTATCCCCAATGGGAAATTGGACCTCAGTGGAGACAGTGTGCCAGTCACCTTGATGACAAAACCTAAAGTACCCTCATTCATACGAGCATCCATTGCTTCATTATTGTTTAGCTTGGTATATGTTTTGGTGCAGTATCTTGTCAGTGTTCATATTGGGGGGCGGTGCAGAAGAGATTTGGAATCTGTGTAGCCAAGCTACATTAGACATGAATTAATAATTTAATTGATAGAATAAACCACTTAGTGTGCCCTTTTCCGTATTCAGTCAATCTGCTTGAAACTTCACAGCTCAACTGTAGAGTCCACACAGCCGCACTTTTAGGGGTGTGTGTGTGTGTGTGTGTGAAGGCACTCTCTGATAGACTCTGTGCCTCTTCAGGTTAATGAATCTGGCAGAACCCTTTTGAAACTCTAAGCCCATAAGCCTCTAGCCCAGAAAGTCTTACTTTCTTTCCTAAATCCTGATATCTGAAGTATTGAATTCATTAGCCACTTGGGTTCCCTGCTCTCTAAAAGCAAGTCAAGTCTTTTCGGAGCAGATGCTCTATTGATCAGCAGGCTTCCTATCCGGTGGGTAGATTAACATCTTGTTCCTCTTCCTGTGACAGTCCCTGATGGATTCTCACATGTCTTGTATTTATCTGAACTTCAATCAGCGCCTGTAATTTCACACTGCTACGTATACACAGTGTATGCAACCGGTACGTTTTATCACCCTTTAATATCTGTATGTTTCACTGTTCTATAAGCCTTTGAGTGAACTTATTAGTCAGGCGGCTTCTCTGTAGGTTATCATCCGGCTGTGTTTAAGCAGGAAAGGAAGTTAATGAGATGAACAGAGGATTAATCTGGTTCCTGCTTGTTGATTCAGATAGACTCTTCAAATTGTCTGCTGATCTGTATGCTTTTTTGCAGGTTGCCAAAGCTAACAAATTCACAGAATGACTGTTATTAGTCTTAGCTGCAGCCTCATACATTATACTTTCATAGTCTGAATTTCTAATAGTGATATAGAAGCCAGCCATGAACCAAGTGTTCATGAATATCAACACTTATTTACAATTTTTTTTAACCAGTTGCACATCTTATGGCAAATAAGGGAGAGGCATGAATTCTGGATAAAAAAGGACTGTTGATATCTTGCCAGCTGAACAAATAAACACCTTTCTTCAGTGTTTGTCCAAAAGACTCCACAATTGCTTTTGCATTGACAATGATATGCCCATGTCAGGGTGCATCTGTGCCATACACAAGCACAAACTAGTCGTTTTGCTGATTGGTTTCAGTAGTGTTATGTGGCTCAATTTGAGTCACCTTGTTACTCACTGCGTGGAGGGGACATGGGTACTTTGTTTGTTTCTCCTTTTTCACAGCCAGGGCTTTAAAAAAGCTGACCGCTAGTGAGGAGACATTCCATACATTTGATTTAAAAGAGTACATTATGTCAAATTCTTTACATGCTTTTGATTTGAATTACTAACAAATTAATTTTTACAGTTTATTAGGGATGTGAATCTAACAACAACTCACGATTCAATTTAACTCAGATTTTTGGGGTGACGATTCGATTCAGAATCGATTCTTGATTCAAACCGATTTTTGATTCATAACCATTACAAAAAAAGGGAGCCAGTTTCACGAGTAACTACATTCTTCTATTAGCTAGGAACTCCTCTTCTATAAGAAAGAAAGAAATAATGCTACTAGACAGCTGGTTTTGCTTGGCTGGTTCAGAGTTGGTTGGGAATTTAGTGGAGTGTGCACTGGAGAGGAGGTGGTCCTGTGCCTGTTGCTCTGTTTCTTTTAGCGCCGGGTGATGGCGCAAGGTGTGGGCTCGGGGATTTGAAGTGTTCCCGAAATACTTGACGTTTATTTTGCACGTTTTGCACATGGCATATGTCATGTCAAAACCGAAGTGCACCCAAACATTTGCCTTCAGCGAAGATGGCGCTGGCTGTATGTCTTTTTCCTCGTCCATGTCAAACCTAGGCTAAAAGCTAGTTCTGGACCTGCCACTCACTGGAACAATTCACGATGGAGGCCGTGTCTAGGCAAACAGTAATCTTGAAAATTCAGATGTGAATCGTTTTTCTGGCACCTCTATAGTTTATTGATTTTAAATCTTTTGAATTTAAATACATTTTTGAGCACTTAGAGTGTGTGATTTAAAAGGATTCCAATGTACTTTATACTTCACTCAGGCTTTCAACTGTTTAAAAATTTACTGAGTGTAAAAACAGTGAAGGTCACATGGAGTCTCGTTTTGAAAACCATGAAAGTGTGGATTAAATCAGGTGAAATGAAAGCCTCTGTGAGACAGGCATGAGACTTCAGAAATGATTTTGGTATGAATTCACTCTGTAAGATGCAGCACTGCTTGATAATTTCTGTGGTGCACTTCAATCCCACCACGCCGTCACAAACTGCTGTGTGAATTGCTACATTGCCCGCAGCAGCTAATGGGACTTTAATGTTTTGGAGGCTAATTGTTTTCATTTCTAATTAAGCAAAACTGCGAATGATCATGCGTTATTGTTTTATTAATGTGTTCAGTGGGAAATCAATGCCTGCTGCATGCATAGTGCTCTCAAGGGGTGAAATGGGCATTATAAAGAGTACCCAGAATTGTAATTCAATCACAGAAAGATATTTAACTGGTACAGACTGGTACAGACAAATGGAACAAACATGGAAATGTAGGTTATAGCCCAGTGCCATTGTGTACTCGCTAATTAGGTTAATGTGTAATGAGTACAACCCTGCCTTCCATGCACCCGCACACACACACATACATGGTTCCACACAGACATCAGGTATTAAACCTACCAATGACTACTAATACTTAAACATGAAATCCTGCCATTGCAAACCGTTTAATCCTACCTGGCTCAAGTGGAGGCTGGGGCCTATCTCAGCCGACACTGGGTGAAGGCAGGGTATGCCCTGAACAGCTCGGCAGATCATCGCAGGGCAACACACACACAACAATTCACACTCACACCAAGGTGCACTCTGGGGGGGGGAAGAAATGCCCGAGCCTGGGAATCCAACCCAGGATCATCATCATCTTGCTTTGAGGCAAACGTGCCAGCCACTACACCACCGTTATAGAGTTGGAGTTAATGGACTTCTTTCTTGGTGTTTGACATTTCTTTCAATGTTCTGCTATTAAAAGGAGGTTTTAGTAGAGTTTGAGGCTTATAGAAGGTTAAGTCTTTTCAAGTACAATTAGTCTTTTTGCAGATACTTTGTATAAGAAAATCTCGTCTATGCAAAATTTCTTCTGCAAGAAAGGCTTACTTAACCTCTTCTGGGTTTTCTCACTTTTAGAGGAAATCTGGCTCCTCCTGCAAGATGCTGGTGGTCTGGGTGTGTCCCAGGGGACAAGTCATGGTGGAAAAATGTCACAAATATACCATGGTGTGAAGAGTTTGGTCTGAGCTGTCAGTATAGATAGAGCTGATGCATGTTTCAGGGAAAGGCTCTACATTTTGTGCTTAATTTAACAGAGATTCAGAAACACACATGTCAAAGAGCAGCAGACTTCCGTTCTTAGACAAGCTTTTCCGTCTGACAGGCATGCTGGAGGTCGAGGTTGAACAAGCTGAAAATGTGGTGCTGGTAAACTCAAGAGCCTTTTTATCACCTGTCAGGTTTTCAAGCCATATAGCCACTTCGATTTATTGACATCTGTCAGTCAGGCTGAGATTTATTCTTCAGCAGTATGCCTTCTTGTGGATTATCTCTGATCCTGGCCCAGTGACTGACCGCTGTAGCATGTAATGTAGTAAGGAGGGGGAGGGGTGAGGGAGCCGTGTGCTTTTTAGTGTGTGTGTGTGTGTGTGTGTGTGTGTTTGTGTGTGTGTGTGTGGGCGTTTAGTTTTCATCGAGCTCTACATCACCCCACATGACGCTTTGGAACCAAAATACAGCGATGGTGTCACTCGGTGTGTTAGCCTGATGGTCCCCAATCTCAGCTGCAGTTTGGGTGATGTAATTTCATGTGACGTCAGCCATGTCTCTCTGTGAGCTGGTGTATTTCCAGTATGTAAGGGAACATCCCCCATATATTGCATTCATTATTTGTAGGTAGATATTGGATTAAATATCTGATATAGCACCATAGACTTGTGTCTATAAAAGAAACAAGTTTTTCCACAGATATTTCACAGTAATAAATGTAGCTGTACAGTCATATATTGCATGTGTTGTTTTTTAATATGTAAACATTTTATAAATAAGCAAATTACTTTGGTATAGACAAATTAAATACACACGTTTATAGGAAAATACTCTTCAAGTTCAATGCTAGCAGTATAGAGTAAAGTGCATAGATACATGAAAGTGAGTCATATTTAATTTCATAGGGGAATTAAACCCAAACTTAATAAAACTGTCTTTGCACATCAAAACAAGCTATTGTTATTACAATCAAATGTGAAGGCGGAAAAATTAAATAAGAGTAATAAATTCTCACAGGGTGCCACTGTACTGTGAAAAGTAAGGTGGGGGTGACGAACAGATAATGTTGCAGATATGCCTAGCTTTATTTTATTCATAAGTTAATTGGTTTATATATGTTTTTGTTAGTTGATTACCTGTATGCTGTTATCTTGTATTTTATGAACTGATGGGTCTACGTACTCTTTTCGGAATTTTACCCTCTTGTTGACTACAAATGGCAACCTCTTTTAAACCAGCTAATGCAAACTATTAAGCACATTTTAGCTGATTGCAACTTCGAAAATGAGGGGAAAAAAAACACCTGATTACAAAATTGTACATATTTTCAGTGTAACAGGAAAGTTTGGTATGCTTTTTTTTTTTTTTTCATTTCACTCAAAGATTATGCATTTCATGAAGTATTCAATAAACTTGAACCATAACACATATTTTGCATAATAAATAACTGTAAACAAGAGAATACAAAAATGACTTTTCAAGAGGTCCTTTGCAATAAACCAAAATACCACATGTTCCTACTGTTCTGTTTAAAAGAATATTGTAAATGAATCCAAACTACTAGTTTTCTTGTACTGTGATTTATCTGTTTATTTAAATTTGAGAGATCAGTACTCAATGTTTTTTTTGTATGATTGCTGTGGCAGTGCACATCTGTTGGTCATATGTTTTTGTGCACATCATCTGCCATAAAGCATGGACTATTGTTCAACCAATTTCACCAGCGTCCTTTTAATCATGCTTATATATCAGTCACCACTGTGTTTAGTAGTGTTTAGTAGTAAGTAACCCGAGTGTGTGTATGTGTGTGTTTGCTCCTCAGGGGATCATACAGAAGATCGTGGACATCCACAAGGTGAAATGTGTGGCATGTTTTGGCCTCCGCCTCAGCCATGTCCAGTCAGGGGAGGTCCACTGGCTCCACCCTGACATGGGCGTGTCCCACGTGAGGGAGAAATACGAGCAGAACCGATCGCAGGACGAGTGGAGGTGAGCCACATGCATATCTCATGTTCTTTATGACTCTTGCCAGGAAAACAAAGTCGATGGTGGATCATTTGTTTTGGAAATGGTGCATTTGAATAGGGTTTAGCATGACTGCTCTCTTGTGAAATGTCGTGTGCACTCAAAACATATTGTGGAAAAGGCAAGGATCTATTTTTCAGGTTGTTTCTTGTCGGATTGTAAAGCCTTGAAAGGGAATATTTAGTTTTTGTACAGGAAAATAGAAGTACATAAAGTTTATTTTAATCAATTTCAAATTACTATGTGGGGTAGAGTACTTCAGACTATCTACTAAAATTCAATTCAGATGTAAATAGTATCACTTTGCACTTAAAGTCAAGATTGATCAGCCAATCATAACCTTTTAAACTTTTGTTAGCAGCTGCTGTTAACTAGCTGCTCTTAAATAAATTTGCCTACTGGTTTTACCCATATCATGTAGTAAGCTAATGTGCAAGATACAATATTATTTATATTACATTAGGCCCTTTTAGTCTATGTAAACTAAAAAAAAATTAACCCTCTATTTCCTGGATTATTAGGGGGCATAGGCTGTCCGGAAATCTTAAAAGTCTGGCCATCACTAATGTCCGAGGTCCCTACTCTTTCCTGGACATTTACCATAATCGGTCTGGCATTCACCATTGTTCAGCAGCAATCCTGGACTTTTACAACACTTATCCAACACTTAATACACAATATTGTGTTTCCACAAACTTAAGGAGCGCACACTCTTTTGTCACATTCATTTTAAACATGGGTTCCGGCTCGTCGTCACTGTCCTCACTTTCACTTACACTTACACTTAGCTGTCCCATCACTGATGCCATTATCTGTTCATCGAACTATATCTCGTGCCCCCCTGCTGCTTCAGTATCGTCCTTCCACTCAGACAGGAACGGGCCTTACCGGAGAGAAGTTGGAAAATCATGACCGTCCCGGACTTCCATCATCGATTCCCGGACTTTTCTGAACAATTTTCCAGCAATACCAAATAATGTCCAGTGGTGGATTTTGTACGGGGAATCCGATATCCGGGAAATAGGGGTACGGGAAATCAAGGGTGAAGTGTATTTGTAAAGTAACCCAATAACCATATAATGCCGAAAGACATAATATTTTACAATTTAAAAAAGTCAAGGACATTGTTGTACTGAACACTGAAAGCTCAGCCAATGACCATAAACTCACTTGTATTCTGAACAAATTTGAATTGCTATAGACAAGTCCTCCGTACGACCATAACCTAGCTAGCCTTCTAATGTTGCATAAATTAAGCATGCTAACTGAGTATAAAGCTAAACCCTTTCAATTCTTAGCTAGCCTGGAAACTTAAATCAGATGGTAATTAGTACAGATGATTTGAGCACTTCTGACCAATTATCCTTTTTAATTGTCTGCAACCACAGCTGTTTTCTGCTGTGGGTATGAAGAGGTGTCTGATGTTATAATATCCAGTACAAACAAATGCACTGATGAACACTTCCCCAATGCTAATAAGCAACAACACAACATTTCAGGAAACTCATCATTCATCAGTCTTCAAGTTTATTTATTTAACCAGGAAGCATGGCTGATGTCAACATAGCAGTCAGTTGGTTGTAGCTAAGTGCAAAAATCTCTGCATTTAAAAAAAATTAATTGAATTTAAACAATTTATTAAATGTGTGTGGGTGCATGTGTGTAAATCCATCCCATCCTCCCATATTATCTGTAGCAGGCTTCTGTTGTCGCCATGGAGATTTAGCTGGCACTCCGGCAGGCATAGTTGTAGTGCACTGAATAGTGATCAGTACTTAAACTGTCATGCAACCAACTGGACAATGTGTCTGCCATTAGGTCATGGTGTACATGCACCATCTCACAGATGGCATTTTTTACATCCTCTTCTCTCCAGCTGTACCCTCTTTTCACCCACCTCCAATTAGCTATAACATGCTTTGATAGATTTACCGTACCTCAGAGAGCCAGGAAGAAAAAGAGAATGGGGTCATTCTGGTCTTTTATTCTTCAGCTGCTTCATTTCCAATGCTATTCAGGACTTAGATTTGTTTTCAAGAGCTTTGTTTGAAGACACATGCTTTTACCATATTGTTAAAGCAGATGAGGAAGTCTGGTCATTATGAAGGCCATTGAGATACCAGAAGTCCAGATAGAAGTCTGTCAACTGGGACTATGTCCACTGTCAGTATTTAGTAATTCACACTCTACAAAAGTGTTTCCCTCCCACAGAAAAATAATTTAACCGGTCCTGATATTTTAATTAACTAATTTACAGAGATTTGAAAATCAGGTAATGTTAATGCATCAGGATTCAGCGGCACATTTCCCACAAAATGAAAATCTGTATTAAAAACAACAACGCTTGGATAAACAAAAATACAAAACACTGTCTAGAACATGTTTGCTCAATTCACTCTTAACTTGAATTATTTAGCTTGCTCTTAACACATTTATTGGTAATGCATTTATAACACATCGGATGGGTTTACACACACACATATATGTATATATATTTTTTCTTTTTTCTTACAGAGGCAGGTCAGTTGACATCTGCACACTTTGAGCCAATCTAAGTGATATGTAGTTAACATCAACTATGTTAGCTATAATCTGTAAAGGTGTTATTTTACACTCATTTACAGTTCTTGTGTATACTATGCAAACACAACAAAAACAAACTAAAATTAGATATTTATCATTTGGGGTTTTTTTTTTTTTTTTTCATTTTAAAGTGGGACAGTGATGATGCTGCCTGCTCCAAATAAATGTGACCAAAATATGATTGTCTGTCATTTTGATTATCCAATCAGGTTAATGTTTTGTTTTTTAATCCCTGATATCAGACCAATCACGTTTTTCCATTCCCGTGGAGTATACGTATTAATATGATCATCATGCATCATTGATTTGCTGTGAAACAAATCAAGGTAAAGCATCAGATTTTGTGAGCATGTTGACACACCAGCATATTGTCTGTTTATATATTTTTTGTCCATCTTTGTGGTATTTTCACTGTATAAGCAGTGCCAGAGGCGAGTCCATTGTTTTGCTTGGTGTTATGAGGGCTATTCAGAGAATGATTTGGTGTGTGGAGCCTCGGCGAAGACCAGATTGGCAAGAGGCAGCAGAGGAGGCACAAGAGTGCACTTATCACCTTAGCTCTCTGCCAAAGAGGGCTTGGGTCAATGAATCACACTGTCAAAGAAATGAGACAGAATACACACACACACACTAAGCTATCCTTGCACAAGCTTTCATTACACACTCTGACTTAGTCACTCTTACATGCACACACTCACTTTTGCTGACTTAGATTAGGTGAGCCTAGCCAGATCTTCTCCTCTTGTCTGTTGTACAAGCTTATGTAAAGTAATGACAGGAAAACCTCAGACAGACACACTCTCACACACAGACACAATTCTTTGTCTTTGGTGCTGCTGGTGTAGCTAGGAATATTCGTTTATTTGTTATTAGGCAGAATCAGAAGATATGCTATTGAAGTTGATCTGTTAAAAAGTATGCCAAACTGTATGCTGAAATGAATGGAGAATACTGTTTACTGCCACGTCCTGGTATGCTCCAGGTGCTGAAATGCATGTTTGCTGAATAAGATGAAATGCATACCTTGGGGCGGAATTAAAGTACCCCTCAGCTTAGAATTCCTACTTCCTAATATTCCTAGCATGATGTCCACACTGAGTTCATGCAAACAGTAGTTTGTTTCATAGTAAACAGTAAATAAATTAGTGTGTTATATGTTATATACCAGTATTTGATTTAAATCATTCTGTCTACAGACATAACTCATTATATCTATAAAATTGACTAGATTTCACTGTATTGAGGAGCAAAATATACTTCATTAATCACTGTTGACTTTATAGCTACACAGGTAAATCAAATACAGCTGTCGCATCCTAGTGCTTGGGCCAGATTTACACTGAGGAGTAACATATAATCCCAGCCACTACTGTTTTCTTTAGCTGTCTTCAAAGGCATTATTACAGGATGACATAAGGTGATTTGAGAAGGAGGAGGCGCCCTTTGTGGATCCTGACAGCTGAACTGTTTAATAATGTGCAAAAATGCAGTTTATGGTGATGTGCAGATGATGTAGTGGTTGTTATATGAGATACAAAAATTCTATTTTATAATAATGCAAGTACCAAAAAACTAAAGTAATAATTAGTAAGCTTTTATAATTTTTTAATTAGTAAGTTTTTTTCAGTAAGAAGAAGATTGTTATTGCTAAGTTCCACTTAGCAGAATGCGAGGATGTGATACTCATGTCAAGGGATTATGGGATGGGGACGAAAGCTCTTATGATTCTTATTCTTGGTTTATACTGTGAAGGGTGTGGTGTGGGTGAGATGGTGGAGGGGTGATTATTTTCGTACAATGTATTTTATGCGTTTATGTTGATCAAGTGTGCTGTTTAGAATAAAACCAGCAATCTTCATTCACTGCTATAACATGGATGTGTTTGTCACTGACTGCTCTAATCATACTTGTGCCTCTGCTACTTCTGAGTAACTCTTGTTACTGGCATCTTGTTCATGTTTGTCATTTTCTTTTAATTATTTATTATTATGTAGATTAGAATATGTCAGTCTAGCTTGGGACAGGATCTAGACTTCCCTGCACCTACAGGAGGTTCTGAGTTCGAATCCAGGAGTGAAGAATTGTGTCCATTAGCTCTGCAGTAGACTGCTGATCTGTTCAGGATGTATTCTGCCTCTTGCTTGAAGTCAGCTATGACTGGCTCCAGCTTCCACCATGACTCTGAGAGTAAGCTGTATAGATAATAGATTGATGGAGGTATACATTATATAGACATCCTCCACATTATCTGTTTCAGCAAGTGGAGTCAAGGGCCACCATGAGTGTTAAGAAACCAGGAAGCTCCACTGCGGCATCATTAATGATTTAGTTCAACAGCTGTAGTAGGAAAGTCTTAAACCCTTTTCACAAGCTGCTGACTGTGTTGTTGTTAAATTGGTGCTTGTTGTGAAGAAACATCCCAGGAAGTAAGGTTTTCTTCACCATTTTTTGTCATTCTATGTATAAAAACAAAACTTGCATACTTTTTAGACATTTTTTAGCACATTTAAAATCAAGCATTTGGGAGTTTGAAGTAAAGCTGCCCTCATGCAAGCATTATAACAACAGGCATTATAGCAGCGGTATGGGAAGAGGTGCTTTAAAGAGACCCATTGCATTCAGACCTGTGTCAGGACCCTTTTCTTTCTGGATTGATTTTTGGTGGCACAATATGACACCGCTGTCAGTTTAATGATGCACTATCCATGAATACCGCTAAGGACTTCTATGCACTACACTGTTTCACCATCCTTCCTCTCATTGTCTCTCTTTAAGGTATGAGTTACGGATCCGCTACCTGCCGAAGGGCTTCCTGAATCAGTTTACCGAAGACAAACCAACGCTGAATTTCTTCTACCAGCAGGTGGGTTAGCAGAGAGACCGAGGGGAAAGTTCAGTCTTTTGTTTAGTCTGAAACAGAACAATGATTTTCCACAGCAAATGATCCATTATATGCTGGTAAATTAGTTCTGTTTCAGCCATAGATACTAGAGTTATACTAGAGTTTAGTAAAATTAAAAACGAATGTCTTGAGTGAGATGCAGGAAGAAATCTAATTCTGATCACATTGTGGCACCCTGATTTCAAGTCAAATCTAATCACAAGCTCTCTGGAGATTCCCCCGCCTAATGAAAACATGGACTGATTTTTTCCAAAACAAGCACCTGTTCTCGCTCTTACAGAGCGTGTCACTAGAACTTAGTTAGCAGTGGGTGTGTATACATCATGTGGTTATATGGTATAATAACTGAGCCAGAACTGTGGATGGTGCTGATCCACCATGTGTGTGGATTTTCTCGAAGGGATTTAAGATCATGTGGATGAACAGACATGAAATGACCGGCTCCCTCTGACAGATGGAGGTGTGCGCCATTGCTACGGGGGGTGTTTTCAAACAGTTAATAATTCTCCATTCTGACTAGTGAGAATGGGATCCAAGAGTCGTCTTAATTGTAACTGAAACATTAACCTTATATTAGTGCACTGTTTACCCAGGGATTTATATGAATATTGGAGAGTATTAAACTAAACTATAATTGATCTGGTGAAGATTATTTTAAGGTAATGTTTTAGTTTTAATGGAAGGAGTAAAAATTAAAGAGGTAAATATTAATTTTTTTCCCTACATCGTTCTCTGTTTGTAAGGACGGATGGACTAACATCCAGGCCATTTTAGTGAATGCAATATCTCAAACAATTTGAGGTTTGTTTTTCAGACTCTGCATAAATGCCCACCTTGACTCAAGGATAAGCTGATTAGATTTTAGAAGTTAAAGACCAAGGTTACTATGGAAGCAGGTGCATAGCCACCAGGCTTTAGTTCTAGGTAACTTTGAAAGATTTAAAGAGAGGTTAGTGAAGTTTTTCAGCTGCTACAGTGTAAATAATAACAGGAACTTATTTGTTTTGCAGATTTTCATTGAACATGTTGGTACATGGATAAACTTTTATTATAGTCACATCCACTGGATGTGAGTGATCGTGTCTTGGGCCCGACTCAGGGGCGAATAGGGTGAGATTGTAAATAGTTCCCCTTGACATTGTTTCAAGGTCCCAAGGTGACTTTTTATACATTTGACCTGTCAGCTGGTCCTGCATCTGTTCTCATTTTTTTGTATTTTAAAGTTTAATGTAACTTGTGGATCACTGAATAAAATGTCAAATGAAAGAGTTATAACGAACAGAGCTTATGTTATTCCATGTTTCTTCTAATGAACTTTGCGGCAAAAAGTTTGCCATGTGTAAAATCAGCTCAGTAGATCCATCATGTAAGCAATAGGGGTTTGTTAGTTACATGTCTATGGCAGCTCTACAGCAGGTGTGTCCAGCTTCATTAAACAAAGCTTCTGATAGAGTAATGATGCACTGTGGGGTTTTAATGGATGATGTTTTACCGTCTTGCTCATTTTTAAGGGCTACAACCCATAACATGCCCTGGTCCTTTGTCTCCATTAGAGCAGCAAACATCTGCTCTTTTCAGACAGGGTCAGTCCACGTGGCCGGGAATTGCAATTTGGCTGTGTCCACCATATTGCTTTATTACTACAGTATGTTTTATTAGGAAATCTGCACTTTGGTTTCTCTGTATAATCACAGTGCAGTTGAAGCTGATTAAGTATGAATAGCTTGATGAAACTATTTGCTTGAATAATAAGAAACTGGTGATTTTTTACAAAAGAATTTAAAAAAGAATTAAGTCCATGTGTTATATTAAGGGTTCCAAACGTTTATTAGCAATTTATTGTGTGTCTCTTTCTGTCTCTTTATCAGGTGAAGAATGATTACATGTTGGAAATCGCCGATCAGGTTGACCAGGACATTGCGCTTAAGCTGGGGTGCCTTGAGATCAGGTGGGTTCTGCCTTACATTTCTCTTCGTTATTAAATCATTCCCGTACTGCATTACAAATTTAATTGGGTGCATTTGTCTTTCTGATCTTTTCAGGAGATTTTACAGAGAAATGAGAGGAAATGCTTTGGACAAGAAATCCAACTATGAGCTTTTAGAGTGAGTACCTGTTATTAATTAATTACAGAACATGGCTCAGCTCAAAGATACAGTCAGGTGATGTGTTCCAAAGCAGTAAAAAGGATGTCAGGATTCCACATTTTGGTGAAGCACCTAAAAATGAATTCTCAGAGCACTGAGTATTGATTTATGAGGAAAATTCTGGCTGTCAAGCAGAAGCTGAATAACACATTTTATTTTCTGTCTAATTTACCTCTAAGTTATTCTTGCAGAAATGTTTTGAAATATGTAGTTGATGTTTAATTTTTTAATCATCTGTGGCTCGTAAAGGCATTTGAGATTATTCAAAATAGGGTGAGTTTGACTTCTTAGGGCTAGCTACGTTTTCAGGGGCTGTCCGCATCTGCCAGAATTGCAGACTCTTATTATTAACACTCTAGCAGTGCCGGTTCTTTATGGATTTATTTTATATTTATATTAGATGATCCCTAGAATGATCCTTACAAGCCTATAGCAACTGGTTCACCTTGACCTAATTTACAAGGTCACAGAGGTCAATTCATCAAGGATGCCTGTTAACACTTTAGAGGGTGCAGTTTATGCCAGATTTCCAATCCATACCTGTTTTACTTGGTGTCAAGCTCTTCAAGTCTATTAAAACTGGGTAACCTTGACCTAATTTCAGGGTCATAGGGGCCGTATGAAATATGCACGTGGTTATGTAAAAAAAAAAAAGTGATGCCCATGGGCGTAATTTTTTCCCCTGATTTCCATGTCACTGGAATCAAATTTAGTAATACCATGATGGTACTACCTAGGGAAACAACAACACATTTCTAGGTTTTCAGCATAACCCTCATGATGAGAAATACAATTTCTGATAACGTTGATCTGTAAATCAGAGCCAGCACTGTGTGGTGCTTGCCAGACCATCACAGGGCAACACACACATACGTTCACATTCACACTATTTGAAATAGCATGTCAGCTTAATATGGATATTTTTGGACTGTGGGAGGAAACCAAAATAAGCATGGGGAGAACATGCAGATTCCACACAGAAAGAGCCCAGGAATCGAACCCAGGACCTCCTTGCTGTGAGGAGGAAATGCGAACCACTACGCCTGAACAGAAAACAAAAATACAGTTTAATTGCTTACATTCCTTTTATGTTGCTTGATCTCTAATGAAATAGAGAATAAAATTAGAAGTAGATTGTTTTTAAATTGCTCAAGCTTTTCCCTGAAGGGATCAAATAATGTAAGACAAACATAATACAGTGGTTTTGCTCTTCAGTGTATAACGTTGTCTGCATGTCTCTAATGGAAAGCAATGCAATTTGTATTATATTTCATGTTTCTGAAATATCACTGGCATGATTGCATTTACTGCTGGCACAGAATATACTCCATCTATAGCTATTGCTTGAATGGTGTGTAGGTGGGCAGTGAGTTTAAGACACTTCAGATTGATAGAATCCCCCCCCCTTCATTTATTCATTCACTCATTCATTTATTTATCTGTTTATCTATCTATTTATTTATGCATGCATGCAGCATGCTCGCTTGCTCGCTTTCCCCATATGTGCTTATCTAACCTTCCAAAACCAACATAAGTCCAAATCTGAACAGTTGTTCTAGAATATTTAGTGCAAAACTAAAATTATGTTGATGGGTTTGTTTCATCATGGCATTCTTTCTTGATTTATTCATGGTGCAGTCCTGTTCGGTGTTGTTCCAAAGCTGGCTGCTGCAGAGTTTGTTACAGAGGTGAGAGTGATTAATGAGGGATGATGGTGATTTATTTCTGGAACGTTCATGGTGACAGGGATCGGGACAGCTACTGTTATTGATTATACTCAGGGACAGAGTAATGTGGTTGCGGTCAGAAACAGAGAAGGGCACACAGTCTGAATAGTCACCTTACCAACGCTGTTTACCAATTAGCTGATGGCACTCAGTCCCACTCACAGGCAAAGCAAGTAATTTGTTGAAAGAACCAGTTTTCTCGATACGCTAAAGATCATCTAAATTGCATCTTCTCAGGATTCCTGGAGTTGTTTTCTGTATTTAGTGTGGTGTTGACTTCTTATTCCATGGGTAACAATGAGATCCACATCCTACGTGCACAGAAACAGCATGAACTATGTTTGCACAGCAGCGCCTACACCCTGAGGGGAGAAATGTCAAACATGTCAACTTACAGCCACATCCCGGCTTAATCAGAGTCAGAAATAATGTGACACCGTGAGGCCTGAAGAAGAGCGTGTATGTGTGGAGTCTGTGCTATAAATAATTAGTTAAGGATTTGTGCCACGTTTATGACCATCAGCTTCCTCATAGATAAAATGAGGATTATTGCCGAGCCTTGTCTGTTGTCCGGGCTTGTATGCCATTTGTAATGATAATTCTTAAAATGAATGGTTAGTGTTGTTTTACAAGATATGATGTCATGAATTATGTAATAAATAGATTAAGTAGTGCAGTGTAAGTAGAAGGAGGATGCTGGTGAGTGAAGAGTGAAAGCCACCAAGTGCATTGTGTTTTGTTTAAAATCACAAATGAGCAGCACTACTGGCAGTCTCCCCAGAGTCGCACATTCCATTACACACACGCACGCGCACACACACACACACACGCACGCACACACACACACACACACACACACACACACACACACACACACACACACTGCCCTAGTCCCCCTGTGGGGTTTCACATGCAGCAATGTCACTTCCAGGCCATTGGATTCAGTCGATGTGAAAACACTGCAGCCTGCTGGCTCAGTGGAGGTGAGGACGGCCTCATGGGGGCATCCAATCACAAATCCACTGTAATTCGAGTTACCGCATCACCCAGTCACTGTCAACAATGAATTGGGATTGCATGTGTGGAAAGACGCAAACATTCAAGAGACAGGTGGAGTGCTAGACTGGGGTTTCCCTTTAACACTCTGAAATCTGAGAAGTTTCGTTTGGCTTTACTTGCCTGTAATGATGATAAAACAGGACTATGTTTGGCTTGGACTCCAGCACCACTGCAACCAGAACTGTGCAAGCAGAGAATTCATCTGGGATAAAAATCACTAGCTATGTACACAGCCAAAAATTAATGCTGTATTAATAGTGTTAACGGTCGCCTGCCAAGAAGCCAGTTTGAACTAAAGATTTTATTAAAAATAATGTGTTATGATTTGACTCTTCAGCAAATGGAAATTAATCCAAAACCCAGGAAAAACATCTCCCAAGATGTTATTGAGGGAAAGACAATAATGCACCTTTATTCTGTAATTTGATTTAAAACACAAATAAAGTAATGTTATAAAACGAAATATTTTAACATTTTGGCCGCTGTCCCCTGCTGAATGTTATCCATCTGTTCTGAGATCAAATAATAGCTGCTGAAAAGGCTTAATGATCGTCTTCCTCTGGAGCTTCTCTGAGCGATCTGGAACACAGATGGGTGTCTCCTTTGAGGATGCTGGACGATTTTCAGCAGGACACTATGTTATGTGTTAGACATTTTAGACATGTTGGTTCTCTTCTGAGTTTATTCCAAACTGTTGTCTTATTTTATTTCTAGGAAGGATGTCGGTCTCAGACGATTCTTCCCCAAGAGTCTTCTGGATTCAGTCAAGGTGAGAAATGACTATCCTGAAAAGGCATTATGAGTAACTTCTCACTCATTTTCCAAATTCACTTAATTCTATTAGGGTCACAGGGAAACCGGAGCCTATCTCAGCCGACACTGGTACACCCTGAAAAGCTCATCAGACCATTGCAGCGCCAATACCCACAACCATTTACATTCACCCCTAGTGGCAATTAGCATCACCCCTACAGACAATTAACCTAATGTGCAGGTTTAGAGACTTTAGGAGGAAACAGGAGTACTCAGAGGAAACCCACACAAACAAGGAAAGAAACTGCGAACTCCACACAGAAACACCTGAGTTTGGGAATTATGAATAACGTCTACTAGTTAAATTTTTTTGTGCAGTTCATGGTATCCCAGCTTTCCACTACACCTCCTGTAGGGCTCATTAGTAGGCTTGTTTGATGTTGGTTCATTTCCCTGTTTGTGATTTTACCATTTAATTGCTGAGAAGGGACAAAAATCACTCACCTGATTAAAAAAATAAAGATGTAAAAGCCTTTTATTGGTGCTGTTGAGTGTCATTATCTATCAGTTTATGTAACCGGGACACACTAAGGGCTCATTTGTTTCAGTAAAACAAGCTTTATTATCTATACTCCAAACAGAATTTTGGCAGGGGTATTGTAATCACAGACCGTCAGTCTGTTTATTGGTTTGCTGTTTGTTTTTCCTGTGAAATGCTGACCACTCTTGTGCATCTTGGTGCACTTGTTGGGGACACTGCCCTACCTGATTCCAGAGATGATTTGATTTTGGGATGTCAAGGTCGAAGTTCAAGGTCAGAGCAAGGCCACAGAACTTTTAAATTCTTATAACTTTGAAATGAATGCTGTCACATGCATTTACTATAGAAGACTAACAGGAAATCATGTATGGACCTTCAAATGAGACCCTTACCTTTGACCTTACATATCTTTAAATGTCAATCCCCAGCCAGCTTGCAAATTCTTTAAATGAGAGAGGTTTTTTGATCATCTTGTCCATGTACTATAGAACATGTTATAAGAGGGGCACATGGGTAATTCACACCTGTACCCATATTTGCTGCAAGGTGGAGGTACCTTGCACTCTCTGAGTGCCCCTCTAGTTTATTTAGTTATGAAACACGTTTAAGCTTGTAATTGTCTAATCAGCTAATAAAGCTTACATACCAGTACTAAAAGGAGCCACGCTTCTCTTATAACACCAGCTTCCTACACCTACCAATAGTTACCAATCAAGAGCTTCGCATTTAGGCAGCACCATAAGCTTTATATTAGTATTAAGAGCTGTCTATTGTGGAAATGTATCCAGATGTGTTTTAGAGTAAGTGTCAACAATATAGTTTATGGAGACAGTATATTGTATTGGCATTGCCACAATTTCATCCTTTACAGTTTTCTTATAACATCACTTTATTGAGTATTGTGTACTTGTTAGCTGTCATAGGAGTGTGTAAGGCCTCAGCTTTACTGCAGTCACCACTTGTGTGTGTGTGTGTGTACCTAGAGAGAAATAATTGAGGCACACGTGATGGCAAAGTGCCCTGTGTGCTCTATGACCCTGCCCAACACCCATGGACAGATGCTCAGTATAGAGAGGGGGTGTCCCCTGACCCCTGAGGTCCTAAAACTGTGTGTGTGTGTGTGTGTACACGTGAGTGTATGTGCACACAGTGTGGTATTCTTTTATCATGTACCCCCACCCCAGAGATTGCAGGATTTATTGAAGTATTCGCCAAAGTACTGGCAAAGATACTTCTTTATAGAAATGCTTAGGTTCTTGACAGATGGCACATTTTTCAACACAGTGTATTGACAAAGCAGAGGTTCATTTTATTACACATGGAGATGGCCATCTGTGAGGTAATAAAGTCCAGACACTGCACTCAATAGTGACTATAATCAAATTAAACACAGAAGAAATGATTGAGTGTTCAGATGAGAGATTTGAATAATCAGCACTATTCGCCTTGTGCGTTATCCACTGATACAACGGCATCTGGGGAGTCAGAGAAGGTCAGCTAAAATTGATAGTTAATTCAGCATTGCTTCTCAGTAAGCACTAGGAAACAAATGAACAAGCACAGATGAGGGGGAATCCAGGAGATGCCTTTTTCTTCCTTCGGGTCTCTGTTCTTTTACCCAAGCCTTTCCCATGATTACTCAGTCAATGATTGGAGAGATAAACAACTCTCTGTTTCTTGTCAGGAAAGGGTGGTTTATATACTGCACTGCTCACATGTTCCAGCTTATTTGATGTGATCTCTTTTAGCCTGTCAGGAATGCAGTTACCCCCACCCTTTACCATGTATAGTAAATATTGTTCATGATGGATACTTAAGTCATGGATGAAGTTGTCAAGGCCTGTGAAAGAGGTTCATAAAGATTTTCTGTGATGTGAATATTTGACTCTTTGTGAATATTTGACTCTGCTGTGGATAAGGTTTTTACATACAAAATATTTCAGGGCTATCTTGCCTGTGAAATAAACTTCAAAGTGTAATATTCATTCATTCATTTATCTAATTGCTTGATCCTACTAGGGTCACAGAAAGGCTGGAGCCTCTTTCTGCTGACATTCAGCGAAAGCCACTCCTTAACAGCCCACCAGTCCATCACAGGGCAACACACACACACGAACATTCATAATCACACCTAGGAATCACTACCTAAAAATTTTTATTTTATATTTTATTTTTTTATTATCTAATACAAATGTAGTGGGATATATTCGTTGTTGACCATTTTTGGTGCCTGTTGTTATCATTCTATCTGCATTATAGCATAATGCCTTTGATTAATCCCTGTAATTTGGTTATAATTACAGTGAAAAGAAAGAAACAATGTTTTCCAGGATTTTATAAACACTGAATGTTGCCAGTTTCTCTTATTTTAACACATATGCACACAATCGTTTTATCAAAATGTTGTAGTCTTTTATATTCATATGAAATGATAAGAATTTGTCTTGCAGGCAGAGCTTCACTGCAATTACTTATGTTCCCCCCCCCCCCTGACTGTTGCAGGCTAAAACTCTGCGGAAACAGATTCAACAGACTTTCAAGCAGTTTGCCAACCTGAACGATGAACAGAGCATTCACAAGTTCTTCGAGATCCTCGCACCAGTCTACAGATTCGACAAAGAGTGCTGTAAATGTGCTCTGGGGGTAGGTAGTGCATATGTAGGTGTGGGAATCTGGCTTATGCTTTGTGTGGCTTTGATTTTCTCCCTGTAAACAGGCTTATACTGTCCCCTGTTGGCTGTGGAAGGGTTATTCAAAATGCTTTTAATGCGTCTAAAAATCCTAAAATGCTTTTTGTTGGTAATTAGATATCTAGTTACTAAACATTATTAGATTAATATGTGCTTAATTTCTTGTGTGTGTGTGCGTGTGTGTGTGCGTTGCCTCTCAGTTGAGCTGGGTTATCTCAGTAGAGCTGGCTATCGGTCCTGAAGAAGGCATCAGCTACTTGACAGACAAAGGCTCAACAGTAAGCATAAGCCTTCCTCCTACAGACATTCACATTATCGCATACTCTTCATCAATTGATAAGGAGCAATATAGACTGTCAATATCTTACCATTTACTGATTTGCTGGTTTTGATAAGTTAAAGCCATTCCTCTGAAAAGGAGATTGAGATGGGAGGAAACAGAAGGGGGAAATAATAAATAGATTAATAATAAAGTAATTGATATAGAGAAGACAGGAGAAACTATTTTGTACCTGTACACAATAGCAAATCTAATATAATTTGCAGCAAAACAGGAATAAAGAGATGGCTGGGGGGGGGGTTCCAGCTGACTTCATTTTATTGCCACTTAAGGATTAACGGTATTGTTCATCCTTACAGCATAATTTGTGCATATGTAACATGTTTAAGTGATACTGGCACGTATTTTAACATAAGTGACAGTAAAAAGTACAAAACTGGCCACAATGGCGGAACTGTGGGGGTTAGCAATCGTTTTTTTCCCCAGAAGTGACGTCAACGTTGGGCGTGGTTGACGTCTCTTGTGTAGACAGTGAGACGTTACATTCTAGTGACTCTGAGGACGAGAATGCTGCCAGAGATGAGCGTGACGGTAAATCCAAAATTGCTTATGCAGCTAACGTTTTGCCAGTTCGGCTTTCCTGTTGTCAGTTGGTTTAGAAACAAAAAGCGATATTTTCCACAATTTCTGTACCTGTTGTTTGTGCAGCTTAGCACTGGCCAATAATGTGTTATGATGCATGGGGCCAGTGATGCAGCCCAGCCAATCCAACTAGGTCTCGTCACTACCAGGCTGGAACAGCCAATCAGAAAGGCAACTTGTCTAGGGTCATTCCATGTGTCGTAACACTTGGGTATGGACTGATGTTGCCAAAAGGAACCACTGATGTAAAACGTAGTTTATTTAGATAGCTAATTTAACACTAATTTACCACAGGTACCCTTTAGTGATGCTGAGCCTTTACCTGACCAACTGAAGCAAAAAATGTTCTGCTGATTCTGCACTGTAATCTAGGCTAAAGGTGGTTCGGTAAAATATTAGAATGCGGTAGTATTTATTTGGCCAGGCAGTGCATGTTGATGGTTGATGATGGTAATAATTCCATAATGGCTTAATGAAGCTTTTTGTTGTCTTCATAAGCTTGTGTTTGTGTCTGTCATTGTCTTTACTTTACTGTGCACCTGAGCAGAGAATCTCCAAATTGAATTTCACATCCTTGTCAGTTTTAGTGAACAGCAGATGATCAGATAGTCAGGATTGTGAAATACAGGCTTGTGTATACAAGGTTATAAAACCCCTAAGCCAAAGTCTGGGAATAGATTTGAACTGGTGTAACCTGATTAATTATGACACTGGTTTGAGCAGTCTTCTAATGCTAAGGGTTTACAAACAAATTGAGATTAGAAGCCCCCGATGAAACACACTCATTAATTTAATATCTTCTCTGCTTCCCAACTATGTATGTTTTTCTCCTCTTGCAGCCAACACACTTGGCTAACTTCACGCAGGTGCAGAGCATCCAGTACTCCTGCATGGAGGAGCGTGAAAGAAAGGGCATGCTGCAGCTGGACGTGGCAGGGGCTGCTGAGGTACCACACTGGCTCTGACCATTAAAACATACATATATAAAGTTTTCTGGTGTAGACGAAAAAGAATTCCATTTTAGTGTCTGTAGTAAATAGGAATTAAAAAAGCCAGGTGTTTGCTTTTGTTTTTGATCTTTTAATCATTAATGTCTAATCTAAAGTAAAATCTAATAGAACTAGTATTTTTGCAAAAATTACCAGTGTGTAAATTTAAAAATTGACAATTCAACTATTAGGTCTTAGTAAGTCTAAAAATGTACCATGAATTCTGTTCATCCTGGAGCACATACACACACACACACACCTTTTTGTCTTGGTTGCTTTCTCTCTCTCTCTCTCTCTCTCTCTCTCTCTCTCTCATTCTCACACATAGAATCACTAACTCACACACACAGACACACAAACACTGATTTCACTGAGCTTCATTCTTCCTCTTATACACCACATGAATGGATTCTTTTATTTCTGTCCTGAAGTCACTACAACACACACATACTCTCTTACTCTAAGAGTTTCTTCTTTTGACAATTGCCGAGCTGCTTCTGATAAATGCAATGTTTACAGAGGAAAAATTCCTTATGTGTATTGAAAGGACTAGTTTCAGTGTAAAATTATGAATTCTCCAGCCACCCTTTTTGATCACAGAATATTATTATTGTTGGTATTATATTATTTTTATATATATATATATATGTGTGTGTTTGTGTGTTTGTGTTTGTGTGTGTGTTCTAACCACATC
>JBCNYG010000001.1:49305171-49321460 GCA_039654305.1 Porochilus rendahli | reverse complement strand
AACTCCACACAGAAACGCCCGAGCTGGGAATCGAACCCAGGGCCTTCTTGCTGTGAGGTGGACGTGCTAACCACTACGCCACCGTGCCGCCCACATAATATATAATATCATTAAAATAAATTCTTTCACATTTATTACCTCATTTAATTTCATTAATCAAGTTAATTAATACTTCATTTCAAAATATTTAATAAAGCTATATTTATGAATCTTCAAATCATAAAACAGGTTTCTCCAACCCACCGCGTTTCTTCACAAACAGTTTGGGCCACAGTTTGTGTATTTGCTTTTGACTTCTGGGAATTTCGAAGCATAACAGAAGTTGTTGCTTTTCCAATCGTGCTCCAGGTGTCGGCAGAATTGCACCATGCTGGTCTCCAGGTCCAATCTTTAGTCAAACCCCCACACATTCCATCAGAACCTTTCAGCTGCTTAATTCTTAACAGAAATTTTCCTTCTCCCTTTCAGTGGACAACTAAAAACATCTGTATTAACCTTATTAACCTTCATGTTGGATGTGAAATGTATTTGATGTTATGATGCAGTAACCTATCCTTTCTCTCTCTCTCTCTCTCTCTCTCTCTCTCTCTCTCTCTCTCTCTCTCTCTCTCTTTCTCCCTCTGTGTGTCCCTTGTTTGCATGCTCTCTTCGGACCTGCAGAAGATATTAGTGGGGATGGTAAAGTCTCACGCCTTTAATCTTGCATGTTTACACCTTGATCTGCTGCTAACAGCTAAACGTAGAGCAATAATTTTGATTTGTATTCATCAGGGAGTGTAATGGTGATGGATTAGTTTGTAGAGCTGTTTGAGTTTTTTCTTCATATGCAGATTGATATTAACCGTTTTAAGTCTCTCTTTCTTTTCTTTCTTTTGACTCACAGTTATGTTTTAAAAAGGCAATTGACCCAGATTGTTTAAAGAAACCGATTGCTAAATCAAATGAAGAGAAGGAGGGACAGAGGAGCCGCTTCCTTCCTTCTTTCCTCCCTCACGCAACTGTGCTGCTCTGTGATTGGCTAGGAAGGCAGACAGATAAATATGCACCACAAGAGTGCAGGAGCAGACTGCATGGAGAGAGTGGAAAGAGAGAAGTCTCAATTCAGAGCTTTGCATTAGTTGGTGTGTGCATGTGTGTCTGTGTGTGGGTGTAATAGTGAAGAATTTTCCAGGCTGACTCACTTGTTTATTTTCATTTGGGGCCAGTGGAAGAGCACACGGGTGTTTACTGCTCTAGGTGGTGTGTAGGTTCAGACTGGCCGCTTTGGTCTTGTACCGTTCTGACCGCTGCCTCTTGTCCCCTCACAGAAACAGACGACTATGCAGAGATCATAGACGAAGAGGACACATACACAATGCCTTCCAGTAAGTACTGCTAACTCATTTACACCAAGTGTGAAAAAAATGGAAGTGTGTGTCTGGGTTATTACAGACTGTCCTAGAACCCAGATGTTCTGTCCGGTTCACACCAAATCTTTTGTGAACATGGCTCGCTGTGCTGATTTTTATTTTATTTTTTTTCCTCTTTCTTCCCCTGGCTGGCTTGTTTGGTCTGGTCATGTGGTGTCCAGAGAACTTTAAAATATCCAACTCCCAAATGCCAGAGTACGTAGTCAGTTTCTCTGGAAAGGCAGTTAGGAATGTGATAATCAACAAGAATAAGCTTTTTTCATGCAGATTCATTATTAAACTGATTATTGATAAAATGTAAATCACAGGGGTGACATTAATGAACCAAAATAAAAAAACATAGTGAAAGCATCTTATTACAATACATTCTTCTTGATATTACTTTAGTCTGATATATTTACAGTCAGCTTGTCCATGGTCAATGAAACGTGAGGTTTTAATCTAGGCTTTTTTGCAATCCCTCTTGTCTTAACTTTAAAGTAATAACTTTAACATTTACCAGGCTGTTCTCATAGATGCAGTACTGTCACTGATGTTACTGTCGTTTTGTAACGCATAGCATCAAAATCACAACCACAGAGCTCAAATCATTTACCCTCTGCCTCCAGCACCAAATGATCCTTTTTATGACACGTTTGTAGTTGCTCTCAATAATTTATTTAGGAACAGCTAAGCAAATAATAGGGATTAGCAAGTCCGCTTCACAGCAAGAAGGTCCTGGGTTCGAGTTCCAGACTTAGGCATTTTTCTTTGGAGTTTGCATGCGCTACTGTGCTTGGGTGGATTTCAGCGGGGTACTCCGGTTTCCTTCCACAGTTCGAAGACATGCACGTTAGGCTAATTGGCTGTTCCAAGTCACCCCAGGAGTGATTTTAAGTGTGAGTGGTTGTATGTGTTTGTGTGTGTGTGTGTGTGTGTGTGTGTGTGCTGCTCTGCAATAGTCAGGCTAGCTGTTTAGAGTGTACCGCCTTCCCCCAGTGTCGGCTGAGATAGGCTCCAGCCTCCACATGACCAAGCACCAACCTCAGGAACTTCAAAATCACAAGTTAAATGCATGAGCCAAAAGTCTGCAGATGATTGTGTGCCTGCTTCTCTGTCCGTTGTTTTTTATGCAGGCAAAAGTGGGGTGAAATTATTTTGTATTTTGTGCAGCTTTATAAGAAAATGCAAACATATTTCACTAAACTTTTTTTAATCTTAAAAGGTCTTGTTTCCTTAAAGACCTTGTTGTGTTTTATGCCTTCCTTCTTTTTTCCTATATTTCAATACGTACTTTATTCTGTTCAGGATCACCATGGATCCATAACTTGTCCCAGGAACACTGCAGAAGAGGCAGGAATATACCCTGAATGGGACCCTGAGTGTTGTTGGTTTATTCATATAAATATGTATTTCGGTGTTTAAAACACACTGCATGTACTACTGCAGACCTCTAAACTATGTTGGGGGAAGAAACATGCATTGCTGTACTGTATTTTTCTTGGAGATCATGTTTTATTTGGCATGGTATTATGCCAGATGCCATTTGAGCCGATTGAAGTTAACTTTACAAAAGCTTGATAAGTAAATGAAGTTCCCTTTAATAAATTCTTAATATTTTTTAAATGAAATCAGGCATGTTGTTATACCTTCCTTGGCACTAGATTTCCTAAAGAGGTGCTTTTAGTTCCCACAAGTCATGTGCATGTTTTTTGGGAAGAGGTTCTGTGTTTCAGGTCGCTACTATGTAGTAATAATGTTCAGGTGAGGAAATGGTCCTACTTCAGAACTGTAAGCCAGAGGCAAGTGAATGAAGGATCGGGATGTGTATTAGTCTCTGATACAGCAGAACTGTTATTGCGCAGTGAGTCATTTCCTTGAGGATGCTGGTGCTCAGCGTCATATGAGTGTGACAGAGGCTCTGCACTAAATACTGCTACAGTCACATCGCAAGATACAAGCCTCATCCCAGAAAAGTGGAGTTATAAAGCTCTTTATGAAGGTAGCAAATGCATGACCATTTTGAACTTATAAGGATGTTTATCTGCTTGAAAAGAATTGATGAGCTTCATGAAAAAAAAACAATTATTAAAGTAATAAGTTTGAACTCGAAGGACTCAGAGAGTCCTCTGCTAAACCCCAAAATTCTTACTTGGCCTTCTGTAATACCACAGTTTAAAAAAAATGTCTCATCTCACAATGTTAAAGAACGCATTAAAAATCTGAATGAAATCTAATGGAATGCTAATTAGGCGGTTCTCCATCTCTCCAGGAAAAAAAAAGTTTTGCGTAAAGTTACTAAGAAAAATACAAACAAACAAAAACTTGAAAAACCATAACATCATTGGTTGGTGTGCATGTGTGTGTGTATATGTTTGTAATACATATGAGAGCATGCGTGAGGGAGAGAAGGCACATGTGACAGACAATGTGTGTGTGAGAGAGACGGAGAGAATGTGTGTGTGAGAGAGTGAGAGAGAAAGAGAGACATTCATAAATACTCTCCTCTTTCCTCACCACTCAGTTTACTCTAAGTCTGGGTCTTCCTCTGAATCATATTTCAGCATTATATCCAGGAAATCAGTATTTACAGTTAAAATTATGTCTTTCTTGTATATAATCTTGCAATACTTAAGTGTTGCCACTCTGTAGTCCCTGCGGGGTCTTTCATTAACATTCACTGTGTGTCCTGTTTGTTTGTCATTTTCTCTTTTAAACCTCTTTACTTTACTTTACTTAATTAAGCTCACTCGTGTTAACTAGGGCTTAGCAAGCACGGGCGGAACTTTGTTTTGAAAAGTGGTTTTAAAAATCAAAGTGGTCTGTAAAAATTCCTGGACTCATTATAGTCTCCTAAAATATGATTTAATTTTGCTCAGTGGTCGAGTCCACACTAGCTTTGAATAAATCGGCCATTTGATGGTGTTTGTCACAATATCAAGAAAATTGTTTACAACAAATACATTTACACTTTATTTTGGGATCAGGCTGCTGTATGTGATGCAAATCTTATTTTAGTTATAACATTCCAGATAGGATTAAAAAGCTGTAACATCTGCGCACATGCACCCACACACAAAGTTAACAGTGTGAATAAACTGATATAAGAAAGCTGTAGGAACTATTTTTGCTGAAAGGTATATGTATAAAGAATTTGCATTATTATACATATATGCATATTTTTGTACGTATTAAAGTCCTTGGTGTCCTGACTCTCCACAGCGTAAGCCACTTCTGTGCCTCTCGTCATCTTTTTAATCATTCTGCCTCCTGTCATTCTGTCTCTGTGTCTAAATCTGATCAGTTCTGAAAGCCAGCTCTCTCTCTCACTTTTCTCCCTTCCGTAATCCCTCAGCTGAGTGGTATGGAGTAGACAAAGGTAACCGTCCTTTATTGTTTTTTTCCCTCCCTTTTCTTTTCTTGTTCTTGCTTTGTCTTCTCGTCGTGATGCTGATTGCTCATGTTTGGTTGCGATAGACCTGAGGTTAATCTGGCTCACTCTTCTCAAAGTAATAGAGCTGATGAAATAAAAATATTGAACTACTAATCCAGTTACCACTGGAAAAGCATGAACTTGATGCTGCAGCAGCTCTCTTACATGTGAGATGTGTGAATGATATTAGCCCAGGTTAGTCAGCATGCCTTCAACTAGTACCGAGGTTTGTTGCAGTGTTTCGTGTCCGCTAAAGACCTGAATCGCTGTCTGAAAGCTATGTGTACAGTGTGGTTATAAAACTCGGATAGTATTACATTGTCTTAAATGTAATCTTCTGCCTTTCATTCAGATGATTTCATTTAATAAGTAAGAATCAGGTAGACTGTAGGCATGCTGTTACAGAAACATGATCAACGACAAGGTGGCAAGATGCCTAACACAACATGGAGTTGCTGTGACTGCCAAAAAAATTAAATTTTCTATAACAGCACATCCCAAACTTTTGTCTTGTACCAAAGCAGTTTTCCAGCAGTCATCTTTTATTAGTTAAACATTGCCTTATTTTACTTACTGTCATGTGGTTATGTTTAAAGCTGGGGTTGGTAACTTTTCGCTATATATACAGTCTGTTATATTGATTGAAAAGGTCTTTACCCCCAACAGTAATCAGTAACTTATGAAATCTGATAAAGGTCCAAAAGAAAAAATCCACTCCAATGACCAATCTGCTGCCCAATCTCTACATTGCGGTTCACTGGGAAACATCCAATCACATGCTTCCGTGTCTGCTTGCTTGTTTTGGAAGGACATTGAAGAGCAGGGGATGGTTCCGCCGAAGCCGTGATGAGATGCTACTTTCACATTTATTGCTAGTTTTCCCGATTACCAGCCCCAGCTTTGATGTTTGTGAAACGCGTTATTTCTTTTAGTCACGTGCATTAGAACAGCTATACACAGACAGACGGAGAGACAATCCGACACAAAAAAAGTGAATAACAAAATTTAAATATAGTGCAATAAAGGTGAAATAAACTAAGTTTTATAGTCATTTAAAGTAAACTAAAATGAAAAAATATTTTATGCAAACATCATCTCTTCTGAGTACTCAATTACAGCCTTACCTCTCGACACTGGAGACTCCTTCCAAAATTGTAAAATAAATATCTCGTCACCTCCCTCACCCTATCAACAATTACCCAAATTTTTTAATCAGTTAATGTTGAATGTTTGTCCTCCAGTCATCTGTGTAGATAATTAGTATAAAAAACAATTTATTAGATAAAGTTCATCTTCATAAACCTGTGATTTGCCTTGTAGCTGATCAGAGCTGCACTTATGCACAACTAATCAACACATTCTGACCAATCGCAATCAAAAATTCAGTACGTTTTATTTGTAAAGCCACTGTTCATTTATACATGCTAGTGTTCCAGTGTGTAGTTCTGTGTAAGCCAGTTTGCATGTCATTGCCTTGCACTAGGATGTGCTGCTGTGATATTAGAAAATAAAAATAAGTAAATAAATCAGTGGCCTGTGAACTCTAGTACTAGCATGCTGTGTCGTGGTTTCTTGACATTTGATTTTTAACCATTTGATGTTCTTTGTGTCTTTTTAATGATGTGTGTATTTTGTGTATGCAGCCAGGGATTATGAAATCCAGCGGGAGCGTATCGAGCTGGGCCGCTGCATCGGAGAAGGGCAGTTTGGAGACGTGCATCAGGGGATCTATGCCAGCCCAGTAAGTACCACCCCTTTCCCAGAAACAACTCACAACCAAAAAGGCCTAACCAAACCATTAAACTTAATTTTGATGCAATTCACCAAGAATGCTTTGTTTTTCTGATGATATTATAAGGTTTCAACCCATAATTTTGCCCAGCATCATTATTTCTGAATATATTTTACGGAAAGTAAAATTCTGGTTATAAAACATTTCATGAGGTATAAGCAAATATTCACACTGATGGGAAGGATTGTTCTTGGAAATATATCCACACAAAGTTCAGCGCTAACTTGGACTGATATCTGGACTGATAGTTTGTATGTTTTGACTTACAGGAGAACCCTAGTCTTTCTGTGGCCATTAAAACATGCAAGAACTGCACATCAGACAGTGTCCGGGAGAAATTCCTGCAAGAAGCCTGTGAGTAATACAGCATACCAGAATTGATACTGCATCATTTTCTATAAATGTTGGTTTGCCATGTTAATGAAGCTTCATGAAAACCATAAACACCTTTGTTTTGTGAGAATCAGGAAGTGTGTTGCTGTCATCAACCACTTCAGACCACCAAAAACTACAGCACACAGTTGAATAGAGTTTGTTTTTCAGCCTAGTGTAAATGTCAAAAGTGTAAATGCATGATCATGCCAAATAGTTTATAGGTTCCTGGTTAGAGCTCCCTGCATTAAGCAACACAACTTCCAATATAATAATAAATATAAACCTTTCAGCCCAAAATGTATTATTATTATATTAGAAGTTGTGTAATTGTTAATTATGTGATGTTTTCTGTGAGACCTTTATTTAGCATTTATGAAGTAGTCTTTCATGGCCGGTGAGAGAACAGCTGTTTATAGCTACTATATTTATAAGAGAAGGACCTAAACCTGGGTTTACACTGGGCAACTTGTGTCCACAAGTGGATTCCAGGATTTGAGAAAATCATGATGAGCATGAGGTTTGTGTAATTGAATTGTAATGGTCTTGGGGAAACTTTATTATGATTTGACCTAATAAAACCTGATAGAATGTGGGAATCATAGTAGGGTGCAGTAGAGGTTAACAGACCTTAACAGAGCGTAACAGGCCATCATGTGCCATCGTACGGGATCTTGGCAAACTTGGAAACTCAATACCTTCA
The DNA here is from genome assembly GCA_039654305.1 of Porochilus rendahli. Taxonomy (NCBI): domain Eukaryota; kingdom Metazoa; phylum Chordata; class Actinopteri; order Siluriformes; family Plotosidae; genus Porochilus; species Porochilus rendahli. Next base: position 49,313,772 of record JBCNYG010000001.1, on the reverse strand, counting down.
AGTTTAATCTCTTGGATGCACCCTGCCTTCTTTATGCAGCTTCAGCTATGATACTAAATGTAATATGATCAAAATAAAGATTCATCTATGGAACTGGCTCAGGTTTTACAACCTAAAACATTAGTATTGTTATTATAAATTATTTTATGTCGCAGTGACGATGCGGCAGTTTGACCACCCTCACATTGTGAAGCTGATTGGAGTAATCACAGAGAACCCGGTCTGGATCATTATGGAGCTCTGCACCCTTGGCGAGGTACAGTTTACTTTCCATTAGGTCATCGATCATCAGGGCATTACTAAGATTAATGTAATACTTCAGTTAACGGAGTTATCATTTATTAATCATGATTTTGCTTTGGTTTAAATTTCTTTTTTTTTTTTTTTTTTTAAGTTGAGGTCATTCTTACAAGTAAGGAAATGCAACCTAGATCTAGCATCGCTGATTTTGTATGCCTACCAGCTGAGTACAGCTTTAGCTTACCTGGAGAGCAAGAGATTTGTCCACAGGTGAGTCAGAACACCATTCATAAATAAAATAAACATAAACAAACATACAAGCACTTTGGGTCGAGGTTTGGTTAGCTGTGCTCCACGTTTCACTGATGACTCACAGTCTGTTTAAATACTGTACACACTCACTTGTTACACACGCGTCACCATCAAGTTATTACACCAATTATGTCATAAATAAATGAGTGTGTAGTAGAATAAATGAATTGACATTACTGTGTTTGATTGTCATGTTTGTTTTATTCCCATGTGTCTCTATGCGTACTTTTCCTACAGAGACATTGCTGCCAGGAATGTATTAGTGTCTTCCGCCGACTGTGTGAAGCTTGGAGACTTTGGGCTCTCCAGGTACATGGAGGACAGCTCCTATTACAAAGGTAACAAGCAGTAAAAATTCACTATTTTCTAGATTGTATGAAAATACCGCTCCAAAAGTAAAAGTTACTTAGTAATTAAAAGTGCAATTCAGAATAGTATCAGGTAAAAGCTACTATTTTTATTACAGTAGTCAGAATTGAATTCTGAAATTCAAAATTTGAGCAATATTTCCTCTGATTACACTATTTATTGGAATTGAGAAAAGATTTCACTAGTGTAGCTGGGACTACTCTCCCTCTATACATCAATAAATAAGAGACAGTCATAAAGTATGCAAGTGAATAGGATACTTTACTTTTTAGGTACTTTATTTTAAATTTTTAATAAACAATTTATGATTTTGCAGCTTTTTCTAACACATCATGAGGCGTTAAATATGAACTGTTTTTTCATAGCTTCCAAAGGGAAACTGCCTATCAAATGGATGGCACCAGAATCCATCAACTTCCGCCGCTTTACCTCAGCCAGTGATGTGTGGATGTTTGGTAAGTTGAACAGTTTATAACTTTTACATTATGGATGTAGTACTATACCTCATCTGTTCAAACTGAGAGGATGTGGTGGGTCCTCTAATAGAAACATTATAATAATTAGTTAATTGAGTCACTGAACTGTTTATTATTTTAATTTATTGACTATGATGTGGTCTTTGTTTAATAACCATGTGTAGTTGCATGCATGAAATTGTTCTGGGATGTAAACATCATATATCTTCTAAATAAATAAATAATATATTTTAATGTGCTATATGTAATACAGCACTTCATTGGGGGTTTTTTCAGATTCATTATTTGTGTAATTTGAAAATGCCGTTGAAGTAACTTATATTTTAGTTTAGTTGAAATCAGGGTGCTCATTTTCACTGAAAGCCACATCCCTACATTTAGAGGTCATTCAATGCAGAATAATTACTCAACATCTATTCATAAACCATAAAATCTGCATGGCTTTGTTTGTTATGCATTTTTTCTTTTTCCTTTATTCACTTTCCTTTTCTGACAATGTTGGATAGTGACAAGCTAGTTGGCAATCTTTCCTGAGTCATGAATGACTAGCTGTCTACTTGAAATAGGTTGGCTCCACCTAGTGGAAGGATGACAAATTACATCTGATCGTAATTGATGCAAAGGGTGTATGATAATCATATACTTTAAAAGCATTCACAGTCCACATAAAATGAGTTGGAGGGCCAGATTTGTCCCGCGGGCCTTGACTTGAGCTGTGGTTTAAATGACCTAATGTAAATGTTATCCTTACTTCATACTATTGTAAAACCTTGAACTCGAATTTGTCATGTTGGTGCTGATGTGCCCACACTAGCAACCCAATAAATGATTATCGTATGTTTCAGTAAACTTACACTTGCAAACATTTTTGGAGCGCCGTTCTTTAGGCAGCACCTAAATATTAATATTCTTTATATTTAAATTTCATATGTTGCTCAGAACTTCACTGATTATTATTGCTGTGAGATTGGATAATTTTTGTGACAGGTGCTAGCTATAACCTGAAAATTAGCTATAACCTAAACATGGATAGATGATATATATTTCTGTCTGTCTCTCTCCCTCTCTCTCTCTCTCTCTCTCTCTCTCTCTCTCTCTCTCTCTCTCTGAGGTGTGTGCATGTGGGAAATCCTGATGTTTGGCATCAAGCCCTTCCAGGGTGTCAAGAACAACGATGTAATTGGGCGAATTGAGAACGGCGAGCGCCTGGCCATGCCTCTCAATTGCCCCCCTACCCTTTACAGCCTAATGACCAAGTGCTGGGCATATGACCCGGGCAAAAGGCCACGCTTCACGGAACTTAAGACCCAACTCAGGTTAGCCTGCCTTTTTTTTATGCATGCTGTTTAGAAAAAGCAAAGAGAAAACGACATGAAAAGAACCAAAAGTCTTTTCTCCGTGATTCTGTCATGTTTTTTGGAAGTGGTGTGGTTGTCTCATAAAAACACCAGGGGTCACTTTTTCACTGCTAAATTAAAGCTGTTTTTTTTTCCACCATAATGTGATGCTAATGGATCAGTAGACAGAGTGGCATTGGCCGCCGCCTCAGGCACTTCTTGTTAAGCCTCTTGTAGTGCTGGTAGTTTATAGAATTATTTTATATTTATATTGAAAATACCTACGGCACGCTCTACCAGCTTATCCAAGCTGGGTCACCTTGACCTATTTTTCTATTAAGGTCACGAAGGTCAATTTATCAGAAATACTCATTAACACTCTACAGGGTGCACTTTTAGCTGTCTTATCCAAGCTGGGTCACCTTGACCTATTTTTCTATTAAGGTCATGAAGATCAATTTATCAGAAATACTCATTAACACTCTACAGTGTGCACTTTTAGTTGGATCTATTTCCAATTCATACCGGTTATGCTTGCTGTCAAGGTCGTCAGACTGGGTCACCTTTATCTAGTTTTCAAGGTCACAGGGATTTTTAGCACAGGATTGTTTATTTATTTTAGGTATGCCCATGGACATGCATGTTAATCTTGTAAAAACTAGGTCACCTTGACCTATTACCAGATTTCCATATCGCAAGAATCAAATTAGATGATACCAAGTGTGTTGTTGACCACCGGGGTATACACCTACTGTAGTGTTATGTTACAAAAACGCATCTCTAGGTGTTTTAGTACAAAAGATTTGAAATATATGAACATAGTCTCAATGTATTACTAAACGTGCGCAGATGACATCACAAGATAGAAAAGGCTCACAGAGGATCTACACACCTTCATGAACTCAACACAAAAACGTAGCACAAAAACAGATAAGTCAAGCAGGGTATTGATGGGAATAGGTTTAAGGTTTTCCTTTTTGATTTTGTGTGCACTGAATATCAAAGGAAAGATGTGCATTACAATTCAAACAGAAATTTCCATGTGCTCAGTTTTTGATACCCCCACCCCCCTGAGACATTATATCATCAGGCCATAGGAGAAAAAAGGAACACAGCACACAGGCTCATGGTCGACGGTGTTCTCCTTTATTTTTTCGACTCTTCAAAATTTTTCTCTACAGTAATTTGAGTAAAGAAATTAAGCGGATTAGGTGCTTGATGTAGTTCACACAGGATAGACTAGCTAAGGTGAGGTCATCAGAAGAGGCGTGGCTAGTTACAAAGTAAACAATTTTATGCGTGGACTCTGATTCCTATATCTACATTTTGGTTTACATAAATGAAAGAAAACAATGAGCGTGTTCCCACTTTTACCTCACAGTATGGTTGGTATTAAGTTAAGTAAAGGCTAAAGGGTGAGGAAGTAAAGAGTCGTGATGTCACATACTATGACGGAAATATAAATATTCAGTTCTATTGCAAGATGATGTTCATTTTAAAAAAAAGGTAAAATATTTTGGGTTTAAAAAAGAATGGACATTATTAAGTTGGCTTTCATCTCATGTAGTGTCTTCTTTTACAAGCAGCACTATTCTGGAGGAGGAAAAAGCGCAGCAGGAGGAGCGCATGCGTATGGAGATGAGGCGTCAAGTCACAGTATCCTGGGACTCGGGTGGATCTGATGATGCCCCTCCCAAAGTAAGATTCTCCATGATCATGATGCTACACTGTTAACAATGATGTTTTTAAAAATGTAAAGATTGCATGGCAGTATTGCATAATTTCTTTCCTTTGTTTTTTCGGTTGTTTTATATATATATATATATATATATATATATATATATACATACACCAGGTGAAGGAGCTTTAAATAATCACAAAACATATATATAATCATAATTTTTCAAGATTTACTTGCTCTGCACCATGTGCCTGTTGCTGCCGCTAGTCTTAAGAAGGTGCACTAACGGCCAATCTTTGTCTGTAATAGACCTCAAAGCGTGGAAAGTACATGTGATTTATTATGTTATGTGTTTTAAAACGAACAATCTGTTCTGAACTCAGGCTTCTGCTACTGAACATTGGAATTTAAAATGTGGCCTCCAAAGACCACACGAACCAGGACACTGCTGTTTATATTATTTTTGACATGTCACTCTGATTCACAGTGTACCTTTAACAGTGTTATATAATAGACACATTCGGTCTATTCAGTGAATAAGAAAAGTTTTAGCTGATTTAATTTCCACAGAGAAGTGGAAGAGTCTTTCTCCAGAAAAGTTCAGTGAGATGTCAGCTGTCTCTGGTCTGCCAGCTAAAATAAAGCAACACTTTGGTTTTTATTTATTCTCTGTCGTACTTGTCCAGTTTCCATTGTGTATAAAGTGAAGTGGCTAACAGCGATCAGTGAAGAATGTGCTTGAAGATAAACTGATATATACTTCAGATTAGGACATTTTAGAGTTTTTTTTTTTGTTTTTTTATTTTTTGCTGCAGCCCAGCCGGCCAGGTTATCCCAGTCCCCGGTCCAGTGAAGGTTTCTTTCCAAGTCCTCAACATGCATGCCAGCACAATCATTACCAGGTAACTGCACACTACCCACAAAACCAACAAAATGTATGTTTTAGGTTTAAATGAGATACACCCAGTTTTTTTCTGTTTATCATGTTGGATCAGGCCAGTTGAGCACTGAGGGCATTTATATAAAGTATAAAAAGAAAAATCACTATAAACAATATATAATAGTTAATATAAGGAAAGTTAATGGCAAAAATAACAGTACACAGATATTAAACTAACAAATGAGATATAAACAATCTACAATTCATACCCAATTCTGTTTACATACATTTATGTGGGATACACGTGAATCACGTGTGACTTTTCAAACTTTTACAGTGTGGCCTCATTGTGTGTGAATTTTACTTGTGTTTGTTTTCTTCCCTCATGGAGAAGCATGTAACAACAGTATGGAGTTTTCATGTACACAGACCTATGTGATGCAATGCATGCATGCGTGCGCTGTAGTTTGCCCCACTTCCTTTTTATGTCATTAATGATTTTTAATTATTTTAATTAATTGTGATATTATGCATTATTCAATATATATGTTAGTACATAATAATTTAATTGTTGAGCTATTTGATCTAATATCACAACCAGCTGACACTGGCACAGCTCAAGGTTTTTGTCGGAGTAAAAAATTGAGTTTTAACATAACAGCTCTCTGATGTTTAATGGGCACCAAAAGTCTATGGCTCATTTACAAGTTTGCTGTGTGTAGAACTTGATCAGCCTCATAAATGAAGTTAGATGTACCCACCCACATCCTGGGTGTTAGACCATTTTGTATATGTGGGGTTTTTTTTTTTGTTGTTTTTTTGTTTGGTTCAACTGCTTGCATTTTTTGCACTTATGTTTCCAAGTAGTATAACGAAATGTTATATACAAACCTCAAAACTGCATGAAATGAAAACCATCCTCCATTTTTAGCCCTGCTGTAACAGGAATGCTGCATAATGTCAGTATCACTAGAGTATATTTAAATTCATGATGAGATTCAGTAATGTTGAGGTCACTGAATAGTTTTCTTTGTGAAATTTATTTGTGTTTCAGAAGTGTTTATCATGGTGGGTTTAAATTTTAAAGAGAAATGTGATTTCCCTTGACAAAAATCACTACCATGCCTTTCTTGTGCTGCTCTTGTACAGAAAGTTGGAAATTAGTCTGTTCTGTAGCAGTTCATTATAACGCAGCATGTTAGGAGCTATTTTCTTTTGGGTTTTTTTAGTTGCTTATGGAATTTTTAACCCAACAGAATTCCTTTGCCAAAAAAAACATTAACAACAAACATAAACTAGATTCTATTGTTATCCCTTCAGAGAGTGCTGTCTTTTAGCCTTACAAGGAATTCGAGGGAAGATCTTGGCTAAGATGAAGTTATTTTTATATCTTTTAATTTCTTACCTCTGTTGAAAGAGAAGAAATGAGACCAGATTGTTGAAGTCTTTGGGTCAAAGGTCAAGTAAATTCTCAGTCGCATTAATAGATGGATGTAAGGGCAAATGTTTTCTGCAGATCAGATTTTATTCATAACAGTATATTTAAGATAAATATTCTCTCTGGAGATGATCTTCTCAAGCAGAGAAACAGCTGTTTTTGTGATTAGTGCTTTTCTTTCCACTGGCGTTTGTGCTTGTTTTGATTTGTTCATTGCTCTGCTTAAGGGATCGGGTTACCCTGGATCTCATGGTATGTCATCAATGCCCAGTGGAGGATACCCAGCCCAGGCTTCTGTTCTGGATGCACATGAGACCTGGAACCACCACAGACAAGACATACCTGTGTGGTCTCCTAATATGGAGGTAAGTGTCACGCCACTGTCCTCAGGGCTGATGTAGAATAATGTATTTTTTATATATATATATATATATACACACAAACCTTCATGCAGATGTGATGTTTTTTTTTTTACTGCTTTGACTTTACTGCACTGTGATTAATCAGTCCTGCATGCATTCAGAATAATCTTTTGCATGTATTTTTAAATACATTTTTAGTCGAAACTTAATGTTTAAAATTGTATATATTATACTATAATCTTCCACGTTGAGTTTCTTTGTGGTTGTTGTGTACCAAGATAAATAATAAAGATAAAGTATTATGCACCTTCTATGTGTTATGGTTGAAATTATCTCTGCATAAACAGAGTAGACATATTTAATTCAAAAAATATACAGATTCTTTTTTGACAGACTGGACAGCTAGAACTCATCGCTGTGTTTGTGAGTTAGGACGGAGGTGCTCTGGAAATGCGGGCACTGGGTCAGGGACTGCCACCTCATCTGATGGAGGAACGGTTGATGATGCAGCAGCAGCAGATGAAGGAGGATCAACGCTGGTTGGAGCAGGAGGAAAGCTTTCTGGTAATTTTAGTTCATTTGCCCTTTATGTGTGTTATACTTAAACAATTGTATGTACTATATATTTATTAGTCTAATTTACCTGTATGACTGATCCAACTGTGATGTTAGACTGTGTAATGGATCTGAGATAGGATGTTAACTTTATTTATGCATTACAACACCACTGTGTGTATATTATTTTCTCTCTTGCTAGACCTAGTTTTTTAGTGCCATCCAAAATAACATCCATTTCACCAGCTGTAACTGTTAGCACATGAACAAGGCAGTACATGGAGAAAGTGTGCAGTGAAATTTCTTTGCTTCTGTCCCACAGAGAAAACAGTTTCTGAAACCCTGTTCACAGTCTAAGTGTGTGTGTTTGTGTGTCTGCAGTTGTGGAATTTAACAAAACTAAGCTACTAGCCAAAAGGACTAGTGAAATTATGAAACTACTAGTCCTCCTTCATATTTACTGGTCAGGACCACTATATCTCCTTTGCATGTTGGATTTATCAGGTCGCCAGCAAGATGACTTGCTAACTAATTTCACACACCTTACAGATTTTTGACTTGACACGGGCCAGCAGACTAGTGTTAATTTTCACCCCGTGTCTGTGTGTTTATCAAACCTCAATTAACCAAAACAGTGATATGAAAAACAAAGCCGTAAATCCAGAACGTGTTGCGTGTGAAGATCGGACAGGCCTGCAGGATAAGACTCCTCCTTTAGCTGAAGTTGTGGAAGAAGCAACCATACTGTTTCCATTTTAACTCCACAAACTGAAACATATTTCTAGAAGCATATGGGTTATTTTCTCTTATATATATTCTGGTGGAATGTCAGGTCAATACTTATCAGGAAAGACTTGCCTCAGTGAAGCTGACTGGACTAGGTAGGAATTAATATGTTGAGCAGCCGAGGATGCTTTTACATTGTATTAATAAGCGTTAACAGAGAAAATG
>JBCNYG010000001.1:49285989-49296056 GCA_039654305.1 Porochilus rendahli | reverse complement strand
ATACATACACACATACACACTGCATACTGACACACAGACACACACTCCCATGGCTATGTCTGCCCTCAACTAAATGAGTGTGAGACTGCAGTTACTGTCATCATGTTTATTATAGTAAGTGCTCTAATATTATAAATTAGACAATAATGTAAATGTACAGTATGTAAAGTTTGATTAAGAATTTCAGATATTACATGTTAAATCTTATTTAAAGCCTCTGTCAACATTATTTATAAAGAAAATGTAGAAATATACACCTAACTACAATTTAAATAACAATTATGCACCAAAGGCGAGGTAGATGATGCTATACATGTTTAATTTACATATTTTTTTTTGATTTACATAGTTTTAGCATGAACTACATGGGAAAATAAAAAGCAAACCAAAACCAAATGTTTAAATTTACCCGTAATGGATCAGGTGAGCTTCAATCCAAGCTAAGCACTGTGTAGATAACAGCATTTTTTTAAATGCATTAAGAGTTTTAGTATACACTAACAGAATGTTTTTTTGTGGATATACTATATTAATCCCATGACTAGTGGAGCAAACACGTGTTCACTGACCTTTCGTTTGGCACCAACTGGAATATATAATGTCAGTGTAGTGTTTGTTACCATGTCATTAGTGGAGAAATCCGAATTTAAAAACTTACCTATTTTAACCTAAGTCCAAAACTATCTGCAACTATCTGTGATCAACCACAGTGGTCTCATACTGTCAGCAATATAATCGTGGATAGTTAGCGACATTCACCGATTAGTAAATCACTAGATGAGTAGTTATCGTGTGTAATTTCCAAAATTTCAAAAAAATCCAAAATTTGGAAACAGGTTTCAAAATACGGGACGATTGTCCACAATGGGTGGATTCCTCATTGACAGTCACTGACAATCAGCAATATGGTCGATTGTTGGTGGCAGACTCCTCATGCTCACTGCTGAACTAAAACTTTATAGAATCGGCGGCATTATCAGGCATTATAGCCCAAATGAGATCCAGGCTTTAGTGGTAATGCATGCTGCAAGTGCTAATGTACTGTTTAAATTCTAATGTTTCAGTTTTTAAACAAGTCCATATTACTGTTAAATTTAAAGTACCTAATACATTAAAGTTGTCCAAAAGTTCATGAACATGCTGCTTAGTCAAGATCAACTAATAAATATTGAGATAAAAAAAAAAAGATAATCAGGTTCTCTCTTTTAAGATAAAATTGTATAATTGTTTTTTGTTTGTTTGTTGTTTTTTTGTATAAAACCTCCAGCTTTACATTATAAAAAGATTAATGCAGGGCTTATTTATTAACATTAGGCTCTTTGGCACTCAGTTTGGTAGATTCATTAGGGTGTGTTTAATTTCAAAGTCCTTCTGCCATCTAGTGTTCAAATCTGTGAACTTCAACCAATGATTACAAGACTCACTGTGCTTTCTATCTTATGAAATGTTTTCTGCTCTCAGACCACAGTAATAAAAATGAACTCCTCCATCCATAGCTCCATTTCTACTTACAGTTTCACACTATTTGTTTACCAGATCCAGCCTCAGGAGATCAGTCCACCACCCACAGCCAACCTCGACCGCTCCAACGATAAAGTATATGAGAACGTGACGGGATTAGTGAAGGCAGTGATCGAGATGTCCAGTAAAATTCAGCCTGCGTCTCCTGAAGAATATGTGCCCATGGTGAAGGTATGAGTAGCGTGCACACGCACACACACACACACATTTTAGTGAGTGGATGTGGTTCCTTTAATTCTATGTTTTACTGTGCAGCACTTTGGTCAGCATTGTACTTGTTTTTAAGTGCTAAATAAATAAAGTGGTATGGTCCTAATCTGTACTGGTTGTACTTGTAGGAGGTGGGACTGGCTCTGAGAACGCTGCTTGCAACTGTGGATGAGACAATTCCTATTTTGCCAGCTAGCACACACAGAGAGGTCAGTAATTCACTCATCCTGCTAAATCTGTATTTATCCCATCCATCATGAGATTTAGGTAGTTGCATAAGCAACTGCATACCTCTGCATTATATGTCTCCTTATATTCTGCGAACACTGTTAGTAGTGTTAAAAGTTTGTATTTGTATGAAAAAGATTGTATTTGTATGAACCTATCAGATCATGCATTACAGGACAGAACAGGTGGGGCGGTAGGGCATAATGGATAGAGTGAACATGGAAAGCAGTCACAGCAGTAAATAATTTGTCATTGATGTTATATACTGTATGAGCGGTTGGGGAGGTGGAATGGATACTCAAGGTTTCCAGACAATATCTTGAACACATGCTCTAATTTGAATGAAATCAACACAATTGTTCTTCAGTACAGAACCATATTAAGATAAGGTCAAAAGGTCAAGGTCTCTGATCGAATCTTGACCCTCTGGGAGCCACATTTAATGTTCCCATGTAGTATATACTAAAACAGTGATGAACCTCAGGTTTAATGGATGCCTCTGAATTGTCCAGCTCACCTTCGGTGCATAATTGATAGTTATATTCTCTGCATTGATGCATTTTAAAATCATGAGGGTTGTACTCAGGGTATAAGTGTACTCAGGGTACTAGTGTATTGGTGGGGCAGAGGAAATATAATCTAATGCTTACCCTCATTTACTGAGGTATCGTTTTCCTGTATTTGTATATTGTGATAAAGTGACAGTGTATAATGTAGAAGGTTTTGACTGTGTGTTCAGATCGAGATGGCTCAGAAGCTGTTGAACTCAGACCTGGCTGAGCTGATCAATAAGATGAAGCTGGCACAGCAATACATGCTCACCAGCCTGCAGCAGGACTACAAGAAACAGATGCTCACTGCTGCACACGCCCTCGCCGTGGATGCCAAGAACCTGCTAGATGTAATCGACCAGGCTAGGCTGAAGATGATCGCTCAGACACGGCCCCACTAGTCCTTCTCGCTGGAACAGACAGCTCGGGAGAGGAGGACACTATTACAGCACAGGAGACAGACGAAAGGACACACTGTCCACTGCTGGAACAATTCGGTGATGTCATGGACTGAATTACATCACAGCACATCACAGGTGGCTCTTCACGTGGATCACACCTCCAACGCCTGACGTTTCACCACAAGAATATGAACTGAAATAAGCCTTTTCTATAGACACTTCCACACACTATGTTCTATGGAGTTGGAGATACAATGCTAATCATGTTTTCTTATTGTCCTGTTTGTGCTGGCGTAGTTTTTTGTTGTTTTTTTTTTTTATCAAATCCAGAGATGAACTTCAGCGACAAACACTTTTATATGAGATAACACTGCAACTGGAATCCACATGGAAATCAGAGTTAATGCAGAGCCTGGAACAACCTGAACTGACGCAAAGGTGTATTACAGACATTCACACACTTCCTCTCCTGAACTCTTGTGTGGCAGATCACGCACACCGAGAGCTCACTGTTCTTTTTATCTTCTGACTTCCACTCAGGGGGCACCTTGAGACACGACATCACACACCATACAGTTTAACGTCATCATAATCCGCACAAGAATGCATATATTTTTTAAAGAATTGTCTATGGAATTAAGATTAAAGAAAGAGAAATAGTCTATCTCTAATACTGGGGTATTGAATAGGTAGAAAACGCCATCAGGGACTCTTAAATTCAATTCACCTCTTATTCATATCAGACAGTAAAGCACAGTTTTAGTAGCTCAATGCCTTTTTTTTACTCATTGCTTCCGCAAAGTAAAGCTGGAAAATGTAGACATAGTTCACATTTACAACGAATCCATACGTCTTTCCCCAGGCTGATCGACTCCGTCATGTCGACTCTGTGTATAGTACAATCTATAAATTAATCCTCTTTCTCACTCTGATAACTTATTCTCAGGAAAGAAAATAAAACTGGCTGTACAGAACCTTTAACTAATAAAATGTTACTCTTGTTATGATCCTCCTGATGTTTTTTTTTTTTTTTACTTTTTTTGAGCTTCACTCTCACATCTAAGTGCAGGCTTCCTACAAGCATTAAATCATCTGATGCTCAAATGCTAATCATATCCCCCACAAAGCGTAGGGGATACTGTATATTCAGTGGATGTCCCAATCCACCACCGATTGGTTATCATGCTGGTGGTGCATTTCTCACGGATATATTTCATGTTTGTTGTATGGTCTCTAGGACATTCCCTACTAGCCTATTGTATACTGTGTTGTGATTTTCAGGGTCACAGAGGTCGATTCATCACAAATTCCCGTTAGCCCTCGCGGGTATAGTGCAGGGGTACCCAATCCTGTTCCTGGTCATCTACCTTCATTAAGACGTTTACTTGACCCCAAATTATGCCCACCAATCATCTAATCAAGACTCAAGACTTAAAGCAATGACTGGATTGTCAGATGGATCCCATTGGGGTTGGAGAAAAAAATCTTTGGGAAAATAAATCACCAGGAACAGGATTGGGTAGGATTTAATTCATACAAGTCAAGGTCAAATCTATTGAAGCTGGGTCACCCTTACCCAATGTGAAAGTCACGGGTCAATTCATCAAAAATGCCTGTTAACACTCTAGAGGCCAGCGGGGAGACACACCTAGTGAGCCCCACCAAGTTACTGGGCAGAAGGTTGGTGGTTCAAGCCATGGTCCTTAAGCATGACAACTCTGGACTGTAGAAATTAGAAAAATGTGTCTGCCAAATTCCATAAAGGTAAATTAGATGTTAGTCTGAGGGTGTATAGTCAGGATGCAAGAGTTGTCCATCTGAAAGAAGTGATTGTCTCCCATGTTCTGAGTCAAGTGAAGCCTGGTGAAGAACTTTTCATCCACTCTGCAGATTCTTGTACATACACCCTTAAGGGTCTCAGCATATGCTTTAGTTAACCCTTTCTCCACTTGGCAAGAAATTGACAGGATTAACACCCCATTTTGTAACAAAACGGATTACTTCACCAGTAAGTCTACTCCTTAATATAAATCCTAGGCAGTTATTTCATCACTGGCATCTGCTTAATTCCGTCTTAAGTTTACTTAGACAAGATACTTAAAAGTTTAAAAAGTATTTTAACCACCACAAGGTAGCTGTCAAATGTAAACCTCAAATATACATAACACTCATGTTCATTTCTGAATGTTAATATTCATCAGACTGCTGGAGACAAATTAGCACCACCAGACACACAGCGGAGTTTTTTCTTTTATTGTAAAAGCACTTTAGTCAAAGAGACCAAAGCCCATGTCATCATCTGACTCTTCAGACTCCTCTTTCTTCTCTTCCTTCTTCTCTTCTTCCTTGGCTGAAAGAGAAAACAAGCAAGATGTAAACAAATCCCACAAAGCTGTAGCTGTTTAATATTAAAGTACGGTGTATGTGTACAAAGTTTAAAATTTTACTAATTCTGAGGGAATAACAGTACATCACATTATGTCAAACATTACAATCTCCTGATACTAAAGAGCATGTACCTGGGGCATCTCCACCAGCAGCAGGAGCAGCTCCACCAGTGGCAGCAGCAACAGGAGCACCACCACCAGCTCCCACGTTGCAGATCAGGCTGCCGATATCCACGCTGGCCAGAGCCTAAGCAGCAAAAGCCATATTTAGCAAAACATCACCAGAACCAGCCTCACCTGTAGGTGACTAACCTATACATACACTAGATGGTCTGATGTTTACGTCCTTTTTTTTTTGCATACACCCAATCACTATAACTCACATTACCCTTAATACTTACAACTAACAAAAAAAGTCACCACATATCAGTACTTTCTGGGCACTTTATTAACACTGCAGAGTTATACTAGGCTCATATTCTGATTATTAGACTGAGCATTATTACCCAGAAACTCTTGCTGCAATGCAAAGGGGCAAAATTACAGGTATACTGCTGGACACAACACTTAAGACTGACTGTGGATGTAAACACTTCCAGGATTTTAAAAGGCTGCATTCAACCTATGCAGATAAACCTTTCTGTATCACATTATATACACATACTATACACATACATACTTCAGTTACAGAGGGGATGACAATTAGTTGCCTGCATTTAGGTGGGATGTTCAAACACATAAGGGGACTTATTTATATGATGGCAAATGAACAATCCCTGTGTCAAAAACAAGGCTTTACAGGATTTCAAAAGTACGCTGTATTATCACCACCCTTAACATATAGTTCTAATCGTCCAGGGCAACATAGTTAAAACAGACAAGATATTTACTGCATATTTCTGACCCCCAGGAGTCACTTATTATACCATATAAATTCACCACGTGATGCTAAAGTGACAATCATGAGTTTGATCACTGGCATTATCAAAAGGCCAAAACATTTAAACTTGGCTCTTAAAATAGGAATATTAAACATACCTTGGCGAAAAGGCTGGGCCAGAAAGGCTCGATGGTCACTCCAGCAGCCTTGATCAGGGCGTTCAGTTTGTCCTCCTGAGAAACACCAACACCACCAGCTCATTAGCATCTAGCATCACTAGCTAGCTACTAGTTCAAATTATCTTTCAATGACCCCATTTAGACACTAAACTTATAAAGCATATAAACAAGACACTCCTCTGAAACAAGTAAGCTGTTAATTTATTTACAAGAGTAGTATTTATCAGAACTACGAGCTGCGAACAACACACTGGACATGCTAACGCTAACAGACTAGCAACCCGGTTGCCAAGTTCATTTTAGCGCTTTGAACAAATTAATAAACTTTTATCTCGTCACCCAATGTACAAACAAACATCAGATGTGAAACTAGTTAACATCTGTGCCACAACACTGTTGTCTCGCGACACCACGTTAAAGTGTTGATGCCATTAAAAATGGCGGGGCGCCGGCCGGAGCTCGGCCTGAACACATACCGTAACGGTGACTTCATCATCATGGAGGATGAGAGCGGCGTAAATGCAGGCGAGCTCGGACACGGAAGTCATTGTTCTTTCACTTTATAACAGTTTAGGACCTGGATGCCTAATTTTGACGGTGCTAGTCGCCGGATTCAGGGGCCTTAGCTTCGTTAGAAGAACCGAGCACCTTTAGGCACTTTCTCGTCTTCTCTACAGGGCGGAAAGGGATGAAACTGAGGCGGGACATTAATTTATATACTCTGGTACGTCACTTCGTGGGCGGGACGAGCATAGACGTGGGTCTGTATACGTCAATCTGGAACAGGTCGTTTGTGCCTGTTAAATTTTTGTGCCAATTAAAACACTAAACAAAAGCAAATTAATGATATTATATTTTAAATTAATATCCTAAAATGTTAGTTATTTTAAATCTGGATTTTATGTCCTTGTTTATTTGTGTTTTATGTACTTCCATCTTTTAAAACTATTCACCCCTCTGTTTATTATAAAGCATTAAAATTAGAGTACAAGTTTCATCTATTCAATTTAACTTAATTACATTTTTTGAATTATTATTATTATTAGGGTGACATGGTGGTGTATAGGTTAGCAAGTCCACCTCACAAGAAGGTCCTGGGCTAAAGGCATTTTTATGTGTAGTGTTGTGGCAAAAAGTGTCTCGTTCACGATGCAAGAGATCCATATTAATTTTTCGGGTGTTTATTTATTCTTTAGGAAAACAAAAGCATACAATCAATCACACATAGGAAATTGTTCTGAGAAAGGACCTCGGACCTTGGAACCTGTCTACCAGCTCTGCATTGGCTTTTAAAGTGTCCCTTCCATTCTGGTTGGACTACCATCCTCTCGCTCTAGACTCAGATTGGTCCCACGTGACATTATGTGCCAGCTTAAACTTGTTTGTTTGAGCTCGACGCAATTTTGTTCTATCGCTTAGGGCATCTTGTTCCTTTTTCAAGGTCCTCATACAAAGTGGAATAAAATACTTTACACTCACTTCAGTGAATAAAACTCCTCATACAATAGTCACATACGTCATGCAATAACTAAATAGTGCAGCAGGTATAGGTATAATCATTAACAATTTAAATATTTTTCAATAGAGAAGACATTGGACAGTTCTCCATTTCAGGACTACAAATGTCTTTAACCCTCATGCATCACTATGGACATTTGAGCAAATGTTTCCTCTTCTTTTGGCCATAACCTTGGCTGTGTTAGTGCATATGGCATAATCTTTTGTGAGAAAGTCTCTCTCTTGACACATTTTGGAAATCAAATTTTATTTTTTATAATAGATCAATGGAACACTATGAAAATGATTATTTCACTAAGAAATGACAAGCATTTTCTACAGAGGCCTGTAATGGGGAATTTGTTGCATTTTCTAACTTTAAAATTTACAAATTTTACTATTTTTCTCTTAAATAAAACCCTAACATTACAGAATGCATGATTATATTTTGCAATGGCTATGAGATTAAAAAATGTGGTTTAAATGGGACTTAATGGGACATTTTGTGAAGAGGGTAGTAAATTTTAAATCTGATGCTACAAAAAACTAATAATACACCCAAGTCAATATTTTGGCTAATCTTTGACATATCCAAAACTGATTTTAAAAAAAATCTCCCAGCGCCCAAACATTTGTTATATGGAAAATAACTATTTTTTTGTGGTTTTTTTTCCATAAAAATGTTAGCATCAAGTAATAAAACTGGTATTTAAAGGGTTAAAATTTAAAGGGTTTGATCAGGACTGAAGTAGATCAAAAGACTTGACTCAAAAAAGCAGAAAAAAATATCTATCTGTACTATTTTTATAACAGTTTTTGGAAGTGGACATTTTTGTTCCTAATGACATAATAGGGTAGTCAATTTTAAATCTGATGCTACACAAAAACTAATAATGCAACAAAATCAATATTTTGGCCAAACTTTGACATATCCAAGACTGATTTTTAAAAAAATCACCCAGCTCCTCAAAATTTGTTATATAGAAAATAACACATTTTTTGTATTTATTTCATAAATAACAATAGCGACATCAAGCAATCAAACTGGCATTTAAGGGGTTAAAATCCTCAAAATGACTGAATGTTTGGTATTTTTGAGCCGGGCACAAGTTGTTTCAGAGATTTATGCAGAAAAAAGCAGAAAGAAATTTGAATAGTGACACATGAGGTTTTAATAGAGCTAAAACAGTTTTTTTTTGTCATTAAAGAATAAATAAATGTTAATAAAATGTTGTATTCTAAACACTGATGAGGTATATGATCTTTTCAGAGATCTGAATAATTTCAAATCATTCAAAGCAGGAATTCTGTAATTACTGTTTAATTATTCCATTCAAATTATTTTCAAGTCCAGAGGAAAGCGCATCGTAGCCGGTGTGGGTCAGCCGGGAGTGCTGCATGCTATTCCTTCTAACACTGTTTCCAATTAATTCTAGACACATTTCATGAAAATATAGAACAGCATATGGAAATAAATTATTTGATAGTAAGGACATATTATATATTTAGATAATTTTTTCAGCAAATGTGACTTTATTGTCTTGTTGCGAACAGCACGACTCTAGTTTTAAGAGCAAGCATCCTGAAGGGGCAATTTGAAACAGCCAATTAGCCTAATGTGCACATTTTTGGACTGTGGGAGGAAACCGGAGTACCCGGAGGAAACCCAAACAAGCACGGGAAGAACACGAACATACCCAGAAACCAGGGACTCGAGGACTCGGGACTCTGGGCGGATGTGCTAACCACTCTGTTACCATGCCGTCGGATCTCACTCGTGGATTTGGATGAAGAAGCAGCATGACTTCGTATGGTGGAGAGAAACCAGCACTCTGTTGCACCTGCAGCAGAAAATAAAGTCAAGATCTTTATTTGGCTGATGAAGGTTTCGTTATTGATGAGCTGCAACAAGAAAAGTGCTGATGTTCTGGGGCAATACTGAATGTTAATCATATATATCAGTGGTGTGATAAAGCTTATACAATTATATGTTAAAGTGCTTTGTAATTAAAGACACACGCAGGTGCTGGTACTGGTAGAAAAATAAACTACATCTCAGCCGACACTGGGCAAAGGTGGGATACATGAACAGCTCGCCAGACCATCACAGGGCATACACACACACACACACACACACACACACACACACACACGCCTCACATAACGCATCTCTCCAGAGACATCACTACAGACTAACGCTCAGTGCCTTAATG
>JBCNYG010000001.1:49264596-49282442 GCA_039654305.1 Porochilus rendahli | reverse complement strand
GGTGTACCCCGCCCTCGCCCAGAGTCGGTTGAGATGGGCGCCAGCCTCCCCGTGACCCTAATTAGGAATAAGCGGTTCAGAAATTGAATGAATGAATGAATTAAAAGAATGAGTGATGATGAGTGTTATAAAAGAAAATAAGCAATAGTTGTTGGTATTTTATTTTAAATTATGAAAACATTAAGCAGACTTCATACACTAAACCTGTTTGTTCATTTCTCAGTGTTTACAAGCACTGGTGTAATTAATTTAACCCTTAAAATGTAAAACAAATTGTAAAAAATAATTAAATGTAATTATTCTTCTGTATAAGGTCTAAGTAAAATATTCCTATTTCTAAATATCTTGTATATTTTGGATTTTATTAGTTGTTTCTCCCAGTTCACGTTGCCTTATGAACGTAATATACATTCATTCATTTACTGTGCAGATTAATCCTAATTATGGTCGCGTGGAGGCTGGCACCCATCTCAGCCGACTCTGGGCAAGAGCAGAGTACACCCTGGACAGCTCACCAGGCCATCGCAGGGTTATTAAAGTAATCTTGTAAAAAAATCTGTAGTATCTCCTGGTGCACGCTGTCTGTTAATTAAAAAAATGCCAGCACATAGCAATGTGCAAAAAGTGAAAAATAGAATTACACATATACAAGGTCTACAACGATCCGAACTGGGACAAAAGTGTACAAACAAGTTTTTTCCAGCAATACAAACATAATAATAAATTAACTTTTTACTCTAAATTCCATCAAAAATCACACAGATGCCTGAGTTTGGTGGAGGATTTGATTTATTTCACTGAAGAGGGATAAGAACATTAAAAAAATGAATATCAAAAAACATTACATTGAATATCCATACCCATGCGTCACTTTTACTGTGATAACTAGAAGATCAGGAATGTAGGAACCAGAGTTGATGTGCAGCGAGAAAAACGCTGTTGATTTACTGCCGTTTGTCTTTACCAGTTTTCAGATTATTAACAAGTATGCTCCAAAAAGTGCTAACTGTTGCAATGCTAAACAGGTAGAAATATCCTTCCCATAAAACAATGCATGGACTTCCTTATTAATCAAGTCCCCTCAAACACTTTAGTGGAATATAGCACACAAACTCACTCACCAATCACTCTCACCTGCTATACAGAATCATCACAATCTCCCATTAGGACTTTCAACTAACTAATAAACCTTGTGTTCATTTGGCACCAGTGTGACTTCTTTTTTTTTTTAAAAACACTTTTATGAAAGATATCATACTTCTGCCTTCAGCTGAGCTTGTTGTTGTTGAGATCTGTTATTATAATTAAAGAAATGATTACGTTGAATTAGTGACATTTGAGTCCCAAGCAAGATAACAAGGAATAACAGGCAGATACAGTACGCATTAATAATAAGATCGGATTTAATGAATTGTGTGTTAATGAGCTAACTCAGCTCCATCCTGAGCAAATAAACACCGTCGTAAGCTGAGCCGGTTAACTCAATAACATCAATTCCACTCATTCAGTGATCACCCCTCCAGCGGAAGATTCCGTTTTACTTGTGAGGATGACGGGAAGTACGTGAAGACAACAGGATACGAACACCAAGCACATGTAAGAGACAGACGTCCAACTTCAAACGGGATGGCGGATCCTATTGCCCAACGAGTGAGCCGAACCACATGATCGTGTCCCTGTCAGTGTCTCCGCGTGTCCGTGTGAACGTCTCCTGCAAGTTGATTAGCTGGGGGTGAGTTTACTCTTTGTGTGATTTTCCTTTTGGTTCTTCATCATAGGACACGCCATACTCGTTCACCCTGGTCTTGTCCACGGGATACAGCCTGTTAGAGAAAAAAACAGAGCATTGTCTTTTGAATCTAAACTTCTTTTACACTTTGATTTGCACATCTAAAGTGTAAGACACAGCTTACCATCTCTGATACAGGTAAATAATGAACACAGCATCGTCCCTGAAGCAGGCCAGGCGATGAGACGTTGGCATGGTGATAATGAAGGCAAAGACGTCATCGATGAACGTGTTGAACGCCTAAAGATAAAAAACATGTATTTAACACTCGAAATACTTTATATATTTTATTAGTTGATACTGTTTGTTGACTATTTTCTCCAACGGCAGCTGAGAGAGTACTTAATTCATTTATTTGCCAAACCACTTAATCCTACTGGGGACATGGGGAGGCTGGAGCCTATCTCAGCCAACACTGGGCGCATGCAGGGTACACCCTAAACAGCTCGCCAGACCATCACACAAGCATTCACACTCACACTCACACTCAGGGTCAATTTGGAACAACCAATTAGCCTAATGCACATGTCTTTGGACTGTGGGAGGAAACCACAGTACATGGAGGAAACCCATTCAAGCATGGGAGAGCATGCCAGCTCCACTCACAAACGCCCAAGCCCAGGATTTGAACCCAGGACCTTCTTGCAGTAATGTCAGCGAGAACTCAAACTACAGGTTAAAATAACGTGCTTGTTCCAATACATTATGGTTTCTAGAGGTGGCCCAAAATATGAAGTAACCTTCAGTTATATTGACGTTTCATGTTTATGCTGCTTTACCTTCAGTTTGTGTGATGATTTGTGTCACTGTTTGCAGGATTACACAAAAAGTTAAGTGTGGACTGTCAGAAATGTCTACCAGAGGTAGACAAAAAAAAGACTCCATTAGAGCTAGTTTCGTTGATGTAGTGGCTAGCACATGCACCTCACAGTAATAAGGTCCCGGGTTTCTGTGTGGAGTTTGCATGTTCTCCCAGTTTTGCGTGGGTTTCCTCCAGGTATTCCGGTTTCCTCCCACAGTCCAAAGACATGCACACTAGGCTAAATGGCTGTATACATCTTTGTACATCAAAACGACTTATTGTCTTTACAAGCTTCTTCATTAAAAAAATTAATAGGCACAAAGGGGGCGACACTGCACTGTGAAAAGTGCTATGATCCACACGTAGGCGATGGTAAATATGGAAGTAATTTGCATAACAGTAATGCTCGGTTATACCATTCGTTCCTATAAATGATCCGATGTTTGTGTGATGTAAGTGAGCGGAAGCTCATATTATGCACCTACTTTTATTTTATTCACAAGTTCATTAGTTTATATTTAACTTGTTACTTTATATCTGTGTTCGGTTATTATTGCCGTTATCTTGCCTCATATGAACTGAACTGGATTCACGTCCTACTGACGGATTTAGCACACCCGCACACAAGAGTAAAACAGCAGTCTTTTAAAACTGGCTAATGCAAACTATCAAACGGATTTTACCAGCTTGCAACTTCAAAAATGTAAGTAAAAACCACATGATAATGAAAACATATATGTTCATGTGTAACAGGAGAGTCTGGAAGGCTATCGTTTCATTTCATTTTAATGATTGAGTAGCTGCTATGAATATTCCTTCATAAAGTCACATTTTCTCTACTCTTTCAGTACTTCTTAAAGTGCTTCATCTTTAAGTACTTCTTACCCCTTACCTTGTACATAAATGCCTTCCAGGGCAGATGAGCCACAGACTTTAACTGTTCAAATAAAGAAAACACATGAGACTAGTGACACCGGTCTAAACACAGTTCATACTGGAAATAAGCTTTTCATATAACAAACTGTATAATGTATCACTCAAATTCAGTAAGGTACGTATGATTCCAGTCACTGCTAACCTTGTAGTTCACGAAGAGCTGAGGTAGCATGAAGAGGAAGCCAAAAGCGTACACTCCTGTTAGGAAAAAGGGAAGTGTCATTATCAAAGCAGTTTTTTTTTCAGATTCATTTCATGATAATTTTCAGATTATTTAAATACAGTGTCAATCATAATTTGCCTATTTCTGGAAGCAAAGCTTTTTATTCCTACAACATAATTAACAATAAAATTTGTGATTAGATTCCACTCTGTATTATTTATACTTGTTTTTAAATATTTTTCTCAACCCATTCTATTTAGGCTCAGTCCGTTCAGGTGGACAAATAATAATCACAAGTCAATCCTTAACAATTAATCCCTGAAGGTGAAGTGAATGTCACTAATTTGCCTAGCAGACTATTCAATTCAGCAGCATCCACTGAGCCCGAGGTGCAGCATTGTTTTAGTATATACTACACAGGAACAAAAGAAAAAAGTAGCTGTTGTGGTTTTTCTCTTAGATTTTCTATTTGTAGTGAGATTTTCAGGGTGAACAGCTCGCCAGGCTATCGCAGGGCAACACACACACAAAAAAAACCATTTACGCTCACACCAAGTGATGATCTGGAACAGCTAATTAGCCTAATGTTCATGTCATTGGACAGTTGGTGGAGACCAGACTACACGGAGGAAACCCACGCAAGCAGAGGAAGAACAAACTCCACACAGAAATGCCGGAGCCAAGCCCGCTACTCAAACCCAGGTCATTCTTGCCTTGAGGCAGACGTGCTAACCAGTATGCCACCGCGCCCTATATTAAATGTTTTCAGTTGAAATATTAGGATTTAGGGATGAAAACGTACCATTGACTAAACTGTTGATCAGCCAGGAGTACCAACTGTTAACAAAACAGATCATTCAGTTAAATGCAAGTCAACAGAGTGAAGCATACAGAAGTGCCAATATTGACTTTACTACAAAAGCCACTTTACTACAATAAATACTGGCACCTCTGAGCATATCTGAAGCAGTGCTAAAGGTACCTTTTGTACTTCACAAATACAAGTGCATAAATGGCTCCACCCACACACAGTGGATACAACAGGTAGGACAGATACTTCATCGCCTGTGAAGAACAACCAGTATCAGCATGAACATGAGTTCAGGGGGAAAAAAACCTACACATTTTATTTACTGCACATCTACAGTTTCTTACCAAACTGTCATATTCCTCCGTCCTTCTCTCGGATTCGTCGGATTTGCCGAACTGAAAGACAGTGCCAAGTCAATTATAAAAGGCAGATGGTTAAATCTGAAAACAAGCTTTATGGTGACATATCCTGCACGTGTTCCAGAGACAAATCTCCACTCTTACTATGAAAGACGGAGTAAGCCCCTTCCAGTAAATGTAGATTTTGAAAGCTTTCTTCACTTTCCACACCTGGAAACAAAAAGACAGAACACATTAAACACTTTCCAGTATTAAAGTCACTTTATTATGATATCAGGCACATATTATGGCATCAGCAACTATCAGATGAAGGAGTGAGAAGAAACACTTGAGTATCATCATCATCATCATCTTCTTCCACTTGATCCGGGGTTGCAGCCTAAGCAATAAGGTCCAGACATCCCTCTCTCCTGCCGCTTCCTCCAGCTCTTCCAGGGGGACATTTGATGTGTTTTTTTTAACCAAACTGTTTTTAACGGCGGAACGGTGGCGTAGTGGTTATCACAGGCACATCACAGAAAGACGGTCCTTTCGAGGGCGTTTCTGGTACAGAGGGTGTTTCTGAGCGTTTGCATGTTCTCCCCACGCTTGTGTGGGTTTCCTTCAGGTAGCCCGGGTTCCTCCCACAATCTAAAAACATGCATATTCAGCTAACTAACTGTCCTATGTGTGTGTGAATGCTTGTGTTTGTTGTGAGTGTGTTGGCACTGCAACGGTCTGTCAAGCTGTTCAGGGTGTACCTCAGCTTCGCCCCTCGTGGGCTGATGCGCTCAGCCTCCCCATGACTCTAGCAGGATTAAGCGCTTCGGCAAACGTGTGAGTTTTTTACCTCCACCAAGGATGATGTGTTTCACCTTGGATTTGTTTGTGGGATAGTAGGCAGACTTTTAATAAAACTCTTTTACCAGAGATGTGACTTTGAACCTGAGAGACTCCGTTGTATGTTGGCGACGATCCGGATCGAATTCTGGATGAAGGAATTTATTAAATGATTCTTTAACATTATGAGATAGCATGATTTTTTTTTTAAGTGTGGTATTGCAGCAGGCCCAGCAGGGGATGCTGTGAAGTCATTGTTCTTGGCCGAGGTTTGCGCTCTCCAAATGCACGTATTTTATTCGTGTTACTGTGTTTTGCGGACGTACCTCAATCAGGGAGCCTATTGCAGCAGGGATGAGTACCAGAAGGCTAGTCTGTTCATCGAGCAGGTAGAGAAAAATCACTAGGGTGCTGAAACACCTCCACAGCACTGGGAAAAGACATCAGCGTTAATAAAGCCGATAAAGCAAACATATTCCACACTACAGGAAAACCTCACTTTGAACAAAAGAGTTAATAAGCTGCTGTCTCACCTGCTTTGCTGGACATTCCCACCATGCTCTTCTTCTGCTTCCAAAAGCTGATATCATTTTTAAATGCCAGGAAGTCAAATAACAGCTGAGAAGGAAGAAGTACATCAAGGGTTAAAAGCCTAACAGTAAAACAATTTCTCTTTCACTTATTTCCAACTTAAAGGCAAAGATTTGATACATTCACACCATTTATAGGCAGAATTGTGTTGGAGGTGTTAAAAGGTTCAGATTAAAATTATTTCCTGTGCAGTGGGAAACTAGCAATATAGTAAAGCCATACTCCTCCTGTTAACTTAGGACTTGATGAAGTCATCATTCTACGACTCAGTTTGTAACACAATCACTCATGCAAGTGTTAAAATAGAAGCTATCGGTCTATGATTTTTCACACACAGAGTATAATATTACGTTTAGATTTTGCTTAACTTTTAACAGGTGTCGTCTGTGCCTTTAAAAAGACATTATACTTACATGGAAGGCAGCCACAAAGAAGGTCAGGGCGAGGAAGTAGAGATTGGTGTCCACAAATATGCCCTTGATTTCATCTGCGTCCTTTTCAGTAAATCCTACAAGAGAAAACGAATTCAGTATTGAAGTGTTGACAGTAAACTGTGTTTTAACAGGTCTGTGGTGTACAGGGAGATCCTTCTAATTACCACAAATATCAATCATTCATTCATCTTCACTATCACTTTATCCTGGTCCCTGTTACGATGGATCAGTCTATCCTGGGAACACTGGATGGGTGCGGAGGATGCCAGCACAGTACAAGGTGCCGTACACACACACACATATGTTTATGGCACAGTCATGCAAATACACACACACACACACACACACCAGAAAGCTTAGTGTGGCCAATTCATCCAACAGTTTGGTTAAATTTTTGGAAAGAAACTAGAGAACCCAGGGGAAACTTGAAAAATTAATAAGAGGACACTTTGCACATACACTCGCTACAGACAGTAGTCATCACCCTTAAGTTCACACTCAGGTATATGAACCTTTTCATCAGGTGGATTTTTATTTTATATTCTAAAGCCGGGAAGCCTCGGTGGGATAGTAGTTAGCACATCCGCCTACACAGCAAGAAGGTCCTGGGTTTGAGTCCCAGGCTTGGCGAGGGTGTTTCTATGTGAAGTCTGCATGTTGTCCTCGTGTTGTCTGGGTTTCCTCCGAGTACTCCAGTTTCCTCCCACAGTCCAAAGACATGCACATTAGGCCAACTGGCTGTTCCGAATTGACTCTAGGTGTGACTGTGAGTAACTGGGTGTGTGTGTGTTGCTCTGTGATACTCTAGTGAGTTGTTCGGCATGTACGCTGCCTTCACCCATTGTCAGCTAAGATAGGCTTTAGCCTCCCCACAAGAATGAGTGAGAGAGTGAGTGAAAGAGTGAATTCTTCAGCCTTCAGATACTAGTAGGACTAAGCGGTTTAACCAATGAGTGAGTATTTTAAAGCTGATTATTTAATCCATACCCACTGAATATGAACTACTACTAGGATAGCACTGCATATACCATTACTACCATTACATACCATTAGTTGGTGCTTCACTACTGGATGTATGTATGGTGTATGGCAACCAGAAGTTTGGTACGACTATCAGTGCTTCCGTTAAGTGAGTGTGGATAGAAAAAATATGAAGAGAGGCGTCATTGCTGATTTTGGTCAGGAGTAGGCTGCATAGCCGTCAGCGTGTTTCTGCCCAGCTGTCCAGGGTGTACTCTACCCTCGCCTAGAGTCGGCTGAGATGGGTGTCAGCCTCCCCGTGACCCTAATTAAAGTGGCTGTCTGGCTGTTGCCACAGGAAACCGCTGATGTAACATGTGATCGTTTTATACAGCTAGTAACACTAATTCACCACAGGTACACTTCAAGTAAAACATAGTAATGCATTTATAACATGGTTATTAATTGGTTTTTTTATATTGAAAGGAGTCACTGTCACGACATGCTCGACAACTCTTGTGTGTGTCTGTAAAAGGTGTTTTCAGGTGCCTATGTGGCACAAAAAACTTTCACTTACAATCAGTACACCTCAGCTCAGTAGGTGTCATGATGTAAGCATGATAACATCTTGTGACACACAAAGAAGAACCTGTTCTGTCACTCACCGAACTGCTGCAGCGAGTACACGGCGTCCTGCATGTGAATCCAGAAGCGCAGCTTTCCCAAAGTGATAGTGTCGTAGGAAATAGTGAGAGGCAGCTCAGTGGTGCTACTGTTGATCTCCTGGAAGACACGTTCAATCATTCATGTTAGCATGCTGTATGATTACAAACAAACTATGAGATTAATTTCACAGTGTAATCAGTGAATCCCTTACCACTAAATCTTTCACTCGGTTACTCAGCTCGTCTATAAATAGCAGGGGCAGATACACAAACTTCTTCCCATTCTGATACCTGAAACCCAGACCAGAAAGGAGAAGTGTTGTGAAAGCATCGGTTTGTCAGTGAGTTTCATTTTATAGCACTGAGCTCTCAGCTTCCCCACGTAGGAAATTTGCATGGATCAGAATAAACTAGCATCTCATTGTCTAAGCATTAACGTGTACTCACACTCTCATATATCGATGCACGTCACTCGGTATGGCCTCTCGGTCGAACAGGAAGTTCTCAGCCACAATGTTCAGCGTGAGACGGGAGCGCCAATGAGACACAGGCCGCTCCACTTCTCCATCAACCCCCGGGGTTTTCTTCTTCTGCTGCTGCAGCTGCTGCATGACGAGGTTCATAGACAGACAAAGTGTTAGTGAAAAAAACATCAACTAATATCTGAAGTAATAAAAATAGGATTGCCCTCATGAGTTATGGAAAATGCGTCTCACCTGGGGCAGCTCCTGGCCAGTGATCAGGCTGACCTCCGGGGGTTTGGGAAGCATGTACGTAGTGAGCTGTGTGACCAGATGCACCTGGCGGGAGTCCTGCCACGGATTCACTCCTGCCTGATGGACAAACACCATGCCGTATAGTGTTCCATTCTTCCGTGTCTTCCTCGGTAGGGACACATTTATTAACCTTTAGAGACGGAAAGAAACAAAAAGCGCCGCATCACTCGAGTATTGAGAGATTTGTCCAATATGGGCTAACGGCGAGCGGCAAGACGGTGAAGGCGTACCTGAAGCATTACACCACTACACAGCTGTTATAAGTGTGCGAATGATGTTTACGGCGAATATTGTGCTGTTCTTGGCCAGGATTTGCGTGTAAAAGATTTTTGTACAAGGTAAATTAACTTAAATAAAACAAACATGAAATCGATATCCACCTTCGCCCAGTGTCGGCTGAGATGGGCGCTGGCATGTCTGTGACCCTAATTAGGATTAAGCGGCTTAGAAAATGAACAAATGAAAAGTCAATATAATTACAGTCACAAGATTTTCAAAATTTCGGTTTCTCAGTAACATGTGAATCTCGGGGGTTTTTTCATCTTATTTGGTTCAGTAAAGATGGAACAAATGAAATGAGTCGTGCTGGATCGATGGTCTACAGCCTTTATAACAGAAGTGATAACAAGGAAATTATCTTGTAGATGTTAATATTAAACTTGACTAGGAAGGGTAAAAGGGCATGGTGGTGCAGTGGTTAGTACCCTCGCCGCACAGCAACGTTTGTGCAAGGGTTTGTGCCCTGTGCTCAGTGAGGGTGTTTCTGTGTGGAGTTTGCATGTTCTCTCCGTGGGTTTCCTATAGGCACTCCGGATAATTAGCTGTTCCAAATTGCCCGTGGGTGTGAATGTGCACAGCCATGAAACTGTGGAAGCACAGACGCATGTCGGTCCCAAGTGCAGAACAAATGGGAGGGCTCGTGAAAGAACTCGCCAAAAAAAACTCCCATTCAAAAGAATGGACTGAATGTATACAGGGATTAAAAGCAATGTGTTTTTGTGGTACAAGAAAGATAAAACTAAAATATAAGCCTGGTTTATAGAATAGGCTACAAAGAAAAAGGCCCAGGACCATCCTGCTAACTACAACTGACCACTATGTCACCGTGCTGCCCCAGAACCTCTCTCACTGCCAAACCGCTTAATCCTACCAGTGTCACTGGGATCTCAGCTGACCATTGGCGAAGGCCGGGTACACCCTGATCAGTTTACCAGACCATCTCAGGACAATGCGCACGCAAGCAATCACACTCACTCACACCTAGGGTCAATTTGGAGCAGCCAATTCGTCTAATGTGCACGGACTGCGAGAGGAAACCGGAGTACCTTGAGGAAACCCACTCAAGCATGAGGAGAACATCACAACGAACACCACACAGAAACACCCGCACCAAGCTCGGGGCTCAAACCCTGGGACCTTCTTGCTGTGAGGCAAGCGTGCCAGCCACTACACCACACAGAAGCGTCCTCGCCGAGACCCGAAGCCTGAACCTACTGCCTGCTGTGAGACGGACGTGCCGGCCACTACACCACCGTGAACCAAGTCGATCATCATTGGTGCGTTAACGAGTGCTTGCTGAATCACTATACCTCTCAAACTTGGCGTGCACGTCAAAATCCTCCTCCCTGTGGATTAGCGTGTGTCCTCCTTCAGCGTTGGCACGCAGAGCCGTGTAGATGCTCATCTGCACATGGAAAGACACACACAGGTGTATGGTTTGTCTCTGGCTGCAGGTTGCCCCTGACTCTGATGTAGGAGGCTGATCCAGGCCAGGTGTGTCTGGAAGCATGGGGGAATGGAAGGGTGCATGATGCTCACCTGCAGCCGAGGTTTTTCTGCTAGATAAGGATTGATGCAGTCGTCACTTCTGGGCTTCTCGCAGGGTTTTGTGTACACGATGCCATACATCACCCAACACGTGTGCAGCACGTAGATGATGAAGACCCCCACAATGACGGTGGTCAGAGAGGTCTTCTGGAACATGCTGCCCCCCTTTTTATTTAGCGGTTATGTCAATATCTGGCCTGGTTCTCAGTACTGACCTGTACAGCTACACGCACATGATGTGAGACCCCCGGCCCGTGTTGTTACCCGACATGCCCGTGTTGCTGCGTGAACGCGCAGCTTATGACACGTAGGGTTAAAGTCCTGATCCTTCAACCAGCTCACCGACATCACCGACTAAAAACTACACATCACCCTGACAAGCCTCTCCTACAACCCCACGGAGTGCCTGTGCTCCCGAAATAAAGCGGAACAACAAACAAACCTTTATAATATTTCTCAAGTGTTTCTCTGTCCGGGTTTACAACATCCACTTCCGCGTTCAGGTTATTTTCCGTGTTGCCAGATTGACGCTGTTCACCCATCATAATAAAAACCCCGATCCTGTCTTGCGTTTTTTTACTATATAAAAACTAGATGTAGCCTCTCTTTCATGTATTCATAAACTAGACTCATTCACTCACTTACTCACTCACTCTTTTACTAAACCACTTAATTCCACTTCTAGGGACGTGGGGAGACCCTACCCATCCCAGCCAACACTGGACGAAAGAAGTATAGCTACACCCCGAAGAGATCGCCAGACAGGGTCTGCAGGGTCAGGCCTGACACAAGGCACTGTTGCACTTTAGGCGACATATTATTTAATCTCCCCAATCCCAATGTACCTATCCGAGCCGATGCTGAATGAAGGTGAGATACACCCAGACCATTGCAGGGCCTGCACGAGTCCATTTTTGTTTTTTTTGTTTTTACACCCAACCATATTGGTTCATCATGCTGGAACATATCCCGGTTTCCATAGCATGAAGTTTAACATATCTTAGCACGGTGGGGATCTAACAGGGCTTTGAAACCACAAGCTTATGATCACGGGCCCAGCACCCTAAAATTACACCACCAGCTTTTGTTTTATTTTTTTTTATTTTTACTGTTGCCTCAAAACAAGAAGGATTGTGCTGCACATGAGCACACAGGGAAAGCAATGTCTTCCCCTTTGTACAAATGAGCTTGCAGATGCCCATGATTGGCTGGTGATCACAGTGAGTAACTGGAAATCAAGGAAATCAAGAGTATGCCATTTTGCTCTCTGCCATGGATGGCATCAACCAGGAATGTGACAGGTTGATAGTTGCAGATCTTAATGTGCTACATGCAAATAGAGAATAAAAATTAATACTTTTTTTAAGCTTCAAAGAATGTTCCTGGTCGGAAGCTGGCAACAAACTAACGACATCAACGTGAAGAGAGTGTTTCCGTTTTACCCCGGAAGCAGTTAGTTGTATTTCCGTAGCCTCTGACGAACTTTTGTCGTTTGTGCTACAATATTTTTCTTCACCCCAGTAGAGGATTTTGTTGTGAGATCCACTGCTATCATGAAACTTGTTCGGTAAGTTGATTGTAAGATCTTAGTTTAATGATATATTGAGATTAAATATATGAAAATGTGAAACAATGAGACGGATGGCGTTAGATTTTAATTAGCGGCTAAGATGCTAAGCACTTAGCTGGTTTGTATTGAAGGCGGGAAGCTACATTGGGAATGAATGAAAATAACGTAAATATGTAATGCATGTTTCTGCAGAAACTGTTTTAACGACTTAAAATGAGAACAGGAGGTGGATCTGCTTTTAATTGCATTTAAACTTAAAGCTAGGCAACATGGCTGATGAGCCACTGAGTGTCTTGGTCACTATGGAGACTTTGTTCGGTTGTAGCGTTCAGATCAACATTATTTCAATTAATTTTGTTGGTTTTAAGATCTCAAGGGTCATTGGTCAAACTCAGTGATTTACATAGAAAAAGTTTAAATAATTTTGCTTTTTTATTTCAATTACTTTAGTCAAAAGTGCACTTATCAGAACAGGTCAATAATTAACACTAAATGTGTTCCTTTTATTTATGTTCGTGCATTTAAAAAAATAATGTTGTGATTGAAGTTGTGATGAACTAAAGGTCTGCCCATGACAATTTAATTATCATTAACATTAAACCTTCCATAAATCATGTTATTGTCCTGATCTTTCTTAAACAGTGTTGTAACAGTTGGTAAAAATTTCCTGTAACTCCCCTATCTGTATCTCCTATGAGAAAAAGTGGTGGCTCAGTAGTTAAGGATTTGGATTAGTCTGGGTTTACACTGGGGCACGATCTCAACGATTTGAGCGAATTGTGATGGGCATGGGGGGTTGTGCAATCGAGTCTTGGTGATCTTGAGGGAGCTTAGTGGATTCGTGATGATTGTACTGATCGCGGCAATAGTTTTGACTGTCAAATTTTGCCACAGTTATTGTTTATTTGTTGTTACTGCACCGTCTCTCCTTAACAGAGCATAAAAGATCCTAAATCATGGAGCTCCACTTTTTTTTTTTTTTGAATCGCGGACATCGTGCCCTAGTGTAAATCCAGGGTAACTGATCAATAGGTTGGTGTTTAAGTTGGCCCCACCACCACTACAGTACCACTGTTGGGCACTTGAGCAAGGCCCTTAAACTTCACTGCTTGTTTGTATAAATCACTCTGGATACGGGTAGCTGGAAAAAAATGTCATAAATGAAATGAGATGTGCTTGAGAAACATTGGTTTCGTGATCTGGAATATTTTGTGTAGAAACCTGTCCAGCTCCTGGAGAACCTCTCATCCTGCACTGTTTAGTGTTTATCTGCTTTTATGTCATTCGGGATGTGGAGTTAGTGAACTAATTCTCTGAATCGGAAGTGTTACATTAATGCTCCAGGACTTCATGATTAGGATCCTGGGGAATCTGTGGGTTAGGGGTGATGTTTGTTAATTTTTTATTATTAGTTTGTTTGTTTTGGTTGGTGTAAACGATTCTGTTCATTGTTTTTGTTATGCAGGTTCTTGATGAAATTGAGCCATGAAACGGTTACCATTGAGCTGAAGAATGGCACTCAGGTTCACGGCACGATCACAGGTATTGCATATTAACTTGTCAAAGAATATTTATTATATATTCTGTTTGTATTGTGAATAAGATGGAATACGTGCACACGAGAACCATGAAACTTCACTTTTTCCCTACTTTTTTCCTGTTTCTAAGGTGTGGATGTGAGTATGAATACTCATCTGAAAGCGGTGAAGATGACCCTAAAAAACAGAGAGCCCACCCAGCTCGAGTCACTGAGTATCCGCGGCAACAACATCCGTTACTTTATCCTGCCCGACAGTCTTCCCCTCGACACTCTGCTGGTGGACATCGAACCCAAAGTCAAGTCAAAGAAGCGGGAGGCGGGTAAGTGACGAAATATCACATCACTTACGCCTCAAGGTTCGGAGTCAAGCGTGAAAATAACGCAATCACGCAATCTTTCTAGCCAAAATGACTCTTGTCAGAATACATTTTTAAATGAAAGTATGGTCCAAGTAACACTTAAGTAGGTTTTGGAAGTGTTGTATTACAGAATTTTCATAAAACGTTAAATTTTTGATTTTCATAAAATTTCTACCAGAGGACAGGCTTGGGACAAATGAAGGGCTGAGAGCAACAGTGATGTAACCCACAAAAACTTAAAAATGATAGGTTCATGTTTTGATAAATGCGGATAAGGTCTGTGTGTGCCAGAACGATCCCTTTATCTACCCTATCATCTTGAATCATATTGTGAGCTTTATCCCTGATTTTCTTTTATTACCAAAAGTTCCATGTCATTTTTCTCAAAAACAGCTTTCTGTTGGCTCCTGGGTTGCATGGAGCTAATTGGCCCAGCTCTCATGGGAAGGAGGGATACCATATGCTCACTTCCCTGTTACTCACAGCAATCACCAGCCAATCATGGAGTGTCTGTGAGCTTATTCTTACAAGGGGGTGGATAGCACTTTCCCTCTGAGTGTGTTAGGCTGGAAATTTTGTTGGCAGAACTCAGTGTTGTGATGCGTATTGTAACTCATTAAAATGTCTTTATCGTTTATCTGTTGTTTTTAACACATGGTCCACCCTGAGGTTGTTTTCCTTTGATCTGATGATTATAGAGGTCTAAATAAAAATAGTGTAAGGCTGCAGTGTGTAATAATGACATTGAATTAATAATCACAGCTGTGATTAAAATGAGGAGCGCTCCTAATGTACTGAACCGTCGCCTGTGGATTTGAAAACGTGGTGAAAAAATTGCAGTGGGTTTTTGAAATTCTGCCTTTCACATCCAAAGGATTATGGAATGTTTAGTTGTAGGTGTGCATCATGTGTTTGTTTCTTAAAAAGTGTAATAAGTGGTAACTCTGTCACAGTGGCTGGCCGTGGACGAGGAAGAGGAAGAGGGCGTGGCAGAGGAAGAGGACGTGGAAGAGGCGGACCGCGGAGATGAATCGTTTAAACCTCACACCTTTTTCCAATGTGTACAGGACTTTTTTTTTTCTCCCTTTGGAAATATTGATTCAATTTTCTTTTGTACATTAAACTCAACTTTTTTGAAAAGTGCTTTTTTGTCCATTAGTGATTTGATTGATGTGATGGTTCATTAAGGCGTGCTCGTGTCTGAAATAGAGTATTGGAAAAAGTGGCATGAGTTAATCCCCCCCCCCCCCCCTCCCTTTCTTTTTTCTCTTTTAGTGATATTCAAAGTTTAGATTCTGGGAAATAAAATATTAAATGATTAATGTTTGAATTTTTTTTTGTGTTGCACTGATTAAAAAAGATTTTGCTTGTTCTTTAAAGTAAATCAAATGGAAGAGTAGCCACCTTTTTTAATGAGAATTGAAATCGTGCTTGGTTCATGGCAACAATCTTTGTTTTATTTGATCAGATTTTTCAAATTTGTAATTTTTTTTTTTGTGTGTGAGAGAAGCAGATGCATGACTATAATGAAAATGTAGTTCCGTACCATAAAACTTCAAATAAAATACAGGATGGAAAAATCCAAGTGGCATCAGTCCAAAGATAGATGTATTTTACTTTATTATTCTAATTAACCACCTGTAACAGGATTATTCCAAACTGTTTACTTATTCTATTTTATTTTCTCATTCGATTCTCCTTTTAAGTTCTTAAGGCTCATGTGATGATTCAAGCCAGAATCCATGAATATATAAAATTTAACTAGCATGCTGTTCCTGTTCTTTTAAACCGTGAGGAGAGAAGAAAGGAAAACCGTAACAGAATCTGTCGATTTAATATTGAATGAACACACTGGCTGAGACAGAAGCAGAAATTAATTAATCATACAAAATATGCTTAACTCCTGTACAATTTAAAGCATTCTAACAGTAACAAGAAAACCTGAAATAGATCACTTTATACAAAAAAATAAATCAGATTAAACTTTAATAATTCAGCAGTATTGTCTTGTGTAATCCCATGTATGTTAACTCAGCTTCTTTAAAACCATCTACTCCTCTCCAATGTTTTTATCTTACATAGAATTAATGTGGTCTAAGTCATGAACAATCACTCCTATTTTTCAAAGGTGCAAAGGTTAGTTAATTAAAAATGCCTGTTACCACTATACAGGGTGCAGTTTTTGTCACATCAGTTTCCAATTATACCTGTTATACTTGGTGTCAAGGGCATCAAGCCTGTTGAAACTAGGTCACCTTGATCCAGTTTTCAAGGTCACAGGTCAAAGTAAGTAAAAATCGGCATACACTCTCACATAACGAAACCTTAATTCATTTGCTTTTAATTTATATCAGGTATTACCCAACGACACGTCCTTTCAGCCAATCCACATGGGTCACCTTGACCCATTTTTCATTTTATCATTTGCAGTCATTAAGTAGGACGGACAAATTGTTTGTAATAAGGTGTCAAAGTATTACCCTCAGTATCCCAAAGCAAAAAAGTCCTGACTGCAAGGCCTGGGCTCAGCAAGGGCATTTCTGTGTAAAGTTTGCATGTTCTTAGCTATGACTGTTGGTTTCCTCCCACAGTCCAAAGACATGTACTTTAGGTTAATTAGCCATTTCAACGTGCCCCTAGGTGTGGATGTGGGTGTGTAGTATGTGTGTCTGCCTTGTGATAGATAATAATGAAGCAAAGATTCAGCTATTTTTACTGCCTGGTAAAATCATGTAATATAGATGTAACATGTTTGTACCTCAAAAAGTTTGCTTTTTGCTGCACAATATGTTGGGCAATCAAGAGCTGTAATACATTAAAAAAAAAAATAATAATCACAAGAGCTGTAATAGTTATTTCAGAAAGCTGTTAACTGTTTCTGAACACAATTGAGACTGTATACATGAAAGTTTCCTTTGGGGTTATGTGATATAACTTTCATGATACAATAATGAAAAGCTGTCTTAATGCGTATATAATATAAATATGTAATAACAATAACAATAACAATTACTGGTTCAGTAAAAATGTGACCTATATGCAGGTATTTACCAATAAGTTATTAGTACTGGTTTTATAGGCAATGGTTCAATGGTGGATTCATAGTTTTTAATAGCTCAGGCAAACTTAATCTCAAGATTCATTGAAATGATGAAATTAGCCTTATCTTTTATCATTATCTTTATCAGTCTTATTTGCTAATATAACTCTATGATGAGGAAAAGTCCTTAACAACTATTAGATGACAGTGTGGAGGTATATATATATAAACATACAGCCTACAGGCCTGTAGGGCTGAAATTGTAGTTTTTTCCTTATACCACATATGAAGCTCTACTTCACTGTATTGAGCACTGTTTTACGGAAAATCGACTCAGGATTTTATATATATACATATATATATATATATATATATGTGTGTGTGTGTGTGTGTGTGTGTGTGTAT
>JBCNYG010000001.1:49250436-49264496 GCA_039654305.1 Porochilus rendahli | reverse complement strand
GGCTGAGATGGGCGCCAGCTTCCCCGCGACCCTAATTAGGAATAAGCGGTTCAGAAAATGAATGAATGAATGAATGAGTTTGTGTTTACTTGTGTTGTCTTTAAACTGTCACAGAAACATGCACAAAAATAAGAAGTCAGGAAAGGGCAAACACATTTTCACACCACTGTACACTTTTGTAATTTTTCACTGAAATCGACAGTTTTAGAGCAATATGAGGGCATTCTACTTTGATCCATGGCCACGTTCACGCCCGTACATAGACACATTCACACGTGTCTATTAGCTCTCAACTATTAATTAGCGTCAAACATAGATTAGCTTTTTTTTTCATACATTCATATGGTCATGTGACTATATTAACGCTTTTGCGAATTAAATATTACACTTGAAAAATGCTAAAATGTGGTCCCACTTAGTATGCGTTGAGGTGCACTGGACCCAGACATGCACATATTAATGAGACTCTAATGTATTATGTATACCGGTTTTCAGTCAGTGTTGGAACCAATCCCAGCTGATTTTGTGTGAGCGGCGGGGTACACCCAGAACACATCAACTGTCTCTTGCAGGGCTAACACAGACACAACAACTATTCATGCTCAAAGCCAAAAATCATCTGTACTGAATACGTCATCCTAATTTGGCAGATGTATATTTGTGTGTATTTACCTTTGAGTTTTACCAGTGACTGTTACAGAGCACGGAAATCTTTCTAAAGTCTCTTTTATCTGTACCCTTCTGCTCACGTGGGGTGTCTTCTCTACAAGTCTGACCAATCTGAACTGAAAGTTCAGCAGTATCGTTATACTGTTTCCTGTCACTTTACATTTCTTTTCACTGAATCGAGTAAGCTCTTGTTCTCTTAGGGTTTTGTACTCCAGTTTGGTCTGTGGGCAGAGAATGTGGTGAATAATTGGCACGGCGGAGTGGCTACAATTCATGAGAGTGCAGATGGGGCCGTCTGGGGTGTGGTATGGAAAATGGCGGCAGAGGACATCACGTCTTTAGATAAGTATGACAAGAACTACTGTATAAATCCTTTGTTTTTGTACTTTTTGGCTATTTGCCAAAAATTGTAATAATGATGAAATTATTATATTCTGTACTGGTTCATTCCACACTAACCCTAGGTTTACACTGGGGCACAATGTCCACGATTTGAGAGAATCGTGATGAGTGTACTTGGTGGAATTGTGTTGATCGCACTGATTGTGGAAAAATCTTTTTTTCTATGATTATTAGATGTATTAAGATTCGATAAGAATCGTGTTAGAACGTGGAACTCGTGCAGTAGAGCATCGTAGTGGATCTTGATGAACTTGAAAACACGATTCCTTAAAGTTTCATCTCTTGAATGCACCCTGCCTCCTTTTTATATATTGCTCCAATCATGCTCATAAATCATGGAGATTCCTCCTTTGTGAACTTTTGGAGAAAGTGTTAAAGTTCTATAATGTAGCAGCATTATACTTTATTAATGAATCACCAATATATTTTCCCAGAATGTTTTTTCACAGCGAACACAAGAACTTAGTGTTGAGAACATAACTATTGATGTCCCATCATGTTTCATCGACATCCACAACAAGTAGAGAATTGACCTCAGACTGAATGCTACGGTGGCTGGGAAGCGCAATACAAAAATACATTTTAAGAAAACAAAAGTACATTTTAAGAAAACAAAATTAAATTTTAAGAAAACAAAAATACATTTTAAGAAAAAAGTACATTTTAAGAAAACAAAAATACATTTTAAGAAAACAAAAATAAATTTTAAAACAAAAATACATTTTAACAAAACAAAAATACTTTTTTGTTTTGCACTTCCCAGCCACCATAGTATGCTCTATACTTTCAGTGATACTCGCTTCCCCATGTGCTAAAAGAAACTAATTTGCATCGTGAGATTTTAAAAAGTTAAAGTTTTTTTTAAATTTTTGTTAAATTATTTTGGTGTCTCACATCGTATGTTACGTCCACACAAGCATTAGGTCACACAGGCCAATCTCAGAATCCATTAATGTTTTTTAAAAAACATTGCATGTTTGGAAACAACATTCCGCCCATGCCCCGATCAGTTTGATCAGTTGTTCCGTGTTGGTCAGGTGTTCTGTTCCTATCATTTCGTGTCCTTCATTGTTTACCTTGGTACATCCAAAACGCTGTCTCTGTGATGTTTTATTTATGTGGTGACCACGAAGTAACAAAGTCCTTTATCTATCTTTTCTTTCTCACTTGTGGATGGCTAATAGGAAAAATTTAGGAAATTCCTAGTTCCTAGAATTTTTGAGTCCTCAGGTAACACATTTGTCTCACTTAGTGTGGTGTGACCCTACTTTTATTCATATCATTTATTCATGGCTGAACAGTCACGTAGAATGTCCTATGGAACATGACATTGATGAATAGCAAAAGTTGTAACGTAAGAACACTGTTTTTTGTTTTGTCTCATCCGTCAGACAGGAGGGCGTGGAAAAGGGTGCATACAGCCCCATAGAGGTGATTGTGGAGACAGAAACCGGGCCACTTATCTGTAGAACGTATAAGATGAACAACTTCAGACCATGTGCTCCATCACCACAGTATAAAGAGGTACGTTTTTCTTCGAACACTAAGTAACTAAACTTTCTCACAACCATTCCCTGATGTACATCCTCAGAGTGCAACAAAAATAAAAGTAACTAAGATAAATACAGGGTGACCCAAAAAACCTCCCACATTTCAAAGTTAAATGAAAAAAAAATGGTTAAAGATAATTATTATTTGCAAAATGAACCTTCATTCATTACAGTATTTAATACACCATGTTTTTTAAGATCACCTTCTCCACATGGTGGCCGTCGTTGTCTATAAACACCTGGAGGCGATTTCTAAACGGGTTGGGTGGGACAGCGGCGATCTCCTGAATCAGAACAGTTGGCAGTACAGATTTTTTATCTTACCTTATCCCTTAGCTTTGGGTCGTTGGGTATACACATGATTTAGGGTTGCCCCATAAAAAATAATCTCAAGGGGTGAAGTCAGACGACCGGGCTGGCCACTAAGTATCACCACGCAAGAGATCACTCGATCCGGAAACAAGTCATGTGTGCAAATAATAATTGAATTCCCTTTAACCTTTTGTTTACCTTTGAAATGTGTGAGGGCTTTTTGGGTCACCCTGTATTACATGTTAAGGGTTTAAAGTGACCAGTTCAGCACAAAGAAATATTGTGTATATACTGTAAATATTAAAACGAAAAAGCCTCCTGCACCTTCTAACAGCTCGAGGTAACGTTTCCCCACATGGTTGGCTTTGCCTCCATAAGATGGTTACGATGGAATTTTGAGTGCTTTATTGTTATTTGAATCAAAAGGTCACTAATGTTAATGTATAATAACAAATTAAAAACCACACATTTGATTGTTATTTTCATTCTCAGCTGTTCTTTGCATACTGTAACTAATAACCTCTGTTGTTCCTCTTGCGTACCCAACAGGAACTTGTAGGTAGAGCCAAAACAGTACAGATGCAAATATCACATTCATTCTGTTTTCTGTTTCTGTGTCCACTCCTTTATTTAATAGTAAACCGACTGCCCAATAACGTTTCATTCTTCTCTGGTGTTTGTTTTCTCTCAGGTCTTGGAACCTAATTTTATCCCCAGTTCCATTTTTAATCTTTTTGATTTATTGATGTTTCTTTAGTCCCTTTTTGCATTTTTGTATCTGTTATAATTATGTTAAATGCATTTTCTTCTTTACATTAATGTATGTTGTTAATGTTCTACTACTTATTTATTTTTATCTGTTGCCTATTTGTATCATTATTCTATGCAGTAGCAGTAAAAGTAACAGTAGTTGAAGTGATAAAAAGTTAGTAGTAAAAGTAGTAGAAAAAGAAGTAATATTAGTGGTAGAAAGTATCGATAGTAGTAAAAGTAGTAATGATAGTGTGCTATTATTACTATTATGTAATTCTGAGTGGAGAAATGACAAGGCAGATGCAGGTTTGAATGCATGTTGATGCTGCAGCAATCTGCGGCCAGAAGTCAATGGGAGCTAACTGGCCCAGCTCTCATGGGAGGGATGGCAAACACTCACATCCCAGTTACTTAAAACGAGTCAACAGGCATTCGTGGGCGTTTGTCATTTGTACAAATTTTAGGCCACCATGCTTGTTGGTGGTGGTGGCATGTGATAGGGAGGCAATGCTTGACGGCTGGAAGTTGAATAAGAGTAAATTAGAAAAGAAAAATGGTTACATGTAAAATTTAAAAAACTTTTCAAATCCAATTCCAGTCTTTTCCATTTATTACAGGGTCGTATCAATGTATCTTTTTAATTCCAATATTTGATCCACCATTTTTTGTAAGTGACTTCCTTTGTGCTCATTGGAGGGAAAATGATTTGCTCTTTTTTTGTTGGTAATTTTGTATTGATAGAAGCACACTGTCCAGTGGCTTCTAGTCTACGTCTCAAATGGCATAAGCCTTAATTATAAAACTGATTCACGGGGTTAATGTTTTTCTCTCCCTGTCCAACTACAGGTCATATGTTTAGGAGCCCAACAGAATGGATTACCTGAAGACTACATAAAGAAGCTACAGGCTATAGAGACTAACAGCTACACTGGACCTTCAGTATTAGACGATATTAAAAAGCAGTACTGAATGTGGGAAGTGGGGAGGATGGGGGTGTGGGGAATGGGTGGGGGTGTATTATCACTCAAAGAAAAATTACAGTAAAGAATCAAAATGATGCTTAATTGGTTCTGTTTTACATTAAGGATCCCTTATTTATTAGTTAACACAAACACACCAGAAACTCAGCATCAACCATGATTACCATTGAAAAAACCTTGTATCATTAGTTTTTTGACAAAGTACTTTGTTTTAATTACTTTGAATGAAGTTTTTTAATATAATTTTTTAATAATAAGTTTAAAAAACAACACAGTTGATGTTAACCGATGTTAGCAACGTGTCACCCCCGAAGCCAGGCCTGGGAGACTGGCTCAAAGGCGAGTTGGGCTTCTGCTCATGGAGCCCGGCCGGGCCCAGCCCAAAGAGGAGACATGGACCCACCACGTTTGGGAGGGGCTATAGGGGTCGGGTGCAGTGTGAGGCAGGTGGCAGCCAAAGGCGTGGGTTTTGCCGGACCGATCCTCCGCTACTGACTGTCTTTTGGGACTTGGAATAACACCTCACTGGTGGAGAAGGAACCTGAGCTGGTGCACAAGATTGAGAGATACCAACTAGATGTAGTCAGGCTTACCGCGACACATAGCTTGGGCTCTGGAACCACCCATCTTAAGAGGGGCTGGACCTTGTTTCATTCCTGAGTTGCTTATGAGGAGAGGCAGCGAGCCAGCGTGGGCATCCTTGTTGCCCCGTCTCGGTGCCCACCTGTTGGGGTTCGCCCCGGTTAATGAAAGGGTAGCATAGCTCCACCTCTAGGTGGGGTGACAGTCCTGACTGTTGTTTGTGTTTATGCACCAAATGATGTTTCAGAGTACTTTTAGAGTCCCTAGGGAGTGTACTGTATGGCAATCCCCCAGGGACACCCTCGAAGTCCTGGCAGACTTCAACGTCCATGTGAGCAATGT
Source organism: Porochilus rendahli (assembly GCA_039654305.1). Taxonomy (NCBI): domain Eukaryota; kingdom Metazoa; phylum Chordata; class Actinopteri; order Siluriformes; family Plotosidae; genus Porochilus; species Porochilus rendahli. Next base: position 49,258,906 of record JBCNYG010000001.1, on the reverse strand, counting down.
GACAGTGTGACCTGGAAGCGTGTGATTGGAAGGTACAGCCTCTCCGATCTGAACCCAAATGGTTTTTCGTTGGACTTCTGTGCTCGTCACAGATTTTCCATCACGAACACCATGTTTGAACATAAGTAACAACCAGTTGGTGATCGCACAGCTCCTCTTTTCACCCGAGTATCCAGAACATGCGGACGCAAGTCCAATGATCATTAAACTGCAGCCTAGGGTGTCCTGGTGCCAAGTGCACTTATGGCCACCCTAAGCTGCAGTTTGATGATCAACTCTGTAGTCGTGTCATTGGACTTGCGGCCGCATGTTCTGGATACTCGGGTGAAGAGAGGAGCTGTGCTGTCAACCGATCACCAACTGGTTGTAAGCTGGCTCAGATGGCAGGGGGAGGCTGCCCTCCAGATCTCGGGGTCTTGATAACGAGCTTCGGGTAGTGACCGAAATAACAAGATCGCAATTGCAAGCAGCTGAAATGAGCTTCCCTTGCAGGGTGGCAGGGCTCTCCCTTAGAGATTGGGTGAGAGGTTCGGTCATCCGGGAGAAGCTTGGGGTAGAACCGCTGCTTCCCGCGTTGAGAGCAGCTAGTTGAGGTGGCTCGGTCATCTGATTAGAATGCCCCTGAACACCCAGGTGTGTTTTGTTCATGTCCAACCGGAACGAGACCCTGTGGTCGACCCAGAACACACTGGAGGGACAGTGACTCTCTGCTGGTCTGGGAACGCATTGGTTTTCCCCCGGAAGAGCTGAAGGAAGTGGCTGAGGAGAGGGACGTTTGAACCTCACTGCTTAGGCTGCTGCCCCGCGACCCGACTCCAGCTTAAGCTGCAGATGAAGATGAAGACCCAGTGTTTTTGAATTCTCCAGCCTGATTGGTTAGAAGGTTTTTGTTTGTTTATTCAGGCTTCCTGCAATATTAACTGAATTACAGGCTCAGCGCAGTGGGCAGCCACATTCCGGTGCCCATAGGGCAGTTGCTGGTTAGGTGGGTTACTCAAGGGTAACTTTGTTTTACAGTTTACTTATTGTACAGTGTTACTTAGGGTTCCTGTACACACTAATATGGAGGTGACAATCTCGTAACTTGGTAAAAGGTCCATAAAAGTCCACAGTAAATTATAACTGAAAGTATAACAAAAAAGTACAAATAACTGAAGTACATGGTAGGAAGACACACACACACACACACACACACACACACAGTCATCCAGTGCTTTATTGTGATTTTCTTTTTTGTTTTTTTGTTACATGAAATGAGTCCAGTACACTTTTACAATGCTGCAATATTAAAAAGTTTGGATATTTATTTTTCTAAATTGCACTTTAGTTAAAATATCTCCAATGTAATCTTACAGTTATGCAGTGGTATTTTAATAATGAAATGGCAAATAACATCTACTGTACAAATGTCATATGTATGAAATTCTTCAGAGGGGAATTTTCTTTAGATAATTCTATTGCGCTGTATTTGTCTGTTCGCATTACTACTACTAATAATAATAGGATCCTTAAAAATTTTCTTTTCCTTCAGAAAAAAATAATAATGTACAATGAGATTTAGGGGGTTTTGTTTGTAATTATTCTAACTACAGTACACACCTTACATAAGGCTATCCCATTCTTACAGTAAATGTACAATCAATACATGGACTTGAAATAAATGAATAATTTTCAAAAAGCTACAGTGTCACTCTGACACACTCTACACACATCGACAGTAAGTGCTCAGATTACAGTGAGCTTTTAGTTCCATGTTCACATTGAACAGCTGGTTCCTGTAAAAGTCTGAACCCAAACTCGTAGGAAAAAAAGAAATGCTTTAGTAAAATTTCATTTACAACTATTGCTTGTGGAAACATAGCAGCACATCTTAGCCAAAAAAAAAAAAAGGCACTTGATTATTTTAGCACCGAACTATGTAATCTCCACAAAAAAAGGAAAGGAAAGAAAGAAGATAGACCATTCCTTTCGGCGAAGAGGTGAAAATTACCTGCTACTACTCCAGATCCTATTTACAAAAAAATTACCCTCAAATTGGGTACAAGTTCACCCAGCATCCGTTCCTACTTCGTGGCTGTGTTCAACGACAAACGTCCACACTTGCTTGAGCTCCATTTCTTACACAGGAGGAAAGAAACGTGTTGAGGGTAGATAGTGAAGCTATACCCTGGAGCCCAGACGGTTCAAAAACACAGCAGTGCATTTTTGTGCTCTGTTGTCCTTTGGTGTGCTAAAATGGAAGTGGGGAAGAGAGGAAGGGGAGAAAATAATCATCACATATGGGCAGGATCCCTGAGTCAGTTTTAATTGTCTTTTGGCACAGGTGTGAATCTGAGGTGATGACAGGTCTTTGTAAATTCACTGAGGTTCTGGTTCACAGGGAGTGCAGTCTTCAGTGATCAAATGCAAGAACCTAAAACAGAAACGGTGATGAACCAGCTCCTTGTTCAGGGAAAAATTTATTCATCCGATAGAAAACTAATCATTGTTTTACCAATACCTGTGTGATGTAAGGAACTTTTTAATCGGTCGGGTGTTCCGGGCATGACCTATTCACCTCAAACCATTCATCAATACAGCTGGAAACAACAAAAACATAAATATGGATCAGAAACCAGACCTGTGCATATTTGGACCTGGTTTGTCTTGTAATATGTGTTTGTCTTGTCCTTACACTTTGTGGTAGATACAGAGGCAAGGAAGTCTTGCGATGGTGTCTCCCTGAGCCATGTCTTCAAAGCATATAGGACACTCCCCGGAGTCCTTCGTCAAGACGTCCTCTAAAATCACGAAGGGACAGACATTACTTGGTTGTTGGGATGCCACTGTGTCGTGGTTAACCACAGTGCATGGCTAAATGGTTGTGTCACTACTGACTTTTATAAAAAAAATATTAATACAAATGATTTCCATCTCTCTCATTCATTAGTCGAACCGCTTAATCCTACTAGGGTCACAGGGAGCCTCGAGTCTCTCAGTCAACATTGTCTGAAGTTGGGGTATACTCTGAACAGCACACCAGACCATCACAGGGCCAACACACACCCATTCACACATTCAGTCACATCAAGGAGCAATCTGGAACAATCAGCCTAATGTGCATGTCTTTGGACTGTGGGAAGAAACCAGAGTGCCTGGAGGAAACGGACACAAACATGGGGTAAACAAAGCGTGGGACTCGGACCCAGCACCTTCTTGCCGTGAGCTGACTTGTGCCGCCTCTAAGAAATATAGGATTTTACCACAGGCTACTTGGGAACGGCTCAATGTGATTGGTCCACTATCTGTAAATTTAAAAAAAATACATTATCCACGGAGGATAACACTTAAATAAAAAATGATAAACACCAAATTTGCAAACGTTTGGAGCAAACAGCATTATCTTTATCATGGTTTAACATAGAAGAATAAATTATTAAAACTACTCTTTTAGTTTGCCTTTCTTGTATTTCCATGTGGTATATGCCAGAACCTGAGCGGAGCCCACCTCACCTGCCTTTGTAATTGTTCAATTAAGTAAAAATAAACTTAAAAGTTAATAATGTTCCAGTGTTCTACATATACTAAAACACCTTTGGGCCCCAGGCTCGATGATCTGTCACAGAGACTATTCACTAACATACAGCTAGCCATCTTAGCACGTAATTCCTAATTATATATAAAAAAAAAAATTCCGTCTAAACTAAATCATAGGCTGCATTCAATACTGTATGTACATGTAACGGAAGTAGGAAGTTAGAACTGAAATATCATGTTTAATATTTGCGAGGTGGAGAAAAAAAAATGGCCACCACCATGTTCGCCTTTTGTTAGCAAACTGTTTTGAGTGATGTATATTTATTGTACAGTCAAATATTATAGCATCACGTTAGCATGTTCACTGACCTAAACAGCAAATACTAGTACACTCCGCATAACTCATCTGTAAATAATAATATATATTTTTTTAATTCCATTTTGTTTACTGCAAACATGCAAACTCCACACTCCATACTCAGGACCTTCTTGCTGTGAGGCGGACGTGCTGATCATTACGCCACCATGCCATCCACATGGATTATAGTCTTCCTGTAAAAATGTTGTAAGGTACATAATTGGACTGTGATTCCTTTTAAAATAAAGATTAAAACAAAACAAAAAAAAAGTTCACTACATGCACCATTCTAGACACGAGATACTAGAAAGGTACAAACTATGTACACTTGCCCCTGTTATAAGGGCTGGAACAGTTTAGTGTGCTTTTCCCCTGCATCGGTTTATAATTCATGCCTGCCATTAAATGAATGGACGGAAGAATTAAACTGAAGAACTCTTTTTCTCGTTTGTGACACACAGGAGGTGGAATTGCTCAAGCAATGTTTAAGTGATGGTGCGATTGCACCTCTGAAATCACTGAATCTAATGAAGGTAACATAAAAAACAAGAGACGTTAAACAAGAAACACGAGCCTGGCTGGCAGCCCGGAGTGCCAGTTCTGCAGAGTCATCACACGCACCCGAACACACACCTACAACACAAGGGTCATTACTTACACGCAGTTCAACGCTGCTGGATGCTATAAGGAAGTAAAAAGTCTTGAATCGATTTTAAAAATGGGTCCTCAATCACGTTTAAGGGTTGTTCAACACGGGGAAAACCCAAACAGATACTGGGAGAACCGGTGACACTCCACAAATACACAAAACGTATCTCGGTATCGAATATCTTCTCTTTGGTTAAAAAAACGCTGCTTACATTACAGATACAACACCGAACTTTAGTTTCCAACTTATTACCTCTGTTTAAATGCTTCAAGGGGAATTTTGCATGGACATCAGAAGTTACTGTTTTCAGTGAAGGCGGCAGGGTGGCGTAGTGGTTGGCAAGAAGGTCCTGGGTTCGTGTCCCGAGCTTGGATTGGGCACCTCTGTTTGGAGTTTGCATGTTCTTTCAGTGCTTGCATGGCTTTCCTTCAGGTACTCTGGTTTCCTCCCACAGTGCAAAGATATGCACATTAGGCTAACTAGCTGACCCCTAGGAGCGAGTGTAAACATTAGTGTGTGTTTTGCCCTGCAATGGTTTGGCGAACTATCCAGGGTGTACCCCAGCTTCAGCCAGTGTCAGCTGAAATGGGCTAAATCTTCCTGCGATCCTAATAGGATTATGCGGTCCGGCAAACAAGAGGGAGAGAGAGAGAGAGGGAGAGAAAGTGAGTGAGTAAGTGGGAGGAGGGAGAGTGAGAGAGTGAGTGAGGAGAGAGTGAGTGAGTGAGGAGAGAGAGAGAGAGAGAGAGAGAGAGAGAGAGAGAGAGAAAGTTAGAGTGAGTGAATGAGTGAGGAGAGCGATAGAGGGGAGTTTCCAGTGAACCTTTATTTTTGGAGCCCTCTTCTACACCCACTCAGTGGAGGTTCTAGCCAGCCCCAATATGGTATGTGCCTGAAATTTTACATAAGCATTTAAATAAATCGCCCCAATAATTGACATGAAATGGTTTAGTGAACTAAGCCCACTCAGCATACGTGTCTGGATTGCCGCTGGGTACACAAGAAAATGAAGCATACAGAATTATGATTGGGATGGCTCGGAGAATACAAATGGCACAGAGTACGATTTGCAGCAAATTAAAGAGTTGTGACAGATTCAGAATTCCTTTGCTGAATGTGCACTGAAAAGACAACAACTGGAGTACATTTTATGAACTGGGTTCTTTTGACTGACTGATGGGAGTAACGTAATTACACTGTATAGTGATTCCCGTTTACCACAAAGCTTCTTTAAAATGGACTTTGCACTATGAGCTCAGCAGTGATGAAATCAACGACTTCCAACTCGGTTCTTGAGAAAGGTCTGACTTTATGAATGGGATGTACGGGAGCTCTTTAGGTCGATTTTTACTACTTGGAAGCTGGAAACGCCTCAAGTCACATTTAGTGATTAACCCAGCAGTACGAAATCCCACGTAAACTTTTGACTCATCAGAAATCACAAACTATCAAAGAATATTATAAAATATGTGGGATAACGTAGTTCCAAGAAAATCATCAAAGGCAGCCAGAAAAAAATATTTTCCTCCAATAGCACAGGCAACAGTGTTCCACTCCTCTTATACCTCAACAATTCACTAATAGTTAAATTCTATTCCCCACCCAAGTTGTTTCTCCTTAGCACAGTAAAAGTAAAAGTTTTAGATATATAAAATGCAGCACACTGTTTCCAAAAAAATGTTTCCTGCATGTTCTCCACCATGGATGGGCATGCATGGGTTTCCTCCTGGTACTCCAGTTTCCTCCTACAGTCCAAAGAGCTACACATTAGGCCACCTGGCTGGAATGTGAACGGTTGCATGTAGGTTGGCCCTGTGAGGACCTGGCAAGCCATTCAGAGTGTACCCCACCTGAAAAATCTATATCCTCCTCAATGTATATCCCCCTCATCTTCAGTACATAACTGTAATTATCCCAAGTGAATAATGCCTGAATTGAAATGTCTAACAAAAACTAACAGATTTTCTGGTCAGTGATTCTGAAATGGGTGAAATTCAGTAAAATGCCAGCTGCAAAAAATACAGCTATGCAAAATGGCCGTCACTTAATTTAATGCTTCATGTTTTTATGCACCTAAAAAGACGCAGGCTCAGGAGGGAAACCCATCCTCATTTGGGTGAAACTGTGAAATACAAACCGTGTAAGAGAAACTGCATTACAGTCAAACATGTAGTCCGGTTGGTTCTACCACAACTGTAAGTCCTAAATAAAGGTTGTCTTTAATATTGTGTACAAACTGAACAAAAAAGAAGAGTTCAAACAATAACTAATTATAATTAAACTGTCAGCTTAAATCAACACTCCACAGAGATTACACTGTCAAACTGAACACTGATAAACACTGAACACTGTCAAACTGAACACTGATAAACACTGAAAAGCAACAGAATGCGATTCAGAAGGACGCACACTGGATTAAAAGAGAAGAGCAGAGTCAGGGCTTTGTGTTAATGATTACTGACTACGCTGACTACTGAAGTGGAAAAGCGATGAAACAATGGAAAGAGAGAAAAAAAAAAAAAAAGTGGTGGTCTTACCGTTATAGGTGAGTCTTGGTTTAGTGAGACACATGACAAGATGAAGGTCGATTTCATTTGAAGCAACAAACTTCGAACACACAGGACAGTTGAATCCAGCTACATCACATACAGAGAGAGAGAGAGAGAGAGAGAGAGAGAGAGAGAGAGAGAGAGAGAGAGAGAGAGAGAGGGAGAGAGAGAAGTGTTGAAATACATTTCCTAACACAGCTAGAAAAGTGCACTGTTCCCTAAGACACCTTCTTTTGTGTTTCCTGGAAACCATTTAAAGATTTTACTCTGAAGCCAAAACTGGGAGAAGATGGGGTACACCCGGAACAGCTCACCAGACCATCACAGGGCCAACACACACACACACATCCACACCCAGGGGCAACTTAACACAGCCAATTAGCCTAATGTGCATGATTTAGGACTGTGGGAAAAAAAACCCGAAGGAAACCCATGCGAACACCGAAAGAGAATCTCTTCTAACAGACACTGTCACAAAGCAGCTTTACAGAAATCTGGATGTTGAGTTATATTTAGATCCCTAAAGATTAAGCCGGGACAACAAAATCAACACATCAGAGGCTCTACTGAAGCTAATCTCCCCCAACTCAATACAGCAAAAACTATCTGTACAAAATCTCTACAAACAAAAAAGTGTGTTAGACAAAGAAGACCCCAAAAAAAAGTATATTAAAAAAGTAAATAAATTATTTTAAGTACACAAAATCCCTTTACACTTTTCTACAATACTCACTCAACAAACTATTATCCTATCTAATCCTATTAGATCAGCCTATCTCAGCCGACACTGGACAAAGGTGGGGTACAGTCTGAACAGCTCACCACACCATTGCAGGGCCAACACACACAACCATTCACATTCCCACTGACTCCTAGGGGCATTCTGGAACAGCCAATAAGCCCAATGTGGATGTCTGTGGACTGTGAGAGAAAAACCCACGCAAGAACATACAAACGCCACACAGAAATGGAACTTGAACCCAAGACCTTGGTGTAAGGTGGACGTGCTAAGTACTATGCCGCCATGCCGCCCCAATCTACACTCAGAAGAAAGAAAAAAAAGACAGCGAGAGAGCACATCCTCATGGCTCAGATCCTGTTCTGTTTAGCTGTTCCTTTTCATTACAGTCTTTCACTTTGATCTCACTTCCTCCTGGTACTCCGGCTTCCTCCCACAATCCCACCTAGGTATGAGTGAGAGTTTGAACAGTTGTGCGTGTGTTGGCCCTGCGATGGTCTGGCGAACAGCTTAGGTGTACTCCACCCTCACAGTGTCAGCTGAGATAGACTCCAGCCTCCCTACGACCGTAGCAAGAGTAAGCGGTTTGGCAAGAGTGAGTGAGTGACATATAGAGTTACCCGAAGCCACGCCCACTCACGGAACTATAATAATTCACC
>JBCNYG010000001.1:49228708-49240673 GCA_039654305.1 Porochilus rendahli | reverse complement strand
CGACCCTAGTTAGGAATTAACGGTTCGGAAAATGAATGAATGAATATATATATATATATATATATAGGTAGGATGCTGGGGTTGTGATGGCCCGTTGCTGGATTACTGATCCCAAGATCAGGGGTTCAAGCCCCACTATCGACAGGCTGTCACTGCTGTCCCAGTGCAGCTAACAGGGTTATCAAATGCCGGCCATGTCTCTCACTGTCTCTGGTGAGAAGCATGAAAAAAAATATTACTGATTTTTGTAAAGTGTAGGCTGCATCGACGTCAGCTTGTTTCTGCCCTTGCAAGCTGTCCAGAGTGTAGTCTGCCCTTGCCCAGAGTCGGCTGAGATGGGCGCTAGCCTCCCTGCGACCCTAATTAGGAGCGGTTCAGAAAATGAATGACGGCATGGTAGTGTAGTGGTTAGTACTGGGCTTGGCGTTTTCTATGGAGAGTTTGCATGTTCTCCCCGTACTTTTCCTCCGGGTACTCCGGATTCCTCCTACAGTCCAAAGACATCCACATTAGACTAAATGGCTGTTCCAAATTCCCCTGTGTTGGCCCTGTGATGGTCTGATGAGCTGTTCAGAATGTAACACCCCATTGCCTTCCCGTGACCCTAATAAAGAATAAAAAGCCTCAGAAAATGAAATGAAATGAAAAAATGACCACTAGGATAAATAGTATAATTAAGAACTTTGCACAAGCGTCACACATATTATTACCATGTGTTACTGATGTTATGTGTATGTTCCAACATCCAAATTATATCTGGTCACCTGCTTTCTTCATCAACAAGGCACCTGCGCCTGCAGAACTGCACACTGGAGGGTTTTTTTTTGTCGAAATTCTATGCTGTAGGTAAACATCCCAGGCCAAATGAGCCTGTCTGCCAACAATGCCACAGTCAGAGTCAGTTAGCCTTTCCTTATATTGATGAGAACTTTAAAGAAATGCACTTATATTTGCCTTATTTGACCTACTACCTATTTATAGTACATTGCCAGAATTTTTTTGAAATCAGTTTGCTGTTATATCACAGTTGATGCTTATGTACCTTAAATACACGCCAGTATAATTTTTGCCTACGCTCATCCCTAACGTCTGGACTTAGTTTTGTTAGTCATTCAGCCACACACATTGTACTCATTATTTTCTGACTGGTGTTTACTGTAATTGCCTTAAGATTAGCCTGTGGGATTTCCATGATGTAATGCCTTTTGAACACAAGTCACTGCAAATTTTTGGCTGTCACCCACTATTGTTTTTACTCATATATCAGCATGTAAAAATCAACCCTGGGTACTTTGTATTAATCTAGTGAACAGCCCATGTCTGGTACATGTTCAAATGTTATCAGGCCCCAAAAGTCTCTTAGCTTAGAGATAAAAATCAGCGAAATATTTAATGTACTGCCGATTGCCTCACATTATCACACATTCAGCCCGTTTCTATCTCTAAATCAAATCTTTCTTTTTGCTGACTCTGGGCTCACTTTAGCTACATCACATTATCACAGTCTGCAAGTTTACTTCTTAACAGATGATTCACAGACTTCTATTTACCACTTATGCTTAGTAAGTATGCAGTAACTCAATATTTCATAAATGGTACTTGTTAACTTATTTATTGGTACTTATTAAGGTCTACTTTCTGGATTCTTGGACCATTAATGGAAAATGGATGATTGCCAAAGACATTGGTCCAACGGAACACTTACCAAAAATAATTTCTTCCATTTCTATAATATTGCTGTCATGTGACTTTTAGAGAGTCGTACTCTCTATTTAAACACTTATGTTATCTGGTGCTGAGATCCTACACTGCTCAGACCCAAAAAGAGTCCTGGGCTCTAATGTTTTTTCAGATTCCTTTACTCTTGATTATAGCACATTATAGCCATGCCATTGTTTCAACAAATATAATCAACATCACAACATTTATTTCCATCCAGAGTTTTCCCTCCACTGTCTTGAATTTATGATGTGAAAATTGAACCACTCTGTAAAGTCTTCTGCAGAACATCCCATTAATTTACAGTAGGGTTAAAGACTTTGGGTTGCCAGTTCATGTGTGAAAATGATTCCTCATGCTCCCTGAACCACTCTTTCGCTATTTGAGCCCTAATTTTATATCCATATATACATCAGAGAAGAAAAGGTCCATTGATATGATCACCCGCTCATTCTGTACATTCATATTATTAGCTGATTTAATTTTATTGCCACATAATGTTGCTGAGCCTCGACCGGACCAACTGAGGCAGCAATTCCGTGGCGATTACGTGATGTGATTAAGGTTATAGGCGCTCTGAAAACATCAGTGTGGAGTGTTGTTTTTGGCTGAGCAGTGTAACTGTTCCACAGCATGAACTGTCCACTTTAAAGAGTTGTGAAAACAGTTGTCATCATTTGTAGTCAGTTGTAATCTTTTTTTTTTGCCCACCTATGTTTATTAAAGGGGAAGTATCATGGTTAAGCCTGAATAGCCTGAATGGTGTCAGTAGGACATAGTCGTTCACATCGATGGAAATTTTGTTTATGAAGGACATGAAATGGGTTTATACATTGATTTTGCTAGGGTTTTGCAAAAACAATCTGTCTTTGAAAACTATTCAACCCAACAAAATTTCAAACCATCCATGTGGCAATCCATTTCCATTCATTTAATATTGGGCACAAAGACTCCTGACTGCTTTTGATTTACAAATATTGACAAGTATTTCGACATCCTGGCCTATTTAGACGTTTTGGGTACAAAAAAGACAGTTTAAATTTGGGTAAAAATCATGACAATAATCAGAAGTACAAGAATTAGTAGTTTTGGTATTTATTCTTAAAAACCCTCTCTATAAGCTTTCTTACTGTATTACCTGCTAACAGAGTTTTTAGACTGATCTTATTGTAAGTCCAGGTCCCAGTGAACCTGCCAAATGCCAGAAATGTAAATGCACTTGCAAATTTTGGGTGAAGATCCCAATTTTAATACATTAGTTCAATTAATTTGTTTTTTACTACTAAGTATTAAAGGAGCTGTGTAGTGATTTTTTTTTTTAACCAAAATGACCATGAATGTCCAGATTACTTGTCTATACTTATTAAATATCCTTTCAGCTTACAAGTCAAAAGGAGTTGAGTTTTGATCCCAATATGGAGTGAATGGAAAAGGATTACAACCTGGACTTTTTGAAAGCTTGTTGGGTCGATCTATCAACCCAATTCGTGTCTAGAATCCTTTGTGAACCAACTTTCCAGCTAAATAAATGATAGTGTGTGTCACCGAGCATTGCCTCGTTCATAAATATTTCCTAAAGGTGTGTCTGGGACAACACCACCAAGTTTTTATTTACCATTTTAAAGGAATTCCTAACTTAAGCTTCATAATATTCAATTTGGTTAAATTCTACTTCTCATCCTCCTGACCGGCCTGACTCAACCCTTTTATTTATGTTGAAATCTCATCCTTGTTTCAGTGCATAATCTCACCTGAGCTGCTGTTGTAGTTATAAACACTGTCCTGTGCTCATCCAAGGACCCATAAACATTATCTGCTTCACTGAAAATATCATTTTCAACACACTTAATATTGTGTGTTTCTGTTTACTCCTTTAGCTCTGTCACAGTAATGATTTATAATCTCAGTCATGTGTCAAGAAGAGTTCCCTTTTGAGTCTGGTTCCTCTCGAGTTTTGTTCCTCATATCATCTCAAGGTTTTTATCGTTCCCTCTATCACTTCTGGCTTGCTCATGAGGGATCTAAATATAAATCTACATGTGGGTTTCTGCAAAGCTGCTACATGACAGTGACGGTTATGAAATTTTATGGTTTTGAAATGGAGACTTGTAGAATGACTGCATGTCTGTATACCTTCATGTGTAATAATATTATATTAGTATAAACCTATTGTATTATGAAAGCATTTCAATTATAAATGTAAAAAAAATGTGTGTGTGGTTGGGGGGGGTGGAGCTGGTTAGCACGTCCTTACAGCGTTACTGTGTGGAGTTCATGTTTTCCCTGTTAATTAAAAAAAAAAAGAGCTGGCATCTCAGCTGGCAGGGTGGCGTAGCAGTTAGTTAGAATGTCAGTCTGACTGCAACAGTCCTGTGTTTGAGCTCCAGGAGTGTGCCTGTTCTCCATGTACTTGTGTAGGTTTCCTCTGGGTACTCTGGTTTCCTCTGACAGTCCAAAAATATGCACATGAAGGCTAAGTGGATACTCTTGATTGCACCTTAGTGTGGGCATGAGTGTGAATGGTTGTGTGTGTTACCCTGTGATGGCCGGGTGAGCTGTTCAGGCTGGGAAAGGCTCCTAAAAAACGATACCTATATTCAGGTAGGAAAATGTCGAAAAACATGAGACACAATGGACAACAGGACAAGCGGAAAGAACGTCACCTCCACATTGGTTTAATTTAGGAACATACACAAACTTGAGGACAAAACAAATCAGATAAAGCACAGGTTCAAACAAGATAAATTATAAAATTACACCTATAAGCAAACATAAGTGAAAACTCCAAATCATTTAAATAGTGATAGCTGGTTTAGACTCAATACCCAAAGGTTTGCACTGGGGGAGAAAAATATACAAAAACTTGCAGAACAAGCAGAAAAGCTGAACAAGCAAATAAATACTTATAGAGAAGAGTAGCTTTGATTGATCTTACATCAGACTTCAGTACATGTAGATGACTTAATGCTGAGGAAGACAGTGAGATTGTGGGAGATACGGCGTTTGATGGCAGCATTCGGTGGGCACTAAACATATGGAGTCAGCAGGATCATATCAACATTCTTCATATCCTCGCACATGTGACGTTCCCGCTGGTCCTGCTAACCTGTATACATTAGTCAAAGAGGTTGAGAGAGAATTTTGCTGTGGGGTGTCAGACTTCAGTCACTTTAGTGCCTTAAATCATGAAGACTGAGTGCTGGTTGAGGATCATGTTTTCTTAACTCAGCACTGGAGGATAAAAAAGGAAGCTGCTTCAGATGAACATGTTCATGCTTATTTTATTTCACACATTAATGCTCGACTCAGGCTTTTAGTTTCGCATAATCTGGGAGGAAAACATCATGGAGGAAGTCTATATTTAGCCATAATTTGTGTGAAAACATGCCTGAAGTAGGCGCTAGTTTAATACAATCAAAGGTTATCGAAGACCGAAAAGAGCAGTACTAACCACGATGCATGAGTGCAAACAAAGGTTTGTCTTTACAGAAAGCTGAAAATGTGATCTCTCTCTCTCTCTCTCTCTATCTCCGATCTAAATATCCCAAGCTGATAGCATGACTGGATCACTATTCCTATTCAATCCATGGCCATATGATCAAGGATATTGAGCTACAAGACAAAGCCGATGATGTGCATACCATAGAGTTTGATAAATTGCCTCTGACTCTTGAAATCACTGATCTCAGATGTTACAACATTACAACACCTCTTCACCTATTCACCAGAAAATCAATCACAACGTCCTAAGTACAGAAATTCAGAAAGACGAGCTCTATTCATCATCATTAAGACGAGAGGCTAAAATTTAAGTACCTGTCTAACTATCCCCACAATCCTGGAGAAATATGAAGCTATATCAGCGATGTCTCATACGCCGGAGAACTCTAAGAATGAATGTATGTCTAATGGGACTAACTGTATGGTTCTTAACCCTCCTTGCTCAAAAATTGTCATATTTAATTACTGTGTAATGGGATTAGCCTGGTGGTTTCCATTAAACACAAGCTCTGATGGTTTTAATGGTTCCCAAGTGTGTAGTAGATATTGATCCATCTTCAGATCCGGTTTATATTTAGTTACTCCATGAAATTGAGTCACATGGGATGCAATTGAGTGGAGTAACTTTAATTATATCCACAGCCACCGGATTGATTCGGGACAATGCCGGTGTCTGGAACTCTGACTGAAAATAAACACGCAACCGTCTGTAAAATCACGCTGGCTAGAAATGCCGGAGTCGGATACAATTTTCCAGGGAGCAGATGTCGAAAGTAGAATTTACAGAAGAACTAGCCTGACACGGCTTTCTTTAAGCTTAGCATGCCTGCTCCCCCCACTTCCTGTGCCTCTGCATCCTCACACACCATTTACGATGACCCCTAGCATCATGTGACGATGAGGACAGGAAGTCTTTTTATTGCAGCAGGCCAATAAAGTAGTGTTTAGTGAAGAAGCATCTGCTTCTTCAAACATTAAATACTTTAATTACACATTTTTTGCATTTTTTTTTTTGAGTTTTGTTTTCAAATAAAGTAGGTTCGGAAACCGCCTCCTACAGCTACGAAGGTACTCACAATACATGAGCTGATATCCTAGTGTTAGATTAGCCAATCAGAATGCACGATTAATCATATCCAGTGGATGTGGATATAATAAACAAAGTATATTTATTAGAGACAGCACTGATCTGACACCAAAAATAGTGAATTAAATCTTGGAGAAAAACAGAGTATTGGATCTGATCCTGGATCTGGATTAAGAAAAGATTTTTTTTAATTAGTATTATATTATACTTGTAGTGTATGCATGAAAAACTTGAGCTGAGCTATGGTGTTGTGTAAGCTGTATTTATTACGGTTTATAGCTTTATTTAAAGCGTTTTTTTTTTTTTCAACTTTCCCCTCATTTTTCTTCCCTAATGTATTCACAGCCAATTCCCATCCATCAAGTACTGCCTCTCACGCAAATACCTCCAACCAAGGAGGAGCGAAAGCAAGCATGTGACACATGATGCTGCCACCCGCATTTTTACGAACTGCTGTACTCGGCCAATTATAGACTCCTGATGTGGCTGCGTGCATCAACCAGGATTCAAGCTCGCAATGTCCAGGATGATAGCAGCAAACCCTGTCGATGACCTTTCCATGAATTTCTAAGGTGAAGTGTTTCATAATAAAAGTCCTTTTAACCTTAGTAGTTTTACAGAGAAATGTCTGCGGACGCTCACGGTTTCAGCATCAGTATCAGTTTTGGAAAAAAATGGTTCCATGTTATCACCAAATATCTATATTACTGAACGTGTATATAATATTGTGAACTAGATAAGCTTAAATAAGGCGTATAAATATTTCCCTGTTCTCCTACACACAGCCTGAACTGCAGGATTATATAACACATCTACTAAACCCATTAAGCAGCTGAACCACAGCTTATTACAATAATGTTACCATCAGAGACCATTAAACTCTTGACTCCCATTAGAAAACCATGAAGCATGTCCAGAATCATTCACACATTACCTTTTAAACCATTAGGACCCATTAAACTGTAATACCGGCCTATTACACAAAATACCATTACAGAGGAACCAACAGAAACCTGAAACTGTTTCCAGTTTAGTTTTTTTTTTTCAGCAGAAGCTTGTTAATAAAACAAGAAGGGCATGGGAGGCCTACTCAGAACAGTTTTCTTTGCAAAATGGTAAAGGGTGGACTCGTGCATTATAACAAGCTGTGGTGCATGTGTGCGAGTGTGTATGACAGAGGGATAGTGCATATCATAAAACAGTAGAAATGTGAAGATGGCTTGGAAGAAGGAAACAAGAAAGGGAGTGAAGCAAAGCTCCGGCCCGTGGAAGGTCGATCCACCTCACTGAGCATATCATTGGCTAACACCCATCTGCTGATGGTCCGTCTCTGCTTCCTCCTCCACGTCTCCATGGTACTGCTCGTACGTGTCATCATCAATGTCTGGAAGACCCAGGAGCTAGAAAACAACATTATGTTCATGTTTTCCTTTATGCAAACTCATTATAAAAAATGTTTTGTTTGATTTTATTTTTTTGACAAGAAGCTGTTAAACAACTTTAGGAATCAGCAAAGGACTTTCTATCAACTACTGATTAAATACAGCAGCTAATAATAAGAGATAAGAGACATGTTTCTATTAAAATACAATCCTTCTTTAGGCCTAAATGTGATACATGATGTAGTATCGGAGTGTCTGTCAGCATGTGAGGTCTCTTGGGTATGGCACGAGATGTTTTTTTTTTGTTAAAAGACATTAGTGTGTTAAAGACGGCACGGTGGCACATCAAGAAGGTCCTGGGTTTGAGTCCTGTTATTTCTGTGTAGAGTTTGTGTGGGTTTCCTCCGGGTACTCTGGTTTCTTCCCACAGTCCAAAGACATGTACATTAAGTTAATTGGCTGTTACAATTTGCCCCTAGGTGTGGATGAGACTTTACTGCAATGCCATGGTCTGGTTAGCTGTTCAGGGTGTATCCTGCCTTTGCCAAGTGATGGCTGTGATAGGTTTCAGCCTCACTGTGACCTGAATTAGTGTAAATGGTTTGGAAAATGAAAATGTCATGCTTGAGCTTCAATAACATATGACTGGAAAGTCTCAATGACAAAGGGGATGAAAGAAAAGAGTGAGAATGACAAAGAAAAACCTGTGCGGTGATAACAGGAAGTTGTTCTGCAGATGTTACTCAATAATAAACGATTAAAGATGAAACAAGTCACTTATTAATAACTGAAAGAATTATTAAAAGCAGGACATATTAGATGGCACCGTGGCATTGTGGTTAGCATGTCACAGCAATAAAAACCTGGGTTCATGTCCCAGTAGTGTGAAGTGTGCATGTTCTCCCCATGCTTGCGTGGGTTTCCTCTGGGCACACCAGTTTCCAAAGACATGCAAACGGGCTGCTCCAAATAGGCCCTAGGTGTAAGTTTGAGTGTGAATGGCTGTGCGTGTGTTGGCCCTGCGATGGATTGGTGAGCTGTCCAAGGTGTACCCTGCCTTGGCCCGTGCCGGCTGAAATAGGCTCCGGTCTCCCAGCAACCCTAGTAGGATTAGGTGGTTCACAAATAAAAGAATAAATGTAGGAAACTCATATTGCTGTGGCCTAAGAGGAATAAAACAGTTCAGCATATGCTGTGAGAGGAAAATAATCAACTCCAGGTGGTAATGGGAAATCTGCTTCACGTCAGGTCGCATCACACTACAACATCAGTGATTATTTTCCTGTAACAGCATGTCTCCAGGTGTTTTATTACTTTCTTATTGAAACTACTGTATGTTACTTTAGTAGGAGGGGTGTGTCTCTTCTTCACCTGGCCTCATTCAGGAGACTTAGAGACAAGACTTTCGCTAAAGTCACGCATCAACTGTTAATACATGAAGATCGTGGCTGGGACTACTGTAGACATTTCAGTGGATTTAGGGGTGATCCGACACAAGTATGGGTGAAAAATATACTCAGATAAAGACAGGGTAGCACATTCATTCATTTTCTGAACCGCTTAATCCTATTTAGGGTCGCGGGGAGGCTGGCGCCCATCTCAGCTGACTCTGTGAGAGGGTAGAGTACACCCTGAACAGCTTACCACGCCATCACAGGGCAGAAACACGCTGATGGCAAGAGACATGGTGTTTGATGATCATCTTTGATGATTAGCCACACTCGGGGGGCAGAACTGACAACTTGGTGATAGTGCGGCTTGAACCCCCGACCTTCAGATCAGGAAGCCAGCTCCCTACCACCGGGCCACCACTGCACAAAAAACAACAACAATGCAGTTGAACTGATCCAGCAGTTTTAAACACAACCATACTTTCTGGGAATGAAAGCCACGCCCACTTGGTTCTGTAGATGGCTCCTCAACTCGCAAGTATTGCAACACTGATGGAAAATTTAAAAAATTAAGGGGGGGGGGTGTGTCATCTACTGTTATCTACCATGAAATAATTGCAGCGATGTGAGACCGAGGCTTAGACTGTCAAGACAACACCGCTGTGAGTGCAAAAACCACACATCATTTCAGATTAAAATGAGAGAAAATTTCGTGTAAATGAGAGTCGTGAGGACCGAGTCATGTGATTCGTGGGGTTTTTTCCCTTCTTATCACACCTCTCTGCACACACAGGACACTGCAGCCTCACATCACTCAGCACATAATGTCAGAAATAGATATAAAGACATCAAAAGCCAGGAGCTGTCCTCATTTTACCTTCTCATACTACTCATGAGCTCATGATGAGCTTCAGCTGACCTTCAAAACAAGTCACGTGCTGCTAAGCTGTTTACGAATGTGGTCTGTACTGTAATGCAGAACGGTCATAAATATAGGATTTGGGTGGTGTTGTTACTGTTGTTTATTATGAAGAGGGAACATGAATTTGATAGTATTGATTTGGGGAGCAGTGGTTACTCTTTTCCATTTTCTGGTGATGTTAAATGAGAAGGATTAAATCTTATATCTAAAAATAGCAGTGGAGGCTGGTGGGTTTTTTGGGGTGGGGGGGAGTAAAAAATATTAATTCCTTTACTCGTTCAACCACTTAATCCTTCTAGGGTACACCGCAAACAGCTTGCCAGACCATCACAGGGCAACACACACAACCAGTCCATCACACTGTCACACCTAGGGGCAATTAGAAACAGACAGTTAGCCTAATGTGCATGTCTTTGGACTGTGGGAGGAAGCCAAAGTACCTGGAGGAAACCCAAACAAGCATAGGGAGAACATGCAAACTCCATGCAATTACGTCCCTTCCCAAGGCCGGGATTCGAACCCAGGACTTTATTGCCGTAAGGTGGACATACTAGCTACTCCACCGTCTTATGTCATTGTATGCAATACATTTGAATCTGAACTGTTTCAGTTAAGCAAGCATCATGTACAAAACAGGTGTAACGCATAACGGTTTGTCATCTCTCCTTTTGTGTAATTAGTATTTTAATTAGGCCGTGCACACTCAAAACATATATTTTAGCGGAAAAGTAAGGACAGAGTTAAAAAAAATAAATACTAGTCATATTCATAACCTGTGTCTGAGTCTATAACATGCCGACTGGTGAGTTTCGGCTGTAATTGTACGTGGTGAAACTGCTATAAGATAAAACTGCACCTCTGCCAGTGGCGCTCTAGTAAGATTATTGTGGCAAATGTGTTGTTTGCTTGTTTTTTTATAGTTTGGCGAGTCCTCTGCTTTGGCGTACAGACTAATTCAGACAGACAGCTTATTCAGGCTCCAGCTTCTCTCTCTGGAACACACACAGAACTCACATAAAGAGGCTTATTAACTAGCCAAATAAATACACACCATGTAGCAGAACCCTCACCGCAGTTTAACATGAAGTCTAGTTAGAACGGCAGTCCATTACTTTGATTCATTTTCTGAGCCGCGTCATCATAATTAGGGTCACGGGGAGGCTGGAGCCCATCTCAACCGTGTCTGGGCGACGTACACCCTGGACAGGTCACCAGGCGATCACAGTGTAATGGTAATTGTAGTCCTAAATAATTTTAGTAAAAGAGTGGCCTGGAAAAGCACTGGAAGGTCATCTTCTCCGTTTCTGAGTGTAGAAGCAAGAGTGACGGGCTTCCAAGATGAGAACTTCAACCCCTGGGGTGTCACGGGTAGAGACTGTTGGATTTATTCCTAGTAGGTCAGTCCTACCTTCTTTTGTGGTCAAATAATGGATTTGGATTCATATCAAGATTTATCCTAGCTGTGATTAATGGTCTGTTGACTCCTGTCCTTCACCTACCTCAAAGTCAATGTACGAAAATATATTGCCCTAATTAGAGCTCAAACCTTGGCTGGGGTGTGGGGTGGCGTGTGTGTGTGTGTGTGTGTATCACGTGTCACTCTGTGAAATCACATGGCATAGCTGTCGCTGATTACCCGTCTGAACCTTTCAGTCAGCTCATAGCCTCGTTTCATACCAGTACTATGTGTTTTTTTTTATGAGTACTATGTGTTTTTTTTTATGAGTACTATGTGTTTTTTTATGAGTACTATGTGTTTTTTTATGAGTACTATGTGTTTTTTTTATGAGTACTATGTGTTTTTTTATGAGTACTATGTGTTTTTTTTATGAGTAGTAGGTGTTTTTTTGAGTACTAGGTGTTTTTTTTGAGTACTATGTTTTTTTTGAGTACTATGTGTTTTTTTTATGAGTACTATGTGTTTTTTTTATGAGTACTATGTGTTTTTTTTATGAGTACTATG
>JBCNYG010000001.1:49157966-49174527 GCA_039654305.1 Porochilus rendahli | reverse complement strand
ATATATGTGTGTGTATATATATATGTGTATATAAACAAATGTATGTATATGTATATAAAACATAGTTTTTTTATTAATGATTTTTGATAGTTTCCCCTAGTAATTGATGACTAGCGGTTTATATCATTGACCAATAAACACAACTCAGTCAGTGACGTGTTCGTTTTCATCCAATGAAATCGCTTATTTGGGGTGATGTCATTCAAACGCGGAACAAAAGGGAAAACATAACCCCAAATCCGCAGAGAACCGATTCACTAATAATTACACCATGAAAAAGTTTTGTGCACCACACATCAATTGCCGAGTTTTAAATGACCATTAAGCAATACGTTTTAAGATGAAGTCACTTCCGGTCTAACAGGGTAAACTAAATTGACCTTTGCCCCCTGGTATCCCGGATATTCTCAGTAGTCATGGCGCTGGGTGGACTCGCCTCGGTGATTTTAGCCGCTTGTTTCACCGGGACTCGTTGCACTCGAGCAGGGGATGATTTGTTTTACACGGCTGCAGTGTATGAGCACCAAGTTCTGCTCAACCCGGACCCGAAAGTGGTTGTGGGACGGAGAGCCGCTCTGCAGCACATGAACCGGAACCTAGAGGTGTTTGAGAAGCAGGCGACTTCCGCCGCACAACAGGTGACGTAGAGCAGAGGTTCCCATAATGAGGCCTGAGCTTCATCTCACAAGCTCACATCTAAACATATGATATCCTGTATACACTCACATACAGGCCAAATAACCCGAGCCTTTCTCAGCCAACACTGGGCAAAGACGGGGTACACTGAACAGTTCACCAGACACACACACCTTGGGCAGTTGGGAACAGCCAGTTAGCCTAATGTGAGTGTTTTTGGAGTGTCGGGGGAACTGGAGTTTCTAGAGGAAACCCATGCACTCCACACACAGACACTCGAACCTGGGACACACAAACACAAACCTGGGATATTTATACCTACTAATAACTATTTTACCTTTTTAGAGCCACAGACACCCTTAAGCGCTGTGGTAGAGCACTACTTAGATCCTAACTTCATTCATTCCTTTTCTAAAGCGCTTAATCCTAATGAGGGTCGCGGGGAGGCTTGCGCCCATCTCAGCAGACTCTGGACAAGGGCAGAGAACACCCTGGACAGCTTGCCGGGCCATCACAGGGCAGAAACATGCTGACGTGTAGCTACTCTTGATGAAAATCAGCAATGGTTCTTTTTCATGCCTCTTACCATAGAAAAATCTGAAAGTATTTATTTGGTAAAAAAGATTTCCCGATAGAACGAAATCCTAATTTAATCAGTAAGAATAAAATTATAAATGAATTAATTTTAAATTGGGCGGCACGGTGGTGTAGAGGTTTGCATGTCTGCCTCACAGCAAGAAGGTCCTGAGTTCGTCTCTGTGTGGAGTTTGCATGCTCTCATGCGGTTTTCTCTGGATACTCTGGTTTCCTCCCATAGTCCAGACATGCACATTAGGTTGATTGGCTGTTTCAGATTGCCAGTAGGTGTGAGTGTGAATGGTTGTGTGTGTTGGACTGTGATTGTCTGGTGATCTATTCAGGGTGTACCTATTCTTCACCCAGTGTTCTACATATATATAGATATATATTTATATATTACATCTAAAAAAGTTTGGAAAGGAAACACTGCTGTCAGGCCAACACACCTCAAGTACTCAGTATTACACACTAGAGTCTGACTGAACACTTAACCCACCGAATCTTGTTCTGTGCAAAAGGGAGCCCACATCCTGGTGTTTCCAGAGGACGCCATCCATGGATTTAACTACAGCAGAGCGTCTATCGCTGCGTACCTGGAGACGGTGCCAGATCCAAGAGCAGTGACATGGAGCCCATGTGCAGATCCTGACAGATTCCAAAATACAGAGGCACTGTTCCTAAATACTCTTTAATCACTCCTTTATATTAGTGTTTCTTTAGGTATACAAACATAGTGATGGGTGGGAAACACTGACTGGATTTATTTTTTTTTTGAATGGGGGGTGGGAGGGTTCTACTATGGATAGACACACCCACTTTAAAGACAGACCCAAAAAAATATGAGAGGTTGAGAAGTTTAAATATTCTGTTGTGTAATATATAAAGTGAAATAATTTAGCTAAAGCTTGGTTCTTTTTTTCAGGTTCTGCGCCGTTTAAGCTGCATGGCTCAGAAGAATCATCTCTTCCTGGTGGCCAACATGGCCGACTGCCAGCCGTGCAACCGATCAGTCGATCCACGGTGCCCGGCTGACGGCCGCTACCAGTTTAACACCAATGTTGTTTTCAGTGACAACGGCACCATCGTGGCCAGATACCACAAACAGAACCTGTACTTTGAGGCAGCCTTCGACACACCTCCCGAGTGCGAGTATGTGACGTTCGCCACTCCGTTCGCCGGGCGCTTTGGGGTGTTCACCTGTTTCGATATATTATTCCGGGAGCCGGCTGTGACGCAGGTGAAGGACATGGGCATCAGACAGTTCGTGTACCCGACAGCCTGGATGAACCAGCTCCCCCTGCTGGCTGCTGTGCAGTTTCAACGCTCCTTCTCTTACTCCGCTGGCGTCACTTTGTTGGCAGCAAACATCCGCTCTGCAGCTTTGGGTATGACCGGAAGTGGGATTTTTACACCCTGGGATGCGCTTTATCATCACGACACAGAGGGTGAGGTTGGAAAACTGCTGGTGCACAGAATACCAGTCTTGGATCCCTTGTTGCTAGGAGACGCTCCAGAGAGAGCTGGATTGAAGTTAGTGCCCTTCTCTGGCATTCCCAAAGTGGATGTAGGACAGGAACAAGAGCTACGAGCTTTCCAGAGAGGATCAGACACAGAATTTTGCCTAAAAGAGGATTCCAGTTGTAATAAATGGTCTACTCCTTTTTCCTCCACAATGATGTATGATCAATTCACACTGATGCCTCTACATGGTAAAGAAGGGAATCTCACAGCATGTGATGGCTCATTCTGCTGCCACTTGCTCTTTCAGAGGACAAATTCTACCCCTAAAGAAGAGCTATATGCCCTGGGGGCATTCGATGGCCTCCATGTGGTCCACGGGACATACTATCTTGAAGTGTGCGCTTTAGTTCGATGCCCAGAACTCCATCAGGAAAGCTGTGGAGGAGAGACTGAGCATGCGCACACGCTAATGGACTTTTACTTACAGGCGATGTTCAGTACCGAGCACGTGTACGCTGGTGTGCTGGGCAGTGAGATGACTCTGGACAGACCGGATGAGTCCGGCTGGGAAAGCGGCAGGTTTTATATGAGCCGAAGGGGAATGACCAGAGGTCTGGTGACCGCAGTGCTGTATGGACGAGTCTACGATAAAGACAGTGAATAAAGTAGCACAGCTCTCGGTCCATATTGTTTACACTCGTGTAGGTACAATCTAATCATTTAACTACAAGTAAAAATATTTTTAATGCCACACTTGATTCGAAGATTTCATGGCCTATCCCAGGAGGCACGGTGGAGTAGTGGTTAGCATGTGCACCTCACAGCAACGTCCTGGGTTCTAGGCCCAGGCTCGGACATTTCATGCA
Source organism: Porochilus rendahli (assembly GCA_039654305.1). Taxonomy (NCBI): domain Eukaryota; kingdom Metazoa; phylum Chordata; class Actinopteri; order Siluriformes; family Plotosidae; genus Porochilus; species Porochilus rendahli. The sequence goes on along the minus strand of JBCNYG010000001.1, from coordinate 49,170,985 downwards.
GGTTCTTCCCGTGCTTGCATGGGTTTCCTCTGGGTACTCCGGTTTTCTCCCACAGTCCAAAGTCATGCACTTTGGGCTAACTGGCCGTTCTAAATTGCCCCCAGGTTGGATGTATGAGTATGAGTAGTTTTGTGTTGCCCTGCAGTGGTCAGGGTGTACCCTGCATCACTCCCCAGTGTTGGCTGAGATAGGCTCAGACCTTAGATGGAAAAATCCATGAAATAAAAACAACTAAACTAACTGTTGCCTAATCACATTTGCTCACTCTTTTTGCAATTTAAACGTTTCTCTGGCTCCCAAGTGGCGCATCAACAAGGTGTGTGACTATCTGAGCTGAGCATCAGTGCTTCAGTCCTGATATTGCCAAAATCTCCATTTCAAAGTCATGAGTGACCTTATTCCTCCCATGTGGCGAACACTGTTGGAGGAAACCGGAGCACCCAGAGGAAACCAAGGGAAGCACAGGGAAACCTTCACCGAAACGCCCGACGCAAGCTCGGAACTCAAACCGAGGACCTTCTTACTGTGAGGTGGATGTGCTTACCACCACACCACACCCAAATTCAGTCGCCGGAAAGACGTGTAAATATGCAACAAACGTCTAAAATAATAGTCCGTGTTTGTTCAGTAGGCTTTTGACTTGCAAATCAATCGTGGAGCAGACAGAAATGAAACGCAGCAAGGACTTCTTGAAATCTTTTTGGCGTTAACAGTTTTCAAAGACTGAAATCCTGTAGCAGATTATTTATACCACCTGAATTCATGTCCTTCCTAAACCAAATTTCCGTCTAGATCACTGATTATAGCTTTTTCATTTATTGCGGCGCTTTTCTTTAACCGACCATGACACCGCCCCTTTAAAGAGCTCAATGAAAGAAAAATAGAATATCTTCCCCTTTGTACTACAAACAATTAATTTTATTTAAGTTTCTTGTTTTTTTTGCGCAGGAGACGTGAGGACTGTGGAGGATTTTTCTCTCACCAGCGGACCGCGAGCATTTTCTCGTTCGGAGTAAATACACGGCTTCATTGTAAACAACTTTGGAGATGGCATCAGAGCGGCTAACTGGAATCACATGTTCTGTGTAAAATGGGTTTCAGCCCTCCTAAATTTCAATAATCAAATCAGTACTTATTATAGAACTGACCCTTACTGTGGTATGGCAAAAATATTCAAGATTTATTCATAATCATTTGAGCAACACAGCAAGAGGCCAGTTTTACCCTTTATAAAAGGTAACCTTATTTTTTTAAAACACATACAATCACTCATACGTACACACACACACACACACACACACGTCTGTACTCTATAACAAAGCCCATCACTGAGTGTGTATAAACCCTGTCATCTTGATGGCTGGTCTGAACCTCCTGGGTAAGAAATGCATCAGAATGCCCTTTTAATGATTATTCCATCCGTCTGTCCGTTCATCCGTCTCCCTTTAATCAGTTACGCTGCAGCAGGACGGACCAGAGATTTGCACTTAACATTCATAGCAGTCCGTTTTTTTGTCCAAATCTCAGTTAATCATAATTAACAATAAATTATCCACATCTAAAAAAACAAACAAACAAACAAAAATACTAAACCATGCTTTAAAATGGGAGACTTGGTCCCTCGGATGCACGTTCATAATTTCTTCTTTTACTGCCCCAGAGGATGCGACAGGAAACGTCCACAGTCGTCGTCATGATCGTGTGTTTATGCGCGCCTCTGGGTATACGGTTCCTGTTTCTTGGGAAATGAAATCCATCGGGATTAACAGAAGACGTTTGGGCGGATATTGAGATAAAGAACTGAATCCGTGGTTTAGTGTGAAATCAGGATCAGGCTGTAGTGTGGATGAGCCATGTTCTGATTGTTCTTCTCTCCTGTGCTCATGTCTCTGAACCCTCCTGAGATGTGTGAAGGACACCGGAGTGACACCCTGCAAAAATGTACACTCCATTATTCCCAGTAGAGCTTCAAAGGACTGGAATGAGAAATGGCTCAGTACAAGCTGAATTATTATTATTATTATTATTATTATTATTATTATTACTATAATTAAGTCTAAAGCAGGAATTTTGTAACATTTAGTCACACGCTCCATCTTAAATTCAACTCGAGAGAGTATAACTTTGATTGGCTCCACGTGAACCACTGATCTTGTGGTGTGGTGCGACACAGTGGCGTAGCAGTTAGCACATCCGCCTCCCAGCGAGAAGCTCCTGGGTTCAAATCCCAGGCTTGGGAATGAATATTATTGCATAGGGTTTGCATGTTCTCCCCGTGCTTGTGTGGGTCTCCTCCTGATAATCTGGTTTCCTCCCACAGTCCAAAGACATGCACATTAGGCTAATTGGCTGTTCCAAATTGCCCCTAGATGTGACTGTTTTTTTTGATAGTGTGTGTAGGCCTTGTATACCCTGCCTTTGCCTAGTGTTGGCTGAGTTAGGTTCCCCGCGACCCATTAGGATTAAGCGGATCAGTAATTGAGTGAGACCGAAATCTGAAATCTGGTATTTGTATCACACCACAAGAACATGGATCTGAATTTCATGGTTTGCAAAAAAAAACCCAAAACAAATGTAGAACCATGACCGCCCCTTAAGAGTGTACAAGGTAATGTTTACCATAAGAGGTCAGGTAGAGATAAAGCATTCATTCTTTCTATTACCACAAAACTTCTTGGAAGCAAAGCACACACTCAGAATGCCTGGAAAACCTGACTAACTTTAACTGGCGTGCTAATTTAATCAGGAAGAATCCCCTGCTGCTACTAGACATCCTTTCACGGCACCACACGACAGCTATCAGAAAGGTCCCAGCCAACTCCCTGTTTTAAACCCATGACCTACGTGGGATGAACACATTCTGAGGTAAACACTAACCACCCAGCTTCATATGCATGCCCTTACAGACACCCATGATTGGCTGGTGTCGTTTTTGAAAAGAATCAGAGCGTATACCATCCCACCCTCCCAAAATGAACAAACGGCCTCTGTATGACAAAGTAAATGCTTTTCTGTTGTGTCACCCAGGAATCTCCCAATGAATCTTATTTAAAACTTTATAACATTAAGATTATATTGATGCTGAATTAAAATCCAGAGATAAACATTAGTATCTCCACCAGGGGGGTTACATTTTAGCTTTGTTTGGGTGTTTGTTAGCAGGATTACACAAAAAATGAAATTAAAATGAAATTCCTACCAGAGGTGTAGCTTTGTCCAAGGAAGACTAGATTATATTTTGGAGATGATCTGGATTCAGGAATTTTTTTGTGAGATAGGATATTTTTCGGAAGGGTGGAATTACAGCAGGCCCAGCAGGGGGGTGCTGTGTACTTTTTCTTTTTTGGCTTGGTGGTGGTTTGCATTCTTATATTGAATATTGAAATATTGCTTATTCATAGTGAAATACTGAACACTATATACTTTTAAGAAACAGATTATAAGCACACACTAACAGTGGCACCACAGAGTAGTGTTTAAAAATGTACTACATCTGAATCTGAAACAGATTTCCTGCACCTGGTTTTTACAAACGGAAATCTTGCAGACGAATTCAAAACACGGAATCTAAATTCAGGTACTCTGTAAATCTTAAATTTAGACTGCAGGGTCACATTTCTCATTCCATAAAAAAGACCTCACTAAATCCACATTAACGTGATCAAGAACATAGCATTAGCATCTTTAGCGATCTCCAGGCACGAACCTCAGCACGGAGATGAACCCAAGTCCTCAGTAAGTCTCCGAATCCGAGTCGTTAAATTCTTCATCGTGAACAACGAGGCCGTCCTCACGTCCCAGGTTGTTGAAGTTGCAGTAAGGTAGATGCCCAGAGCGCAAGCCAGGTAAAGGGTCAAAGGTCACAGCTTTGGAAGGATTACAGTAGTGGTTTATTGCGCTGAAGGTGAGACCTGGGACTGAGCCGGTACTGGCAGGGGACACGGGCATCATGGTGGCCAGGATGAGCGCCAGGCAGTCGGCCACGTCTTTGTTCGGAGCACATGCTAACGCTGGAGTGTAACCTGCAGCAAAATCAGTCAGCATTCAGTGTTTATACCGAGACTGGACACTTATACATTAACGACACCAAATCATAATCACCGTTTTCATCCACAGCCAGCACGCTCGCTCCTTTACCCAGCAACTCCTGCACTACAACCGCAAGTCCGTTCCGGGCAGCGACATGCAGCGGCCTGAGGAAAGGACAAGATCACAACATATTAACCTAAATGCTTCTCTTTATAAAGAAATAAACACTGAAACACATTTAAACCACAACTGCTGCCGGAATATCAATTCAGCCTGTATTGTTGCTATAAGTGTATAAACGTTCCATAAAACTATAAAAGGAAATAAGCAGTGTGTTGTATAATTAATGGCAAACTACTGTGATATAAGAGGAATAAGAAAACTTTGGGAAGTGCTGTTTCGGGGCCCTTTTGGGCCCTTTTTTTTTTCAAGCTTCCAGGGCATCCCACCAAAGAAATAATGAATTTTAATACTAAAGTTCCTTCATATTAAAAAAAAACCCTGCAAAAGATCTTATGGGACACCCCTGAGGTTTTAGGAAAATCCTTAACAAATTTTAGGGGGACAAAAATGTACAAAAAAAAACAAAAACAAAAACAACCCAACCCAGGTTGAACACCCCCTACTGGGAAACTACAAGATACACTACATTATGGTACTCTACCCGCCAAACAGAAATCACTCAAACTCTGATCTGGGACTTCTGTAGAACCTGTTAATTATTGAACAAACCATCTAAGTGCGTAACATGGATATTGAGGGCAAAAATGTACAACCACAGTTAAAAATGTCTTCAAGGGTTTCATAGAGGGGCCACACGGTGGCATAGTGGCTAGCATGTCCGTCTCCCAGCAAGAAGGTCTTGGGTTCAAGTCCCTGGCTCAGGCGTTTCTGTGTAGAGTCTCCCAGTACTCGTGTGGGTTTCCTCAAGGTATTCTGGTTTTCTCCCACAGTCCAAAGACATGCACACTGGGCTCATTAGCTGCTTCAAATTGACCCTAAGTGTGAGTGGGAATGATTGTGTGTTTTGGGCCTGCAATGGACTATCGAGGTGTTCAGGGTGTACCTCGCCTTCACCCAGTGTCTGCTGAGATGGGCACCAGCCTCCCCGCAGCCCCAATGGTATTAAGGGGTGTTCCAGCGACCTGATAGTGAATCTTTCTTTAATATATAATTCATTATTGCTTGTGATTTGGAAGAGCTGTTTGAGTTTTGTGGATGTGAGCAGTACGTACGTCTGTAGAGCTGCGTTTGTGGCATTGATCAGGTTCCTGTCCGTGACCTTCTCCAGAATTAACAAAGCACTGGTTTCATGTCCCTGCATAAAAACCACACACACGTGATACATTTTACCATTCCGGAAACGGCAGTGTTCCTTCAGTGTGTATTAAAGTGAAGTGTGTACTGTGTACCTTGCTGCAGGCTAAATGAAGAGCTGTGTTCTTGTTTGCATCCTGGAGTGTGAGGTCTGCCTTCGCTTTACTCACAAGCACCTCTACACATTAAAGAAAAATAACACATCTTTCATTTAAACATCAAAGTCCATGAAGCGTCTCAAGTTCACACTGTCTGCATGTGATGTGAGGAACACATTTCAGGGGCCAAGCCTCATCTTTTCTTCCTTGTTATTTTAACAGATCCGAGTCCAAACACTAAACAATTGCCAGGAAGGAAAACATTTACTCACATTTATTACTTATAACTCATGTAAAATCTCAAAAATAACATTTAAAATGAAAAGCAAATGAGTGAGAGGGCGGGACCAACTGAGATCATCACTGATTAGATGGATGGACCATGGTCGTCCATGATTGGCTATGGATAGATCATGGTTACTGGTGATTGGTCGCAAGGATCTGGGTATATATTATAGGGGCAGTGGTGGCACAGTGGCAGGGTGCTGGATTACTGAGCCGAAGGTCGGGGGTTCAAGCCCCACTATCAATGGGTTGTCACTGCTGTCCCCCCAGTGCAGCTAACTGGGTTGTCAAAGGCCAGCCATGTCTCTCACTGTCTGTGGTGAGAGGCATATAAAAGAACCATTTTATAAAAGAACAATTTTTGCCAAGAGTAGCTGCATATCCGTCAACGTGTTTCTGCCCTGCGATGGCCTGGCAAGCCCTGAGTTGGCTGAGATGGGTTCCATCCTCTCCACGACCATGATTAGGATTTAGCGGTTCAGAAAATGAATGAATGAATGTATATATTAGAGCTTCTTAAAAAAAAATCACTAAAGGAATCTGAAAAGTTGCCAAAGCCAATGAGAAAACCTACACGTTAAGAAACCCAAAGGAGTGTTTGGCCCCAGAAAAGGCTTCTGGCATCAGATTAAACAAACAGAACATTCCGAGAGAAAGCCTGATGATTTACTCCAGCTCTGTCCTACACCTCTACATATTGCAGAATTGACAGAATGAAAGAGCTAGCAGTATGCATCTTACCCACGGTGTTAGTCTGGCCGTTCTCAGCCGCCATCATGAGGGGCGTTTTGCCCAGAGCATCGATGGCATTGACCTGAGCGTTGTGACCGAGCAGCAGCTGGAGACATTCCACATGGTCCGTGTAGGCTGCGGCATGTAGAGGCGTCCTGAGAGGAAATCAACACAACAGTGTAGTGAAGGTCGTTTAAAAGAAAATAAATAAAAGATCCTTCCATGTTAAGCCATTTCTATAAACTTTATACACGGCTGCAAAAAATCCACGACGGACTCAAGTTCTTTATAGGAACAGTTCTGAATCGTATCAGTGGTGTAATTAAAAGCCTGGCTTTACAGAAAGTCTTACTTTAAACTGAGATGTAAACTCACCTGGATTTGGAGTCTGTAGCGTTAACAATAGCAGGACCCAGAGTGTCAATCAGCAGCTCAGCTGAACCTTCATTATCACTGATTCTGTTAAAAAAGAAAACCTTTAGCTATAAACACACGCACAAAATTAGTTTTCTGTGAATAACGTGGATACGCAGCTTACACGGCACAGTGGAGCGGACTGAAGGAGTTGCCCTCCATCCTATGGAACGCCTCCTGCTCTAACAGAGCCTCCACACACGTATCATGACCTGACAGAGAGGAAACGCGTCAAACCATGTCAAAAACGAAAGAACACGCCCTCAGCTTTACTGACTTTCAAAATTTCTAAAAAATAACAATAAAATAAAATAAAACACCCAGAAGCTAACATTTCTTAAACAATGGTTCGTTCCCTTTTTTAATTCTTAACAGTGATTCATTTTTACTTTATTACAGCATTATTATTTAGGTATTTTATTTTACATCGGAACAACAATACAAGAAAGAATAGATAAAAATATTTATATTTTGCCCTTTCTTGTATTCTTAAAGAATCCTGAACTAGTGCTTTGATTTAAACATTTAATCTTATGAATGCTTATGGATTAAAAGTGACTGGATCCCCAGATAGCTTTAGATGCTGCTGCCATCAGCTCAGGATGGAGAAAGTCTTCATGTAGAATCAAATCTCTACTTTTAAAAATGAAAACAAATAAAAACCCTGTATTGACCAGTTCTGTCACTCATGTCGACAGATCAATTCACGCCAGATGTTTGTACACGCACACATTGTGGGCGGGCGATGCTTCCAACAGGCAAGTTTGCACACACAGATGTAAATGCTGTAGTTACAATAGCCCCCAACCCCCCCCCCAAATGTTTTGTAAAAACATGAACATTATCATCGGTGGAGTCACGAAGCAAGAAATAAAAATAGAATGCCCTTATTAAGGAACATTCATTCACATCATTTTTATCCACTTACGGTGATGTTGACGTCAGTGCAACATCCATGAAATTCGTTCCTGTTATCACTTGCATTAATCACTCAGCACTTATAACCTGTAATTGTATCATGTCATTTTTTCCCTGCATGCCGCAGTGTAGCTAAGCTAAACTGCTAAACTGATGCATGTTTACAAATTCCTCAAATTCTGTTGGAAAATTCAGGGTTAAAACTGTGAGAGCTGGGTACCATTGTAGCAAGCCCAGTGGAGCGGGGTGTATCCACAGCTGTCCATTATGACCGGCACCGAGTTTTGGGAGTGTGCGGCCTGCAGCAGAGATCCCAGCACGCTGATGTGACCACACGCTGCTGCCAGGTGCATGGCTGTGCGCCCTCTACTGTCCCGGACACACACACTGGCACCATGCTGCAACAGTGTCTCCACACATGCCTCATGCCCGGTCACTGCCTACACACACACACACACACACACACACACACACACAGATTAAATAAGAAAGTGATTAGGTGCCTCTCTATATATGAGGTATGAGTAACTGACCCCGCGGTGAAGAGCTGTCCTCCCCCGCTTGTCTCTGGCTCCTACGTTGGCTCCTTTGCTAATCAGGAAATAGACGCATTCCGCGTGGCCGTTCAGCACCGCCAGCATCAGAGGAGTTCTGTTAAGGTCACAATCACGCCATCACTCAGGACGAAAAAACAGGAAACTAAGACGCTTATAAATCACTGGCATGCCTTATTGTCACTCACTGTCCATTCCCGTCTTGGACATCAACGGCTGAAGGAGGACCAGCATTGCTGATGAGGAGGCGGAGACATTCCGAGTGACCGTTCATGGCTTGGAGGAAACATAGTCCAGGGTAAGAACAAGCAGAATACAAGCACAACACATGAAAGTGTAGAGATTATAAAACACAAGGACCAAGGAACTGGAGTAAGGCCAGAAAGCAACTGTGTGTGATGTGCATCACCTAAGAATGTAGTCAGGAGCCAAGCACAGGCGTGTATTATCATAACAACCAACCTGAGTAACACACCTACACGAAACCGTGCAAACGAATCCGACGTGTTCTTGTGGAACCTGTAAGCATACGAGTGTTTTCTTACCTGCAGCATGAATTGGTGTTCTTTTGTGTGTGTAGTCTTTGAGCAGGATGGACGCTCCCTGGTTGATGAGCACGTCCACACACTCCACGTGGCCTTTTAACGCAGCCAGGTCCAGTGGGGTGTTTCCCTGGAGTGTCCGCACGTCCAGGTCCAACAGGGACTGAACCAGCACCTCCAGAGCTTGGTGGTGACCGTGGTATGCCTAAAATACACACACATACACACACACAGTGTGGAAGCTCTCAACTAGAACAAAATGTTTTCATTTAATATTTCATGACAATATAGAGCGGCATGGCGGCAGTGTGGTTGCCACGTCCACCACTCAGCAAGAAGGTCCTGGGTTCGAGTCCCGGACTTGGCAAGGATGCTCTGGTTTCCTCCCACAGTCCCAAAGACATGCACATTACGCTAACTGGCTGTTCCAGATTGCCCCTAGGTGTGGATGCAAGTGCGAATGGTTGTGTGTGTTGCCCTGCGATGGTCTAGTGAGCTGGTCAGGGTGTATCCTGCTTTCACCCAGTGTTGGCTGAGATAGGGTCCAGCCTGCATGCTCACTAATAAAATCTTCCAGCCAATCATGTGGCAGCAGTGCAATCAGAGAGGATGGATTGAGATGAAGTGAGCTGCAAAAGGCAACACTGCACTGGAAAAAGTGGACACAACGGTAAATACAGAAGTAATTTGCATATGAACAAGGGGAGTGTATACCAATTCGTTCATGTAAGTGAGCAGACACTTGTCTGATGCATGCAAACAGAAGCTTGTATTGTGTGTTTATATTTGACTTGGCAGTATAATTTCTAAACCTCCTCAGCAACTTAATATGCAATGCAATGCGACACACCCAACTACAAGAACCAGAACTCTTCCAATTTGAGGTTTCTAGTAGTGCAGCTTACAGAGACAAATGATGGTTCTTTTTCAAGGGATATTCTAAAATCTTTAACATAAACAAAGGTGATCTCAGTGTCCTGAACTGTAGGAGGGTTACAAAAGCCAGATGTGCAGGGTTGAGTGTGAAAAACAAGGACATGAGAGCAGTCAGAGGAGAACACTCAGAAAAGATATAAAACCATTGTTAATACAGTCTTCTTTGTGTAAAAAAAAATAAAAAATCCCCACACAGGGAGCGATACTGTACTGCAAAAAGTCACACATGATTCAGGTGGATTATACTATTCATTCCTATGAACGAGCTGACGTTTGTCTGATGTATGTGAACATAAGCTTGTATATAATCAGACATACCTAGTTGGTTTATACCCGATTTGGTAGTTTAATATCTGTATACTGTTATTTTTGCCATTATCTTTTCTTATATGAACTGATATATTCACATCCTATTATTGTGATTTCAAGCACTAGCGAAAGTTTTTTCAAACTGGCTTATGCAAACTATCAAACAAATTTTAGCAGTGTGCAGCTTCGAAAATGTAAGAAAAAAACACCTGATGATGAAAAGATACACATGTCCACGTGCAACAGGAACGTTTGGAAGGCTTGCTTTTCATTTTAAGGTTAGGCCACAACAGGAGCAAAAAAAATAAATAAAATCAGGTTACACTGGGTTTTTGTCAGCCAATAACAAGAATCTGACATTACAGGGGACACACACTCAGCGAATTGCTATCAAGTCGAAATAATTACTCAAATTATCAGTATTTCGGTATCCAAGACCCTTTAACAATCGTATAAACATATTTACACAAAGCTACATTCCTACTCACTGCAAAGTGCAAAGGGCTGATGGGAGCCTGGCCCTCAGTGTCATTCAAGATATCAGTCCCGGATGTCTCCATAAGCTGAGGACACACAGAGCATGAAGAGAAAACATAGACACCCTCAGACACAAATCCTATTTAAATACACACATTAAACAACAAGAGCAGAAAATGAATTCTGGAAGACAGTCAATGAACTCTGCTCACCATCGGGGGGCAGTGTTGTACAAAGAAAAATGATGACGGGCAGATTTTGGTCAATACGTTTATTTATTTAACAGTGTTATTCTGGCAAATGAAAAAATATGCCTCTTAAACAGATTTTCAGTTTAACTTACCACATCAAGCGGCGTTTCACTGGCAATCTGCAAGAACAGAAACATGGCACAGTAACACAGGCTGACTGAGAAATGGGCTTGTGTGTGCGTTTGTGTGTGTGTGTGTGCGCACGTAAGAGAGGAAGCAAGACTGCAAGAGCAGGATAAAGAGAGAGAGGGAAAGGGGGGTGGTTAGAGACTGACCAGTTCGAGGCAGAGGCGGTGACCATATGCTGAGGCGTAGTGCACTGCGTTATAGCCCTGTTTGTCTCTGATCCCTGGATTGGCATCATTACGCAATAAATACTCCAAGCACCTGTGATGACAAACACCAATACCACGCTAAATACTTTTCAATTAATTAACCAAAGAATTACATTTATTACAATGCTATTGTAGAGGATCAGACATTATAATCATGCTGAAAATCCTGAAAACACACCGATATTAAACTATTCTGCAATAGTACGAAAAAAGATAATATGACAAAAAGACAATTTGCACTAGGATCAATAAAGTATTCTGATTCTGGTTCATTCTCAAGACAAGTCGTCGCAAATGGTTTCGAGTTCTGGCCCAGAAATTAGGACCACTCATATTTTTACATGTCATACTGATTGCCATGGAAACAAAAATCGAAACTGGAGAACTATCCTACTATATACTTCTTCTGTTTCTATTTAAATGACCCCCAGACATCCAGCTGCTGATATTTGGATGTCCAATCACATGCTATTTTAAGATAGTGGCCCAGAACACAACCAGTGATAAGTGACTTGAAAATAAAGCATGCAGTTAACAACAAAGATAACCGCCAAGGTGGTTAGGAACTCTTTTATTCTGTAACCACATAGGTGTAGAACTGGGTTATACGATGCTCTAATACTGTTCTCATGATCAATTACGTCCCAGTACTTGTGGATGATGCTGTCTTAAGTGAATTGAAAGATACCTTTAAAATTGTACACACACACACACACACACACACACACACACACATGGAATCTCGTGTTTAAACGTTGCAAATAAGACAAAGTTTCATTCATCAAACACGAACATCGTTTTCATACATTCAGATTTCTTTCATTTGTTCTCACTATTTTCCTTTTTGCCTTTACACTTTCAATAGATTTCTCAGGTCCCATAGTGGCTTATTGATGAAAAAATATCAAAATAACACACAACACAAAAAATATCGCCGAAATCTGAGAAAAGTTGAGCGTGGGCGTCCTGACTGAGGGCGGCGCTGACCGGATCACATTAGAGAAAATATTTTCCTTGTAACATTTTTTTCTTTGAAACATTATTATGGTGGGTCTCCATCAATATTTCCTCTATTAACATTATAATGGGGGCATTAAACAGACAAATGTTCCTGGTCCTCTGAGGCCACTAAGAAAGGACAGAATCTATTAAAGGCTGGAGCACAGGCAGTACTTTCTCTCTCAGTGCGCATGCGTGTCTGTGACCTTACTTGGCATCAGTGTCTGAGGCAGCAGTGTAGTGCAGAGGGCTGCAGCCTCTCATGTCCGTATCGTTCACACTGGCCCCCGAGCCCACTAGTGCAAACAGGCACTGGTAATTACAGTTTGCAGCCGCGTAGTGCAGCGGCGTCCTGAAAACACACACACACATACACGTATGAACAGAAATACTTTATTGAAATATAAAAACAAAGACAAATTACCAGCTAAAAAGCCCCTTTTATAAACTCACCTTCCAAAACGGTCCTTCCTGTTGAAGTCGGCTCCAGTGTTGAGCAGCAGATTTAAACAGTCGAGGTTTCTACAGGAGTCAGAGAGACCACATGATTCAATCAGAGAGCTGAAGAGAAACATGACGGCTTCAGCGTTCAACTCGTGAAGCACACGAACTGATCGGAGTACAGTCTGCTGGGACTCACCCTCCTGCTGCGGCTGCGTGTAAACACGTTCTGCCAAAGTCATCAGGAGCGTCAATATCAAAACCTGAACCGACACACAAACGCCACAGTGAGGTCAACCAGAGCTCCAAATACAAATACACCTATATCACACACACACACACACACACACACACACACACACACACACACACACAACTACTG
>JBCNYG010000001.1:49119669-49129996 GCA_039654305.1 Porochilus rendahli | reverse complement strand
GAAACCCGACCACCTCTGAACAAGACACATAAGTTGAAACATCAAGAATGGGCCAAGAAATATCTGAAGACAGATTTCTCAACGGTTTTGTGGACTGATGACATGAGGGTGACTCTTGACGGACCAGATGGATGGGCCTCTGGTTGGATCAGTGACGGACACAGAGCTCCACTTCGACTCAGACTCCAGCAAGGTGGAGGTGGGGTACTGGTATGGGCAGATATTATTATAGATGAGCTAGACCTTTTTGGCTTGAAAATGGATTTAAAATCAACTCTCAGACCTACTGCCAATTTTTAGAAGACACTTTCTTCAAGCAGTTGTGCAGTAAAAAGTCTAAATTTTTCAAGAAGACTTTGATTTTTATGCAAGACAATGCTACATCACATGCATCAAAGTACGCCACTGCGTGGCTGGCCAGTAAAGGCCTTAAGGATGAGAAACTAATGACATGGCCTCCTTCTTCTCCTGACTAAAACCCTATTGAGAAATTTTGGGCCCTTCTTAAGCAGGAAATTTTCAGTGAAGGTAAACAGTACGCCTCTCTGAACAGATTCTGGGATTCTGTGGCTGCAGCTGCACAAAAAGTTGATTCTGACCAGATCAAGAAACTGACTGACTCCGCGAACGGAAGGCTTGTGACTGTTATCGAAAAGAAGGGAGGCTATATTGGTCACTAAGGTTTTTTTTTTCCAGAAATGTATATTTGTTCATTTTTTTTAGTTTGTTTATTATTCTCACTTTAACAGGTGAAAATAAACAAGTGAGGTGGAAAATCTTTGTTTTTCATTTAGTTGCATAATAATTCTGCACACTAGTAGTTGCCTAATAATGATGTACCTATAGATATTCTCTTAAGAAAGCCAAAACTTCACTTTTACTTAAATGTTCAGGTTTGAGGGTTTGTTAACATTTTGGATTAACCAAGAGCACTGTATAGTTGTACAATAACAATCAATCCTCATAAATTGCCTAATAATAAAAAAATTAAAATAAAGGGAACACTAAAATAACACATCCTAGATCTGAATGAATTAAATATTCTTAATAAATAATTTGTGTGCTGACAATAAAATCACACAAATTAGCAATGGAAGTCAATTTTATTAACCTATGGAGGTCTGGATTTGGAGTTACACTTAAAATAACACACTACAGGCTGAACCAACTTTGATGTAATATCCTTAAAACAAGTCAAAATAAGGCTCAGTAGTGTGTGTGGCCTCCACGTGCCTGTATGACCTCCCTATTACGTCTGGGCTGCTCCTGATAAGGTGGAGGATGGTCTCCTGAAGGATCTCCCCCCAGATCCAGGACAGTCTGTGGTGCAATGTGACCCTGGTGGATGGAGCGAGAGATGATGTCCCAGGTGTGCTCAATTGGATTAAGGTCTGGGGAACTGGCGGCCAGTCCATAGCATCAATGCCTTCATTTTGCAGGAACTGCTGACACACTTCAGCCACATGAGGTCTAGCATTTTTTTGCATTAGGAGGAACCCAGGGCCAAACGCACCAGCATATGGTCTCACAAGGGGTCTGAGGATTTCATCTGTGTACCTAATGGTAGTCAGGCTACCTCTGGTGAGCTCATGGAGGGCTGTGCGTCCCCCCCAAAGAAATGCCACCCCACACCATTACTGACCCACTGCCAAAACAGTCACGCTGGAGGGTGTTGCAGGCAGCAGAACGTTCTCCACGGCGTCTCCAGGCTCTGTCATATCTGTCACATGTGCTCAGTGCGAACCTGCTTTCATCTGTGAAGAGCACAGGGTGCCAGTGGCAAATTTGCCAATCTTGGTGTTCTCTGGCAAATGCCAATCATCCTGCACTAGGTGGTTCAGAAAATGACAATGAATGAATGACAGTGCATTTAAATTTGGACTGTGCATTTCATGTCAACACACATTAACACCTCCTATGTAAATATTTTGCCATTTAAATGCACACATCTGTAACTAACCGAAGCATCAGTATTTCCCACTGAAAGTCTGACAACAGTCATGTGAAAATTATTACAACGAAAAGAATGGACACCTTTGTGTTGATGTTTAATGCCGTTTTACAGTGAAGGCTCGGGTTTGAGTGTTGTGCGCCACCTTGTGGCCACATTTTATAGCCTAAAATACAGGGTGAATTCTCCAGTAATGTAAACCGATCAGGTCCACTTTCGGGTGGCATGGTGGCAAGGAGGTTAAGCACATCCACTTCACGTCCTGGGTTCGATTCCCAGGCTGGGGTATTTCAGTGTGGAGTTTACATGTTCTCCCTGTGCTTGTGTAGGTTTCCTCCCACAGTCCAAAAGCCATTCACATTAGGCTTACTGACCTAGGTAGCCAAATGTGTGAGTGTAATGTTTGTGTGTGCTGACCTGCAATGGAGCGGCGAACTGTTCTGGGCGTACCCCACCTTCTCCCAAAGTCGGCTGAGATTAGGATTAAGCGGTTGAGTGAGTGAGGTCCATTTCCATGTTTCCTCTGCTGATTAAGATGCTTGTTTCTGGCGATATATACTTTACTGGAAACTGCTCCATTTGACAGAAGAGTGTAGGTGGTCTGTTTTTATCGTCAAAATTAATGAGGAATGTAATCCTTTGTACAGTACTGTATTTTCTCATCTCATCTAAATGAGATTCCACCGTCCTGCGATTTAAAGCACACCAACAGTACTCAGAAACATTAGAAAGCAAACCATTTAGTGCACAGCGAGTTAGTTAAAGTTTTATTAGTGTTATACTGAGTTCTGCTGCTCAAAAGGAGAATCTTAGAAGCAGGATGCAAACACTCTAATCCATTTTAGAGTCTTGTTTTTTTCAGTCAACTGACCATAACATTCAGCTTCACTTCTTTTTGTGTTTGTTTGTTAAAGAAAATAAGAAAATATAATTGACAGTACATTTAGGCACACTGTAGACACATACTGTACACTGATATGTACAAGGAAATAATTATAGATTCATATATACGAGGATTTAACCGACACAAAAATAAACAAACAGAAACGAGCTGTCCTGTATCACAGGGAACGTTTTACTCGGGTCCAAGGTGAAAGTGGAGTGTGTGAACTTTTTAAAAACAGCTGTGTTGCAACATAAGGTTGCAGATCATCACTGGGGAGGTTTTTCAGTAATCAGGAATGATTATATATTATATAAAAAATCTCTCGTTTTTTGGTGTGTGATGTCAAAAAAAAAGAAAGAAAAAAAAACAATAGCATTCAGAAACCCTCATGTGTACGCTTTAAGTGCTTTTTTAAGTTCAAAAACAAGAACGAACCTCTACTCAGGTTCACTCTGCCGATCACCACTTGATCACATGCCTACGGGTCACAAAGCCACACCTCCTGCATGATACCTAGTAGTGTTCATCAGGCCTTGTTCTGGAGACCTTCCTTCCTGAAGACTCTAACTCCAATCCCAACCATGCTCACCTGACCATCCGACCCCTGCCTCAAGAAGTTCTCTATCAGCTGAAAGGTGTGTGCGCGAGACCTAGTTTGGAGATGAAACCTGCAGGAACGGTTCTGGTGAGCCCTGTTGTAGAAGAACCACTCGTTAATCTGATGACTGAGTTCTGGTACACAGCACAATATTAATCCTGTTTGACCCAACAATATTTATTATAAAAAAAAGAAAAAAGTGTCAAAAGATACGACTCCTAATCAGTCCAGACCTCCACTGGTTTAACAGAACGCTTCGTCTCCTGCAGTAAACACGCCACGCACAGACGCACGGAAAGCACGGTGGAGGAAGCTCTATGATCGCGGCGAGATGAAACAAAACAAAACTCTGACTTATAAAACAAGTCTGTAACATAATCCGAGTCATTTACAACCAACGGAATGTACTCTGATGGGGCCTTTGTACATTTTTTGGGATTCTTTCATCTTAAATCTGAAAATCATTTCATATTATGTGAAGACATGCAAATGAAAAAAAAAAAAAAAAAACATTGCACAAATGTTGACTTGATATTCTGGAAATAAACGCATGATTAGGTTCTGAACATCTCTAACGTGTCTGTGAAAACGTGCGGATGTGTTTGAGGAAAGCTACATCGAAGCACACGTCCTTTTTTGGTTGTAGAGAATTAAGGCTGATTTCCTACTTGCACTGGCACAGGCTTCTGACTTCATGCTACACACGGCTCTTTACAAATCTACTAGTGTTCGAAACATGGACACATCCTGGACGTGCGGGGTGTTAACTGTGGACACAAAAGTGACAGAGGAGTACAGACAGCGTTGCCAGAGGCAGATACATTCTTCAACGCATAGTGCTGTATGCTTGGAGGCCTGCAGGGCGCAAAAACTTTATTAAAAAAAAAAATGGGTGCATATCCTGCCAGAACCTTGTTTGTCTAAAATGCAGGCCGAGTCGCAGCAGGTCATGTGACTGCCACTAAAACGCTCTGCGAATCAGAGAGCCTGTGTGTCAGTGCTGCGCGTATATTTGGTAATTAGATCACTCACATGGTTTGGACATGATTTCACTCGCTAAAACGTGACGTACGGTGCCATTAAAACCCGCCTTCCAGCCCTAAAAACAAATCTTTACCTCGGATATGCTCGGGATAAAAAGCGGCTCGGTACGAGCCTCGTTCATGTCAGTTTTCCCTCCTTCCACTGTCCACTAGATCTTGTTTAAAATCGTTCAGTCTTTCTGTTGACTCGTCGATGACCTTTACAAACTCAAAACACAAGGTATATCCACAGGGAATCATCCCACATTGCAACTTCCTCCCAAAATAATAATAATAATAATAATAATAATGATAATAACAATAATAATAAAATGTCAAATCGAGATACAAATACTGAAATGCTGACGCTACGGGTCAGGCACTGCAGCATCTTAGTGGTGACACTCCACAACACTAAAATGAATCCTCTATGCTACAGCCATGTGGATACAGTGCTTCTCTTTAAGAACAGGAAGGACTGAGAGGGCCGGAGTGTGTGACCAACCCCACACACACACACCACATATACTCTCACATCCTCACATACACCCTCATTCTGAGACATGCATACACACACACACACATACACACACACACACACACACGCGCACTCTCTCTCACACACACCCAGCCCTGTGTCTTTCTCCAGCCTCAGCGCGGGCCGGTTCCTCCCCTTCTGTTAGTGGTACTTCTTCCAGCCCGAGCCGCGGCGTCACCTCTTCTGTAAGGTGCGGACTTTGTGTGAGTAAGTGCGGATGCGCGGCGAGCGCGAGTGCAGCTTGACGAACAGCTCGGGGAACTTGTACTGAGGGAACATGGTTTCCAGAAACCCCTCCAGGAAGACGTAGACCAGACGGCGGTTCAGCTGCTGGTGCTGGAACATTTCGAAGACCCGGAGGATGCCCTTCCGCGTGGTTTCTGCCCCGATGATGTGCTTTAGCTCGTCTGGAAGGGAGCAGAGAAATAACACAGGGGGTGCGATCTAACAGATGGCTGATGCTGCCTTCAAGTTCATTTCTATAAATGATGACAAGTCGAGAGCTTGCATTTTTGTCAAGCACAGAAAATGATGAAAAAAAAAAAAAACAATAAAAAAATCAGTAACCAACATTAACGTGGTGTAAAAGAGACTACTGCTATACACCAAATTATTAACAAAAGCAATAAAAACCATTCATAATCAATTAAGTATTTCATTTGCACTAAAACATTCCTGCAGAGTCCATTTATTTAATCAGCACGATTGTGGAAGGAATCTAAGGTCAAGCTGTTCAGGGTGTACCCTTCGCAAAGTGTCGGCTTAGATAGGCTCCAGCCTCTCCTCGATCCTAGTAGGATTAATCGGTTGAGTTACAGTGAGTATACAGACCTGGCATGATACCCAGGAGGTTAGTCTTAGCTGCTACTCTCGTTCTCATGCGGATGCTCTTGTCTCTGTGTGGTGGCGTTTCTGCTAGGATGCCATTTGGCCAGTAGGAATCTCTGTAAGGGCGTGGGATCATGGTCAGTACAAGAAAAGCGCGCTTTAAAAACAAGGGCGTTGATCGTGAATAAAAAGCACTTCACCTGAACCTCTTGACATAGTCGGCTACTTGTTCCGGTGATGTCATGAAGTCTACGTGATCCACAATTTTCCTGATATGACAAAGATAAAAGATAGATAAACTCGGGACTGCACACCCGACAGGAAAATCAGATATAATTAAATACAGTCACGTTGACCCATTTTATTCACATGCTGAATTCTCAGATCTGATCGGTGGTGTAGTGGTTGCCACGTCCGTCTCACAGCAAGGTCATGGGTTCGAGTCCTGGGCTCGAACGTTTCTGTGTGGAGTTTGCATGCTCTCTCCGTACTTGTGTGGGTTTCCTCCTTCCACATTAGGCTAACTGGCTGTTCCAAATTGCCCCACTAGGAACAATGTGGATGTGAATATAAGTAGTTGTGTGTTGGCCCAGCAATGGTCTGGTGAGCTGTTTAGGCTATACCTCGCCTTCGCCCAGTGACGGCAAGATAGTTTTCTGATCTGTAGTGTTTTTGGTTGCGTGGAACTGAAACTCCTTCGAATGGCCCTGTGTGCGACAATCACGGAATGGTTGTTTGCGAAGAAACGCAGGGTGGGTTCTCGACCACATCATGTTGGCGAAAGAGTACGGTTGGGGTCGGCCACCAGCAGACCTTATCTTTGCCTCTCCCGCCTCACTAAACTTCTTGTGTGAGAATAAAAATTTTGATCATCTTTAAACTTTACTCTTAAAATGTGTGAGATTTTATCTGTAACAATTTATAAGGAATAATGTAAAGCGAGACGGATAAGAAGTGGAGGAAACCTGAATCACCCTGAAGGGGTTCATTTCATAAAAATGACCGGCTCACTGTACATTATCCTGATCATTACAAAAATAAGTAAAAAAAGATTTTAATGACATGCTCATTATATTTAGAAAGGAAAAACTGAATACCATGACCGACCAATCAGAACTGAGCCCTGCTACCACATGTCTCATCATGCTTCATTCAACAAGCCTCTGTACGTATTTATACACAGATCACACACCTGTTGATGGTGTCTCCGTACGTAGCTTTAATGAGCTGCTGTAGAAGGTTCTTGATGTTCCTACGGAGCCACTGGTTCCTCTCCTTCAGGTCAAACACCTCGTCCATCAGCAGCAGCATCACACGCAGTGGGATGTTATCATCGACCTTCACACAGCCGAGGACAAATCGTACCGTTCGTTAATCAGGAGCACGACGTGTGTGTTGCATAAATGTGTTCGTACAATCCAAATTCAACAGTGGATTCCAGATTTACTTTTCACAACAGATCTGATCATTCACCGCTATACAGTTCCACCTCACAGTAAAGGGTACCAGGGGTTATTCACACAGGTGACTAATGAACACTCACATTGTCATCTAGCTGAGCAGACACTCGGCAGTGCTCAAAGTCAGTGTCTGACTTAGGGATTAAGGGCGGCACCTAAAAACATAAAAATCAACAGATGAATTCAGTGAGATCAGAGATTAGGGATTAAGGGCGGCACCTAAAAATATAAAAATCAACAGTGAGATCAGAACTTAATAGAAATATTTCGCAGCTGCCTAAAAGCAGACCTCTGAAAACAGCTGTATTTATTTCCAGTAAAGACACAGCTATAATCACGGCGCCCACGCGCAGCACAAACAGAGCCCCATAGACAAAGGATAAGTGTCTTTTTTTAAACGTCAGGAAGTGTGCGTCTGTCCCGCCGGCGTACGTGTACCTGTGGTGACATCTCTCATGCCTCTATATAACTGTTGCAATATAAATGAATGTTTGACTGATGGTAACTTCTACTCCATCTTCCCCTCCAAACTGTTACTTGTTTCATGTCATACAACAAAAAAAACACAGAATTCTATGTGCCCTATGAGGGAGGTATCTTCTGTTCTTCTTTTTTTTTTTTTAGCTGGCAAAATAAATTATTACTGCCACGCAAGCCATTACACATTTGAATAGAAAGACTTTTAACCCAATCACATTGAGAAAGCACGTTACATTTCTGGCACGTATCATGTGCTTATTGAAGTAAGCAACGTTCTCTCTCTCTCTCTCACACACGCACACACACACGCGCCTACTTAGAGGACTGTTATCTTACTGCCTTGTGGTGACAGCGGGGCTCGCATTGGGGTTCTTTCATCCTATGGATACTCGCTCACACTCTTACTAGAATAAATTATTTCTTAGATATTTTGTAACTAATTATCATTAATTCTGTCAGCAAATCCTGCATTTTACAGAGTAAAAGTCACAAATAAACATCTACTGACATTCTTGTGTTATTGGAATGATCTCTAAACCTACGGTTTCTAAACGGAAACTTTACATGTCGAGACTAAGATTGCATGTTTGGTGACCTCATTTTTATTCCCTTCTATAAACAGGTTATTAAAATGAATTATTCTTTATATGTGTATGGGGTTTGAGGGAATAGAAGTGAACAGAAGTATGCATGGAGCTATCAGATAAAACAACCAAAAACAAAAATCAGTCTAGACATAGAGGAGAAAAAGCAGTTCAAAACTGAGGAAGCACAAGCTCGTCACGTCTATGGTCAAGAAAATTCAGGGTATTAAACTTTTTAAACAAACTTCCATTAACGTTCTAAATGTCGCCTACTAAGCGCTAAGCAATCTTCCTACCCAGACGTTTAAAACATTTCTAGATAAGTGTATGTTCCACAGTGAAACAGACGTATCCCTAATCTACTCACTTGTAATCAGATCCTACTTCAAAACACATCAATAAGTTCAGTAATGTCCCCCCCTCAGCCCCTCAGCCCCTCGACGTCTTATCATTCCTCCACATGATCCAGTGGGTGGAGTTAGGCTCAGAGCTGGAGGTGGAGTTTCACTTTGAATCTCTTATCTGGGGGTTAATTGTTAAGTTTGAGAACTGGCACAGTGATGTAGTAGTTTACAGCAAGGAGGTCCTGGGTTCAAGTCCCGATCTCAGCGAGGGCGTGTCTGTGTGGTGTTTGCGTGTACTACCTGTGTTTGTGTGGGTTTGCTCCAGGTACTGCGGTTTCCTCATAAAGTTCAAAGACATGCACATTAGGCTAACTGGCAGTTCCATATTAAATAAATGGTTGTTTGTGTGTTGCCCTGTGAGGGACTGGCGAACTGTACAATGTGTACCCCGCCTTCACACAGTGTTGGCTGAGATAGACTCCAGCCTCCCCGTGACCCTGGTAAAATTAAGCGGTTCAGTAAATCAGCGAGTGAGAGAGTGTTAGTTATGAAGACTATTTAGAATTACCAGACAACAACGTTATATCATGACATAAAGCCCGGTACTCAAACCGAGGACCTACTAACCAGGCCACTGTGTCGCCCTGTAATTAAATCAAACTCCATAAAGGTGCAAGAATGCTTTTGTATTCTGTTGTACTAAAATATTTTCTGGCTGAATGACTATCGACCTGGAGATCGCCATTTCGAATCCAGGTTGATGCTGCAGCCATCCGCAACCGCGAGTCCATGGGAGCTAATTGGTCGGGATATCATTAGATTTTCACTTCACTGTCACTCACAGCGATCACCAGCCAACCATGGCCGTCTGTGAGCTTATTCGTATGAGGGGGCGGATTCGGAGTGTGTTAGGCCGCTTCAATGCGCATGATCAGTTTGTAAAGAAGTGGGTGGCAGCATTGCACGTCACGGAGGGGGCATGTGTATGCTTACGCTTCTCCCTGGTTGGTGGTAGTCGTGCGTTGGGGAACGAAATATGTGACCTGCGCCGGCATAATACAGGTGAAGTCGCAAGGTGGTGTTTTGAGTAAGAGCCAAGGTAAGTTGAAAATGGCTTAGCTGGATAAAAGTACAATATCACCAAAAATACATCCTTCAAAGCAAAATCTTTGACATGACTAAGTTCAAATATCCATCAACACAATCTATCCATGCTAAAATACTCATTTAAGAAAGGGTTCCATCTCCAAGTTGCTGGAAAACAATAGAAATATCCTCTTAAGTTGCCAATTTTCAATCTGCATAATTGCACAGGGAATTTCCTTATAACTACCAGAATACCCTCACTACTCACTATTCACTACCAGAATACGCTTCCTACTTACAGAATCCCAGAAGGATTCCCCAAATCATATAACGGTAAACCAATGAGAAGCCTCAGAGAAGACATGACTCGGGGTAAACAGAACTCTATCCGTTGTCAAGAAGACTCTAGGCTGGGGCAGTGGTGGCTCAGTGGTTAAGGCTCTGGGTTGCTAATCTGAAGGATGGTGGTTCAAGCCCCAGTATCATTAGGATGCCACTGTTGGGCCCTTGAGCAAGGCCCTTAACCCTCAATTGCTCAGTTGTGTATATA
>JBCNYG010000001.1:49064891-49075905 GCA_039654305.1 Porochilus rendahli | reverse complement strand
CTCTCTCTCTCCCTCTCTCTCTCTCTTTCTCTCTCCCTCTCTCTCTCTCTCTCTCTCTCTCTCTCTCTCTCTCTCTCTCTTGCATTTTCACTCTCATGAATACCTGGCATGGGGTTGTACAACAGGTTTCATTTGAAATATTTTATTTAAAGATTTTTTTTTGTTTGTTTGGACTGATTTTATATTTATGTGTTGACCTGGTGTTCATACTGTAGCAGACGCAGTCAGTTTCATAGCTGTGTGAACACTAACCATTATACAAAGGCAGGAAACGGATGATGAATAAGCTCTTATGAAGGCTCTAGCTAGCTTCGTATTATCATATAATAACACGGCCACAGTTTTGAATAGGATTTGTCATGCAAATGATTACAACCTTATACAAACATATGCCTCTTTAAAAAATCAACTACAAAAAACCCCGACATATTAGTTACACAATAATACACACATCGTATGCCGCCAGGTCTCCACGCTTCTGTGTGGAGTTTGCATGTTCCGGTCATGTTTCCTCCAACAGTCCAAAGGCACGCACAATAGGCTAATTGGCTGTTCCAAATTGCCCCTAGGTGTGAGTGTAAATGGTTGTGCGTGTTGGTTCTGCAGTGGTCTGGCGAGCTGTCCAGAGTGCATCCCAGAGTTTGCATGTTCTACCCATGTTTGCATGGGTTTCCTCTGGGTACCCTGGTTTCCTCCCACAGTCCAAAGATATGCATATTAGGCTAATTAGCTGTTCCAAACTGTCCCTAGTTGTGAGTGTGTCTGGTGAGCAGGGTGTATATCGCCTTTGCCCAATGTTGGCTGAGTTAGGCACCTGCCACCCTGCGACCCTAGACGAGGTGAGATCAGACAGAGCGTTTTTGTCTTTACTAAACATCACATGCTCAGAGAGCTTGCTGATTAGCTGTGGAACAGATGTGTTGATTTTTTGGGGGGGCATTCACATGATGTTAATTTAGAATAAATGCAGAGTGTTAATACAAGAAAGGCTGCAAAAGCCCAGAAGGTTGGCGTGTTAGGAAATGGAGACACAGTTTCCTCTGTGTTTGGATGGAAAATAAGGTCAGTGTGGTGTTTCTGATTTACAGTAAGAACACTTCACCTTGTTATCAACACTGGCTAAGGACATTATCCATGCCATCATAATTTATTCCCTATTTCAGATGCTGCAGTATATTTTATTTTGAACATAAACTGTTTTGAGTGGTATGGTAGCGTAGTGGTTAGAATGTCTGCCTTGCAGCAAGAAGGTCCTTCGAGGACCGTTAAGGGTTCGAGACTTGGATTTTTTTGTGGAGTTGGCATGTTGTCCCTGTGCTTCTCTGGGTTTCCTTCGGGTACTCCGGTTTCCTCCCACAGTCCAAAGACATGGCTTTTCTAAATTGCCCCTAGGTGTGAGTGTGAATGGAGGTGTGTGTGTGTGTGTGTCGCCCTGCAAAGGTCTGGCGAGCTGTTCGATGTGTGTCTGAGATGGGCACCAGCCTCTCCACGACCCTAATAGTAGGATTTAGCAGTTCAACAAAGGACTGAGTGATTAAGTGAGTTATGCTTCTGTACATATATAATTTGATTTACTTCTGACTGTCTGTATTGAGGGTAACAGGGTGGCGTAGTGGGTTCGAGCCAGTACTTCTTGCGTGAAAGACATGCACATTAGGCTAATTGGCTGTTCCAAATGGCCCCTAGGTGTGGATGTGAGTGTGAATTCCTGTGCGTGTTGGCCTTTGATGGTCTGGTGAGGTGTTCAGGGTGTACCCCACTTTTGCCATTGTCGGCCGAGATAGGCGCCAGCCTCCCTAACCCTAACAGGATTAAGCAGTTTGGCAAATGAGTGAGTGAGTGAGTGAGTGTTTGTGTTGAAATAAGATTTGAGACTATTTTTAAACTCGTCCCCTAAAGTATCGACACCTGCGGACTTGCTTTTTCCACCCACAACCTTGTTCCAAATCGAGCCCAATTTAGAATATAAACTGGCAACCCTGTTATCTGGTTTGAGTTCATGCTGATGTCCTTCTGAAGTCGCTGTTGCAGTTTTGGTTTTGTTGTTGCATTTTCTGAAACTGCTGTTGCGTTTTCTCACTTGCGTCACCGAGTCTGGAGCCTGTCTCGGTCGACACTGAGCGAAGTTCCTAAACAGCTCGCCAGGTCATCACAGGGCAACAAAGACACACACACACACACACACACACACACAACTGTTCGCACTCACATCCACACCTAGGGGCAATTAGGAACAGTCAGTTAACTTAATTTGCATGTCTTTGTCTTTGGACTGTGGGAGGAAACCCGGGTATCCGGAGGAAACCCATGCAAGCATTGGGAGGGCATGCAAACTCCACACAGAAATGCCCAAGCCTTGAACTCGAAGCCAGAACCTTCGGACGTGCCAATCATTACGCCACCATGCCTGCCACTGTTGCGTTTTGTGGCCACTGTAGTGAAATGACTCGGCATGGTGGTATAGTGCTTGGCATGTCCACCTCACAGCAAGAAGGTCCTGGGTTTGAGTCCCAGTGTCGGCGAGGACGAGGGCATGTCAATTTAGAGTTTGCACGATCTCCCTGTTATTGCACGTGTTTCCTCCGTGTACTTTGGTTTCTTCCCACAGTCCAATGACATGCACATCAGGCAGACTGGCTTCTCCAAATTGCCCCTAGGTGTGAGTATAAGGGTGAATGCTTGCAATGGTCTGGTGAGCTGTTCACGGTGTACCCCACCCTTCGCCCAGAGCCGGCTAAGATAGGCTCCAGCTTTCCTGTGAACCTAGTAGGACTAAGTTGCCTTGAGTCATGTTAACAAATCCCAGCTGTTCAAGCGTTCTAGCTTGATGAGGTGTATGAATCTGACAACCTGATATTTAAAATTCATTCCACTCATGTCTAGCAGGGAAAATAAAATCACTTATTGACTATTTTAATTCAGAGCATCATAGTGTGTGTGTGAATGTTTACAGCATTAAGAACTTTTTATCATTTATGATGTACGTCATCTAAGGAGGCTAGAAGGGTGGAAACTCAGTACATTCCTGACTTCATAGACACACACACACACACGCACACACACACTCACTTACTCACATGCACACACCAATCTTTAAAACTAGGAAGGAACAAATCCCAGCAGACCTCCACCCAAAAGCTTCCTGCTTACAAGATACTAGGGTTTTGACGTTGAGTAATAGGACACTGCTTTGGCTCCACTGTCGGAGCTCTAGCCTGATTTTCCGAGTTTCTGTCCCAGGCAAAAATCACACACGGTAAAGAACTGATCAGCCATGAGGTGAGTTCAGTGGTCTTAGAACACATATGATGTATTCACTGGTGGCGGATTTAGTGCCGTTGCACTCACACACAGTTTCGGTAGAGTCAGATATATTTTTATCGACTTCTCAGACTGTAAGTGCTACCACTGCATTTATCTCATCATAGCAAAGATTTACGCTAATCACCCAGTAAATGACAAATATGTAGTGAAAATGAGGAACCAGGGTGGTTAGTACTTCCGCCTCACAGAAAGATGATCCTGGGTTTGTGTCCCATGTTCGGTTTCCATGTGGAGGTTGCATGTCCTCCTCGAGCTTGTGGGGTTTCATCTGGGTACTCCGGTTTCCTCCAGCAGTCTAAAGACATGCACATTAGGCTTATTGGCTGTTCCAAATTGCCCCAAGATGTGATCGCGTGGGTTTGTTGACCCTGTGACGGAGTTGCAAGCTATTAAGGGTGTTCCTCATCTTCATCGCCTGAGTCAGCTAAGATGGGCTCCACCCTCTCCACAACCCCAGAAGGGATAAGAGGTTCGACAAATGAACGAATGACTGTATGAATGAACTGATGAAACATAAAGACATCTTGCTAACGTGAAACATCCTAATGACTTTAATCTCACTTTGAAAAATGTTTCTGTTTCTACGGAATCCCATTTTTAGCACAAAGGCTTGGATACGTAAGCAGTACGTAGTTATTTTTCTGTAATCACCGCTCTGTCATTAGAGAGTCTTTACTGTATAGCCGCACAGTCGGTTATTAAAGTTTATCCAGGATATTATTAAGGTCAAATCGTACAGTTTGACTTATAATAATCGTAACGGACCAACTCGGATCAAATCAAATTTGGACAACAGAGGAAGATGCAGTATTGGCTGTCGGTCTAAAGGGGGCGCTGTTGATTAGAAAGAGACGGAGAGCAAGACTGTCAGTGTTGTGCTCGTCAGTGGTGATTGATTGGTGAAGGTTGCATTGGTTGGCCTGCATTTATCCGAGCATTAAACCATGACAGACTGTGCTGAAGCTTGTCCAGATGTGCACGTGTGTGTGTGTGTGTTTCTCCTTTTGCGTGAGGTGCTGGTTACACAAGGTTGTTTTGTTTCACATCTGGATTCTTTGAAGATTTTCAGATAGCATATGGTATGATTTTTTGCACCTTATGTTAGCATTTTTAGTTCAATGTGAAGAAATCTAGACGACGCTCTGGATGTAGAGAGTCTCAGCAAGAGTAAGTGATATTTTAATATAATTGAGAACCTTTAGTTTTGTTCGTTTTCTGAACTGCTTTATCCTCTGTTAAGGTCCCTGGAAGGGTGCAGCTCATCCCAGTTGACTCCAGCCTAAGGCAGGGTACACCTTGAACAGCCAGATCATTGCAGGGTCTCCATCCATGATCTATATCACTTATCTGTCAGGGTCACAGAGGAAGCTGGAGCCAATCCTGGGAGGCAGACAGAATAGGCCAGTTGACCCAATGTGCATGCATTTGATTGGTCAGAGCAAACCGACACACAAACACAGGGTGAAAATGCAAACTGCACACAGAAAGGCCCATCAAACCTCGAGCCTTCCCGTTGTGATGCGACTGAGCCACTGAACCATCATGCCACCCTACAACCTGACACGCATAAAAGCTCTTACCTCGCAAAGCTTTGCAAGGACTATGCTAAACCATAGCATGTCCGCCTCACAGCAAGGACGTCCTGGATTTGTGTTCGGTGTTTGGCGAGGATGTTTCTGTGCGGAGTTTGCGTGTTCTTTATGTCCTCGTGTGGGTTTCATCTGGGTACTCCAGTTTCCTCCCACAGTCCGAAGACACGCACATTAGGCTAATTAGCCGTTCCAAATTGCCCCTAGTATGTTACACCTGTGATGGACTGGCGAGCTGTTCAGGATGTATTTTCCCATGCCCAAAGTTGGCTGAGATAGGTTCCAGCCTTCCCCCGACACTAATATGATTAGGCGGTTTGGCAAATGAATGAATGAATGTATGAATAAATGCTAACTCAGTCTATATTAGCTTAAGTCTATATCGCTGGTCTGGATGGAGTGGATCTCCTGATCTCTACTATTGATTGTGGTATTCCAGAGGCAGCCCAGATTGGTGAGGTGTCCAGTACAGCCCTCTAGATGTGTCATATGTATTACATGTAACGTACATGATGTTGTTCATGTAGCAATGTGGACTTTAAACACACACTTGAAAGTTTTGCTCTTGAGTATGAAGTGGCTGGGATGACTATCAGCACCTTCAAGGTTTAAGGTCATACTTTACTCCTTGAAATAAAATGAGTGGGATGCTTTCTTCAGGTCAGGGGAGAGACCTTGGACACAGTGGAGGAGGATTTTGGAATCTTATAAACGAGAGTGTGAGACTGACAAATAGATCGGGTCAATGGGAACAGTGTTACAGTTTCTGTATCAGTCTGTGGGGGTGAAGCAGGAGATCAGTTGCCGGAGAAAATCTCTCTGTGCACTATTCGCTCTAAAAACTAAAACTGTGGTTTACTTAAATTCTTGGTGAAACATCCTGTGCTTAAAAATACCCAGAACATTTAAATGCTGTGAAATCTGATTTAATACACAATAAGAATAAAATGTAACCTTAAGAAATAAGTATTTCACGTTTCTCAGGGGAGCACTGTGGTGTAGTGGATAGCAGGTCCGCCTCACAGCAAGAGGGTCCTGGGTTCGAGTCCCAGCTCTTTTGTATGGAGTCTGCATGTTCTCCCCATGCTTGTATCCTCTGGGTACTCTGTTGTCTTCTGACAATCCAAAGACATGCACGTTAGGCTAATTGGCTGTTCCAAATTGCTCCAGATTGGGATGGTTGTGTGTGTTGTCCAGGGTGTGCCCCGCCTTTGCCCAGAGTCGACTGAGGTAGGCTCCAGCCCCCCCGTGACAGTAATAAGATAAAACAGTTTTGCAGATGGATGGATGGATGAGTATTTTCATAGAAATCTGCCAAAAGCATTACAGATAACTTCAAACTATTCTTTTTTAATTAAGCGTTAGTGTCTTTTGATGATCAATAACTGGATGTTTAGGCATTTATACCGCTTGTTTCTGTTGTGTGGAGGCTGGTGCCTATAGCAGTTAACATTATGCGAATGCGGAGTGAACCCTGAACAACTCGCCAGACCACTGAAGGGCAACACACAACCACATCTAGTGGGCCAATTTAAAACAGCCAGTTAACGTAATGGGCATGTTTTTAGACTGTGGGAGGAAACCGGAGTACCCAGAGGAAACCCTTGGAAGCACGGGGAGAACATACAAACTCCACACCGAAACACGCAAGCCTGGGACTCGAATCCAGGACCTTCTTGCTATGAGGTGGACGTGCTAACCACTACACCACCATGCACCTGGATTTTTTTTTTAGAGAGATCCATTTCTTTCCTGTTCTTACTTCTGTGGTGTATGTGATGACTGAAGAATGAGGTGGTGTGTCCAGGTATGCATACAAGGCCCCTGTGCAGGGTTGATGTTATAGGGTGAAGACCTTGACTCTGGGAGAATGTGGGAGAGTCAGTGCTCTTTGATTTATTTAGAGAGGAGATGTGAGAGTGGGCTGAAAAGTTCATAGGCTGATGAAGGCGGAGTAATGAAACTTGAGAGATTCTGTACCAAGGGGAAGAAGAAGTACGTAGACTGCAGGGGAGACTATGCTGGAACATTAACCCCATTTAGTAAACCACAAACTTTGAACCCCAGCTCATTAAGTTGTTTGGGGACCTTACTATGACGTCGCCTGGTGCGCTCTCAGTGGAGCTGTATGCAGGATCAGGCAAGGACCTCCTCCAGAGATTAGATCTCACAGTTGGCTTGGGAGTGTATCAGGATATCCCAGAAGAAGCTGGAATGTTTGGATGAGGAGGGAGAAATGTGTAATGACCTCGTCAGCCTGCTGCCATCATGAGCTGGTAAACGAACAAATCAATGAATGAATAAGTGAAAGAGTGAATGAGAAGGGTAGGAATGCAGCAAAATAAAAATAGAGACATTTTTTTGGGAAATTTGAAAAGCATTGGAAGGAAGAAAGCTTCCGCTAAAGTGCAGATACTTCAAAACCAGGCTTAAATATAGTCACACTGTAATTGTACAGCTGTCTCGCCAAGCCACAACTGACAACCGAAACACATCCTTCCTCAAAGCTCAGAGACTTTAAAGGCCTTAATACAAACTTGCACTTTTTTTATAAGCATGTATGTAATGAGTTTTAACAATTTACAAAAATACATTTTGATACATTTCTCAATGCATATAACAGTCAAACTATAAAGGAATCCACTCCAAAGGAAAAATAAAGAGTTTAATACTAACTATTCCAACATATGATTACACTAGTAATCATACTCAGCTTAGCATCACATGGGTAAGGACGCTTCACCTTCAAGTTATTGGAGCTTTCTCAATTTCACAGTTCTTTAAGAATTCATGAAAGGGATTTCAGATGTCTTTAAATTTGGCTGATTTCTTTTTCACTGTTTATGTTAACTTATTTATTCTATTCAGAGTAATATAAGTTCCCATAATCCAATTATATTGAATCAGTCTGAGACGGGTACTTATTGGTAGGAGTTGAGCTTTGCTGTCCGAGATATCTTTTTGCAAGTCATTTACCCATTGAGTTTTCCTAAGCACAGTGGAGTCGTTATGATTTTTCACTTGTATGTTATAGAGGAAAGATATCTGACCCTTGCAAGTACAGTTGTTTACTAAGTTTTCTAATATGGACAGTGGGGGTTGTACATGGTGCATAAACAAAACTCCTTAACTATAGATATTTAAATAAGTGTGCACCGTCCGAGGTATAATTATATTCATTTCTAAGTTCTTTAAATATTATATAGATCCATAACTTTACAGATGCCCTTTGTTTGCCACATTTTGAAACCTTTGTTCTTTTGTACCAGAAGAGAAGTAGCTTCACCAAGAAACGAGTGTACATTGCGCCAGACATTAATTGGATTTCTCACAAAGGGGTTATCAGGAAATTGCTTAAATTTTTTGACAGATGTAGAGAATAAACAAGTGTCAATTCGCAGGCCTTTGGTGCAAATATTTTCAGTTTGTACCCATGGTAAGTAAGGTTCAGGCGAAAACCAGTTCAATGCAGCTCTAATTTGAGCAGCCCAGAAATACCGTTGTAAATTGGGTAACTGTAATCCTCCTCTCTCATATGGCAGGTAAAGAAGAGATAGTCTCAACCTTGGCCTTCAGTAACTCCAAATAAACGTTGTAAATAGTTGCTTCATTTTTGAGGACCGTGGTGGGGGAAAAGGGATCGAAATAGATATCAAAACTTCGCTATTATATTCAGCTTGATTACATTTATACGTCCTAAATTGATGGCCGACTATTCATGGATTCAGTTACTGTGGAAATCATAGGATCGCAGTTACAGGATACTAAATCTTTAATGGTTGTGTTAATGGTGGTACCAAGACATTTAAATCTGTTTGCTTTATTATGAAATGGGTGGTTTATCACTGGATGCATTCGCTCCCGCTTATTCAAAAACATGATAGAGGATTTTGTTTGGTTTACTTTAAAGCCTGAACATTTTCCGAATGTGTCAGTTAAGTTAGTCAGGTAAAGAATTGAGTTATTTAGGTCTGTTAGAAGTAAAACGGTGTCACCAGCATACTTTACAATGCGATGTTCGGTGTCCGGTAGTTTTATACCTGAAATTTTGGAGTGTGACCTCCCCTGTATCGCAAATGGTTCCATTGCCAAAATGAATAGCACTGGCGATAGAGGGCACCCCTGACGAGTACCCCTTGTGAGTTTGAAAGGAGGTGATTTTAAATAGTTGGTGGAGACCTCTGCTGTTGGGTCAGTATAAAGTGCCTCTATCCATTTTCGAAAATATTCACCAAAGCCAAAGCGAGATAGCACATCAAATAAATAGCTCGACTCTGTCGAATGCTTTTTCAGCTTCTAAAGAGAGATTGGTGGTGTCAGGGGTTTCCCCCCCTTGCATGTATCAAATTGAACACATTGGACATTACGGAAGGCTTGACGGTTTGTCACAAAACCATTCTGATCTGGATTGATCACAGTTGGAAGTCTTCTAGCCAATACTTTAGTGATAATCCTGGCATCTGTATTATATACTGTACTATATACGATGTACAATTGGCAGGGGCCAAAATTAGTGTTACCAGGGAATCTGGGAGACGACCATGTTAAAATGCCTCTTCATACATAGCTAAAAGAGGTTTAATTCATTTATCTTTAAATATCTTGTAGATATCACCTGGTATGCCATCAGGGCCTGCGGCTTTACCTCCTCTCATATCGGTAATAGCGTCGGCGATTTCTGAGGCATTTAGTTTCCTATCCATGAGTGCTATAAAAGTCATCTGGTATGGAAGATCGTCCAGAAATTCAGATTGTTTCCAAATTTTCTGAGGATCCAGCAGTATATAATATTTTATAGTAAATAAGAAAGGTCATTAATTTCCTGAGGGTCTGTTGTTATTGCTCTACTCTGAGTTTGAATTGCAGTAATTGCCCTGTCTGCATCCAATTTCTTTAATTGCCAGGCCAACAATCTCCCCGTTTTTTCACCTTGATCATAGTAACTCTGTTTGCGTCGGATTAGACTACCAATGTTCTGCTTTCGATGTGGACAATTCCTCATATTTGGCTTTAAGTAGCGTTAAATCTGGTTTTGCTTTTGTAGAGCCATCCAAAAGCATCTCCCTTTGCAGTTGTCTTATTTTGTAGTCAAGCTCATTGATTTTTTAATTTGAGTTTGTTTGATTTTGAACTGGTGTAAAATATGATCATGCCTCTGATGTACGCCTTAAATGCCTCCCATCTGTCAATAGCGGAGCTCTCATCCATATTTGTAATAAAGAACAACTCAATTAGTGCCTCTACAAATTGTAGGAAATTTGAATCAGAAAGCCATCAGGGATGAAATCTCCATCTAAAGGCGCCTTTAACTGTCTATTGGGCTCTATATACAAGAGAAGTACGAGAGTGGTCTGACAGTATTATACTGTTATAATTACATTTTCTCACAGAGGAGAACATGGAACTGGAGATCAGGAAATAATCTATACATGAGTATGGTTTAAATCAAGGAGAATAACAGGAGAATTCTAGTTGATCTTGAGTTTAATCTCCTCCAGGGGTCACACAAGTTCAAATCTTTTACATACTCTAACAACTTCTTCCTAATTTGTATATTAAAGGGGTCCACCCCAGTTGACCGGTCAAATTTAGGGTCTAAAGTGCAATTAAAATCAGTTGCTATAAGAGCCTTCCCTGGGAGAGAGAAATTAACAGAAAATATTTTTCAAAGTATTTGGGATTTGTCATCGTTTGGGGTATATATGTGTTACGCCGGTACCAAGAACCGATAGACCCAAATGCAGGACAGAGACGATACGATCAGGTTAAAGTGCAAACAAAGATCCTTTATTAAAATACAAGAAAAAGTGGAACACTATGGATTAACGCTGGATCATGGCGCAGGTGCGTTCGCTCTATAACGGCACAAGTCTCTCACTAAGACGGACCAAGTGTCTCGCTATGACAGCCCAAGACGATCTGGCGACCAGAACATGGTAAGCGGCCCCCTTTTATCCTCCGGCGGGGATTAGGAACAGGTGACTCACATGACTCACAATATGTTAATCATGTTTATCTTTTCGGGCCCTGCGATGGCCTGGCGAGCTGTCCAGGGTGTACCCCGCCCTCGCCCAGAGTCAGCTGAGATGGGTGCCAGCCTC
>JBCNYG010000001.1:49008873-49036011 GCA_039654305.1 Porochilus rendahli | reverse complement strand
TATGTCACCAGCGGCGAAAAGTCATCTCCACAGTCACTGAGTGCAGATCTAAGCCCACATGGAGCTTCATCAGCATTTGAATTGAATTAATAGAATTTGCATGTTGTCCCCATGCTTGGCTGGGATTCCTCCGGGTACTGTGGTTTCCTCCAACAATCTGAAGTCATACACATGAGGCTATTTTGCTGCTCCTCATTGCCCCTAGGTGTGAGTGTGAGTGTGAACGTTTGGGTGAAATCTGGTAAGCTGTTCAAGGTGTACCCCGCCTTTGCCCTGTGTTGGCTGAGACAGGCTCTAGCTTCCTTGCAACCCAAGTAGGAATAACCGTTTAGCAAATGAGTGAGTGAGTGACTTCCTTATATACTCACGTGCTACGTAGACCATTTGTACAGTCGACGGTATTAGGATGAGCGACAAGGTTAGGTTGTGCGTATGTACCTCATGTAATGTACATATGGGGTAGTCGTAGTTTAACCGAGTATCCCAGGAATATCATACGAGTCTTGCAACAGTAGTATGATAGTATAGTGTCTGAACGTAGTACAATTTGACTTACAGACCTGAACTCAATAATTTTCACCTCAATAAACACACAACACATATTTTATTTATGAACGTTACTATGCAGCTTTCAAATCCACGTCACTTGCTCAAGTTTTAAATGCAGTTTGTTTGTAAAAGGGATTTTAATTAGGAGCTAAAGTGAGATTTCAGTAACTTGATTTGCTTTTTTACTTCCATCTCGTTGATAATTCAGCATTATCCTCCTCACTCTCATTAAATAATTCTACTCACTCACTCAATTGCTGAACCGTTTAATCCTCTTAAGGTTGCAGGGAGGCTGGAGCCTATCTCAGCCAACACTGGAAGAAGGCAAGGTACACCCTGAACAGCCCACCAGACCATCGCAGGGCCAACACCCACCACCACACCCAGGGGCAATTTAGAACAGCTATGTATATTTTTGACTATATTTAGAGTACCTGAAGAAAACCCACATAAACACGTGGAGAACAGACAAACTCCATACAGAAATGACCAAGCCTGGGACTCGAACCCAGGACCTTTTTGCTGCTAACCACTACGCCGCATTAGTCATTAGGTGTACATATAAAGGTCTAGAAATAAAAGAAAGGACTCAATCAGGAGACATAAACAGATAGAATGATTTCATTTCCTGGAATCGTCGTTGTCTCGTGATGTCAGACAGGTGTTAAGGGGATGAGTGTGAGAGCGGCGTCCAGAGTGCTCTGCCACTCAACCTCGTTAAACGCGTGTCATTGGGGCTTGGCACTGGCGACGTTGCCTAAATGTTAGCAGATGAGCCTGTGCAATATTTAATCACTGAGGTCAGAGGGCAGTAGTACATGTCACGGAGCCCGGAGCCCTACGGCCACAGTTAATGAGGCTTGGTAGTGGCCCTGTTTACCTTCAGGGTCAGTCTGGTGATACTGGTTGCCTGTGTCCCCGAACACTGCTCCAGGGTATCTAGCACAAACTTTTGCAAACAATTACCCATAGTAGAGGTTAAAGGTACTGGGTCCGAGTCTTGCTGCTAGTTTGGCCCCTAATCAGGGCAAAAAAGGGGCAAGTGCACTGGATATGGGCTAAACCTCCTAGGTGGAGGGCAGAGGGGAGCTAGCTTTAGGCCGTGCGATTTTATCGCCGCTCTGATGAGGACCGCTATACCACCTAGACTTAGTTATTTATGCAGAGGATGTTTAATATAGGTATTTGACCTTTAACCTTTTTTCCTAATGCTTTCCCCTTGTCTTGGGGACTCTTTCATTTTTTCCTACCGCATCATGCCATGATGTTGTTTTTTAAACTTCCAATAAATTTTTAATGAACACTGGCCGCCTCATAATAAATAAAAGCTAAACATTTGTTTATAGATTCTATAATTATAAGATTTTGTTAAGGAATTATATTTTGTTATATTAAATTCCAGTGACATTTTGCTCAGTGAGAAAAACAACACAGCTAGATTATGTATATATGTATATGTGATATGGAATTATATAAATGCTGTATTTCATTAGTAAAGCTTTGGAAAGAAAATAAAGGCAACCTAATATTATATTACTAGAATGTAATGTTCAGTACATTACATCACGGTGGCGCAGTGGTTAGCAGGTCTGCCTCACAGCAAAAAGGTCCTGGGTTCGAGTCTCTGGCTTGGGCGTTTTCTGTGTTCTCCCTGCGCTTGCGTGGGTTACCTCTGGGCACTCCGGTGTTTCTGTTTGGAGTTTGCTTACTCTTACTTGAGCTTGTGTGGGTTTTCATCTGGATACTTTGGTTACAAAGACATGCATATTAGGCCAACTGGCTGTTCCAAATTGGCCAGAGGTGTGAATGTGAGTGTGAACGGTTTCTGATTTCCTACTCAAAAACTGTGCGGAGTGCAAACAGTTACACATAACAGCCGGTAACCATGGCATCATAAAAGCACTCAGACGTTTACTGTAACATCTATAGGTTTTTCAACGTTGTTAATTCATAGTGTCGTATCACGCACCCTATTAATACCCGAAAGAGGAGGTCTGATTCAAGTTTTGCCGGGAACTCTTATCTGACTCAGCTAATTTATCGGAAGAATGACTAGCTTTGGCCGAATATTTTGGAGCTGACAGCCACAATGTCAACCCTACACTTTTGTCCAATCACATTTCAAAGCCTCGTTTGCTAAGAAAGGCTACACTCAGTCTGTGGGTGTGATCATACCAAGATCCTTTACAGTGCAGCTTCAAAAATAGGTCTGGTTTTCTTCCACACACTGATTTTTTTATTTTATTTTTTTCCCCGGAATTTCCAGTTCAGCCAAAAAAAAAAAAAATTAAAATTAGGCAGAGGGTCGTGTGGCTTATAGGCAGGAACAGTGCAACTATCCAGGGGGTCATTTCCTGCACTGCATCTGAGACATGCATACAGCTCTGGCCCCCTTACCTTTCATCCTCCCTCTATAACTCAGGTAACAGCTTTTTAAGGGGCCGGCTGCTCACATTAGGAGATACAAAAACAACAGGAACGATACAGAGAGGGGGAAAAAACGAGAAGAAAAGAAAAACAATCTTTTTTCCTTTTTTTTTTTTTTTAGACTGCTGAATAATTTGTCTACGCTGACAAGACGGTCTGCAGGACCACTTCCTGCAGCTCCGATTTCAAGCAATAGATCAGAAATAGAAAAGATAGAGACAGCACAGCCAATTAAAACAAAAAACACTTCCTTGGGGTGCTATGAGCCTGCTTTTTACGAGGGTAATCAAATTCCCATAGGAGGCTCGCTGTAGAGCTTGCCGTGTGTAACACATTCAAAACATATGAGTACTCCGCATGCATGATGTATGCAAAGCCGAGAAGATAGAGAATGTGTGTAAGCAAGTCGGTATCTATAACTTGGAATGTGTGCGTTTTCATGAGGAACTCCTCCCCCACTTCCTGCCTGTCCTGCTCTGATTCTGGCTGGCAGGGGGTGAGGTGGCTGAAGAGGGGGAAACTGGGTGGAGGAAGGATCATAAAGGTAGCGTTTGTTCTCTGCCCTACTCGAGACCTTTCGCGGATGAGTGATTGACAGGTCAGAGGGATAGGCGTGGCACTGGGAGATGCGAGGTTACTGGGACGGATGTGTTTGTTTAAGGAGAGGTGACAGCAGGAGGAGAAGGAGAACTGCTCTGCCTAAGCCCTGTGTGCCACACAGTCTTTGTATAAAGGCTGCGTTATTAGCTCAAAATATGTTTTTCTTTCTCCAGTACAATGCTTGAAAAATGAAAGAGTCAAGAAACATGTCCCTCTTTCAAATAATCAGATAGCACTCTTCAAGCTAATTTAGTACATCTCCATGTCATATAGGTTTCTTCTGGGTTTCCTAGTTTCCTCCTAAACTTTAAAATATGCATTTATATGGACTAGCTAAACCCAATTGCTCCAGAGTACGAAGGAGTGTATGAGTGGGAGTGTGCAGGGTCCCTTTCAATAGACTGCTGTCCATTTTGAGGTGTGTTTATAGTTCCTTGGTTCCTGATGCTCCCAGTCTAATATCCAGGATGAAGTGTTTACTGAGAATGCATTTAATGAAAAAAAAAATATCATTAGATTAAATTAATTCAAAGAGAAGATGGTATTTATTTATGTACTTTAACATTCATTCATTCATTTATTCATTTCTCTAACCACTTCACCCTACTGGGGTCACACGGAGGCTAGAGCCTATCTCAGCTGACTCTGGGTGAAGGCAGGGTGCACCCTGAACAGCTCGCCAGTCTATTCTCTCACAGTCACAGTCATACCTTGAGGCAATTTGGAACAGCCGTTTAGTCTAATGTGTTCTACCAGAAATTGTTATTAAAGATTGTTACCTAGTCCAGAGCGTACAATTTTAATTGTTTAGCTGCTTCTCTAATACTTTTAAGTGATCATTGAAGTTAAAGTTATGAAAATTACTAAGTTTAAACTGTTGTAAATATTATAAAATAATGTATTCACAACCCCACACCCCAAAAAAACCCTTCATTTATCTTTTAAGAACATTATGATCATCTGCTTCTACAAAATAGTGGGAAACATTGGTCAAAACATTGGTCATTAGCGAAGGCAATCTGACAGAATAGATAGGATTTGAAGTCATGCATTTCATTTATGTCACTTAATGATAATGAGGCAATAAACAGGATTTCTAAAAATATGTTTTTTTGTAAACAGTCGTATTTGTTCACATTCATCAGCATTACTAATATTGCTAGCTGAATAGCAAGCTAACAAAGCTAAACTCACAGAAAATTTAAAAGAACTAAATAGCCATAATTTCTCACCTTGCGATGGCGGGTTAACATTATTTCTGAGAAGTCAAATTCAGTAACTTTGACTTGAAATAATTCATAATGAAGATTTTTGTCATAAGTAGACATTTGCTAACATCAGCTAACTGTCCTGCTGCTGCTGCCAAAACAAACATTCACCTGTAAGTTATTCAGGAATGTTCATTATGTTTAATACCAATGTACAAGTAAGCTAATATAAGCTAATTAACTTTCTGAGAGGATTCCAAGTTTAACATTCAATATTGTTTGATGCAACACTTGGTAGCAAACATAGGTTAACTTGACAGGATTTCTGAAAAGAATGTTAAATGTTTATAATCTTTACTGTCATGGTTGCTAGTTGGTGAACAGTATACAGCATGCTTATATAAATATATAATAATAATAATATAAAAAAAAATTACTGCTAAAATTAGCTAGCCAACTAACTAGCTTGGGGCAGTGGGGAAATATTTATGAGAGGGTTTCTAAGACATAAGTGTTTCTTAGTCTTAACTACTGATCTTAGCTAGATGGCTAACATGAGCAGAGCGTAAATTTCTGAGAGGATTTGAAGACATAATATTAATTTTTATATAGTTTATGACAAAGACTAGCTGGCTAGGAAACATGGGCTAGTCTGACAGTGTCTGAGTGGACAACTAATAAATATTCATAAATATTTCAAATCTTCACAGCTAATGCTAGCTAGATGGCTAAAATAAGATGCAGTGCTTAGATGCAGAAGTTATCATCTCATCATCCTTACTACTAATGCTAGATCTAAGCTAACCACATAGAAAATGTGAAAGATGGATAAAAAGAAGAGAGAGTGAAAAAGAATAAAAGTTTGAAGCACACATTGGCTTTACCAAACTTAAGGTCTTTGTACTCAAGCACTTAACTTTTATGTGCAACCGCTGAAGAGAAGCTAAAAAAAGCTACACAGGTGCATGTGGGTTTATAATAGGTCTCTCCGTTTGGTCCGTGCATGCCCAGGAGCCCAGAATTCTCTTATGTTTGTGTAAGGAAGTTTGAGTCGGGCTATGTTCGAAATGCCGTTTAATGACGCAGGCTAATGTAAACACCTTGGCTAGGTCGTCGTATTTTTCTACCAAATTAAAAACATGTAAATCCTTCCCGCTAATTGTTACGCAAATATTTTTTGTAGTGTTTTTCTAATAGCCCTTATTCATCATATGTCAGTAAAATCCGTACAACAATATTTTGCCATAGCAAAGGCTCGTCCTCAAGCTTACAGCATTACACTAATTATTATTATTTTTTTATATCAAGTGTTTTTAATCAATTGTAACGTTCTCTCCTGGGTAATAAGACCAGCTAATGGCTGTTTCTTTTAATGAGCATCAGGTCTACAGAGACTGGATTTTACAGTGGCAGTAAATCTGCCTGGCTGACATTGCTTTGATTTGAGATTGATGATGTCGGAGTGAAATGTGAATGAACGCTAAAGACAAACACTCATTCAGACAGAAATGGCATGTGCTCTCAGGCTTCTTTTACTTGTTTTTGTGAATGGAACAGAGGATCAAGATGTAAGTGGAGCGTATATATTTTCATGAATTTAAATTCATATCAGTTCTACATAATGATGTGCAAGGGTGTTTGAGTAACTGTGAGTCAGAGTGTATACAGTACATGGCATATCCTCTATCATCTACATATATAATGAATGCCCGCGTCCCACAGTGGGTGAGTAAAACACGTTATAATCATGGCATTCCCGGGTGTGTGTTTATTTCCTGCTTCTTTGATGCCCACCCACTGGCATTGATGAAGGTGGCGTCTTTGAGACTCTCATTCTGGATGCCTCGTGCTGATTCAATAGAGTAAACTCAACTCAATAGGAGGTCGTGGAGTGGAACTGGGGGCATGGTGCTGTGTGACGAAAAGTGAAGGTGGGGGATTCCCTTCGTCCAGGCAGCCAACGCACACAAACACACACTGGACACACACACGGCATCTGTGTGTTAGTTTAACCACTGCTACTGTAGAGGGACTGTGGTTGCCTGGCCGGCAGGTAGCGGACTTTTTCACTTAAAGCTCTGTTGCTCTGGACTAATCTACACCAGATGAGGCAGTGAAATGATCCCCTCTATTTCAACTTCATTACAGCTGGGATGTGTCCCAGTGAGGCCTGTGAGCTCTCATATAACTCTCACACTTTGCTGAGGTTATGTACCTGTATTTGATTCATTGCACAGGGCATTTATATGGATGACTGTCTTGTTTAGATGCAGAGATAAAAAAATAAAGATTTGGATTGAATTTGCAGTTTTCGAGTGTAATGAATATCAGGGACACTTTAAATGGACAATTTAGTGAGAAAATACAATGTACACAATTTCCTGCTTAGCACAGTTGCTTCCATTTTCCCCTTTAGTTCTTTTAACAGTAGACATTGTCACAAGCGGCTAGATGATCTTTACCAAAGTACATTGTAGTCTCTATTAAAAACATGAGGAATTTCACTGCAAAATGAGATAAACACCAATTTCCTTGTTTTGTCCAAATTAATTTTATTCATGCTGTAACATATCTTCATAACATAAATAAAACATTTGCATGCAAAATGCAATTTATTGTTGTTTTTTTGTAATTAGTTACACCTTATCACAGCACAGTAAACTTTGTATAATTTAGCAGAATTTTTTTTTCTTAAATCTGGCAAATAGGATGAATCTCATTTTTTAGAGAGACCCTTCATAGCGGAGCCCCTGTGTGGAGCTTTTTGAATGGTTGGTTCGTGTTTGTCCGGTGTCTGCATGTGCCAACCACAGGAAACTCAGAAAGGCTGGTTGTTATGTATCACTGACTTCCATGATGATGGGCATAAAACCCAAAAATAAAAGCTCATACACCACCACTCAGACTCATGCAGAATAAAAGACAGTGTAACCCAGGTAAGCAGATAGTCATGATTAAATAAATGTTCGTGGATCAAACACCAAAATCAGAAGCTTGACAGAACATGAACTTGTTAAACAGACACTTAAACTGACAATAAAGAATGGAGAAAATGAATAGAGACATCTATCGGTGCTTAAAGCTACATATATTATATCACATTCTGTCTAATCCATCTCTCTTTTTGTCTTAGCGTCTGAGCCTAATTTGAAGGTGCGCTCACGCCTGAAGCAGAAGGTTTCAGAGAGGAGAAGTGGCCCAATCCAGCGCCGCAGAGATGGCAGTGTGCTCGTCACGCCACCTAAGAAACGCCCGCTGGAGCTCAGTGGTGAGGGGCACCAGAAAACATCTCACCAAACATGGGCTAGCATACACAAACATGACTTTACGAAGAGCATGAGAACCATTTCATCATGCTGTTCATTAATAGAAATATTAGGATGAAGATAATTTCAGAATTAAATCCTTACTGGGCATAGGTAACTCAACTCTGAATACAGCACACACATCCTTCAGGCTCCTTAAGCATAGTCACTGCAATGGTCGAAGAAGGCTAAATTATTAACACATATTCTTTATCTTTCCTTTGATTAGCCTAACAAATCAGAGCAAGCTAGCAATGATTTAGCACTGGTGTTAGCATCTAGTTTTAAGAAATTTATTAAGAATTCAACTTCACCTTCCCGGGGGCGGCACAGTGGCATAGTGAGTAGCACGTCTGCCTGACAGCGAGACGGTCTTAGGTTCAAGTCCCGGGCTTGGTGAAGGCATTTCTATATGGAGTTTGCATGTTCTCCCTGTGCTTTCGTGGGTTTCTTCCAGGTACTCCGGTTTCCTCCCACAGCCCAAAAACATACACGTCAGGCTAATTGGCTATTTCAGTTTGCCCTTGGGTGTGAGTGTGAAGGTGAATGGTTGTGTGGTGTTGCCCTGTGCTGGTCTGCCGAGCTGTTCAGGGTGTACCCCTACTTTGCCCAGTGTTGGCTGATACAGGCTCCAGCCTCCCTACAAACTTAATAATAGGGTTAAACAGCTCAGGAAATGGAAAAGTGAGAACTACTAGTCTTTTTCCAGCAGGACCTTTAAGTAAAGCATCACATCCCTGATACGTCACACAATCAGCTAACTAAATATCATACAACTTGTTTGCTAAATGCTAAGACAACACTATATGTGATCACTGTTAATTTATGTTTTGAATTTATGAAAAATTAATTTATGGAACATTTTGAGTATTCATCTAGTGTACCCTAAAAGGTATTTGCATTCGTTTGCAGAGAAACACTGTGTGAAAAAGGCTAAAATAAGGCAGTTATCTTCTTTCCAATATGCGACATAATAAATAAATAGCACATGAAGTGGTTTAGATATTTCCCAGTGTATCACACATTATTTAAATACTTGATTCTGATTGGTCAATTACAGCATTCAGTGGTCATTGCTTTATTTGCTATGAAACACATAATCTGTGGTAGCCTTGAAATAAGCAAAAGGTACATTAACCAGTAAGTATTGTGAAATAAACCTCGTCAGGTGGATATGGGACCTCGTTGCTGTGTGTCTGCATCCTGATCCCCCTGTCAGTGTTTATTCTGTGATAATGACTAGCTTGTTGTATATTATCCCATATATAATAAAACTGATCTATGCTTTCCCCAGTGCAGCTAACTGGGTTATCAAATGCCAGCCATGTCTCTCACTGTCTTTGGTGAGAGGCATGTAAAAGAACCATTGCTGACTTTCATCAAGAGTTGCTGCATAGCTGTCAGCATGTTTCTGCCCTGTGATAGCCTGGCGAGTTGTCCAGGGTGTACTCTGCCCTCGCCCAGAGTCAGCTGAGATGGGCGCCGGCCTCCCTGCAACCCTAATTAGGAATAAGCGTTTCAGAAAATGAATGAATGAATAAATGGATGAATGGATGAA
Source organism: Porochilus rendahli (assembly GCA_039654305.1). NCBI lineage: Eukaryota > Metazoa > Chordata > Actinopteri > Siluriformes > Plotosidae > Porochilus > Porochilus rendahli. The sequence goes on along the minus strand of JBCNYG010000001.1, from coordinate 49,026,364 downwards.
TAATCCATGCTTTAGCATGGTAACATTTTATGAACCTTTTCCATGGAGCCTGGATTATAGAAGTTTAAGAACTAAATTGTTGTTATTTTCTCCTGTTTTTCTTCACACAGACTCCTCTGCCAATGACAGCTCTCCTAGCTCTGGGCCCAGCTCTCCCATTGGCTTATGCAGTACTGAGAATGGCACACACTATCAGGCCGGCTCCGTCCAAATTGAGGTACTGACTGTAGAGTAAAACCTGGCCGAACGGTACGATCAGTGTGTTCTTGCAACACCAGCTTGCGTGCTTTGCTACTGTAAACTATAAGCTCAACACCACAGGTTAAGCCCCATGATGCTGTAGCATGCAATGTGTTGTTTATGTGTGTTGGCTGGAGGCTGCGCACTCAGCTAACGATCCATTGTTTTGGAGACTTTATGAAAGTGCGTTGAAACATTGAGTGTGTCTTCATAACTGTACTGTTTAACACACAGCATCATAAACAACACTATCAAACACTCATTCTGTTTCTCAGTGTGATTACATCAGAGCCCACAGCACAGGCAACTGCTTTTCTTCTCTCTCTCTCTCTCTCTCTCTCTCTCTCTCTCTCCTTCTCTCCCCTCCCTCTCGCTCTCTTTCTCAATCTCTCCTTCTCTCCATCTCTCTCTCTCTCTTTCTCTCCCACTCTCTCCTCAATCTCTCCATCTCTCCCTCTCTCTCTGTCACTCTCTCTCTCCATCTCTCTCTCTCTCTCTTTCTCACTCTCTTTCTATCTCTCTCTCTTTCCCTGTTTTTCTCTTTCCCGCTTTTTTCCTTCCTCTTTCTTTTCCCCTCTCCTTTGTTCTTTCCTGCCATTTCTCCTACCTTCTTCCCATTTCTATACTTCTCTTTACCTTTCCTACTGTATCACTCTTTTTTTCTAGTTCTTACTCCATCTAACTTTTTATGGTGCCATCTCTCACTTTCTCTTTCTCAATCTCCCTCTATTTTTTCCTTGCTCAATCTATTTGTCTTTTTCTCATTCCTCTCTCTTGCTAGTTCTCACGCCATCTCTCAGTCTTTCTGTCACCTTTTCATTCTATCTTTCATATTCATTGTACTTTAATCGTTTATCTCACCCCATCATTTGATCATTCTTTTTCCCATTCCACCTCTCTTGCTTTCTTCCACCGATTATGTCTCTCGTTCTGTTTCTTTTTCTCCTTTTGACTCCATATAAACCCTTTTTTCTTTCCTTTACTTTCTTTTTTCTCCCTGAACCTCTAGTCCTCCTATTTATAAACTCTCTCTCTCTCTCTCTCTCTCTCTGTTGTTTGATGTTTGTGTAGGACACTACTCTGTGTGTGTGTGTGTGTGTGTGTGTGTGTGTGTGTGTGTGTGTTTATGAGAGTGAATGTGGGCGTGATTATGTTCGGCTCAGTACGTTGTGAGTGACAGGTCCTTTCCGCTCTGTGCTGTGGTTTCTGGTCTAATAGTTGGTTGGGGGCTATGGGGAATGAAGGGGGGCCTTCGGGTAGGCGGCAGTTCTGTGAAGTTCTGCCCAAGCATTTCCTCATTGGGCTGCGGGCCAGCGTATGAGGCAGAGAAGGACCCCCGGACACAATGGAGTTCTTTCTGTGGCTCATCTTCACACACGGCCCCCCCAGAGACGGCCTGTTTGTGTTTGTCTGCTATAATTCTGCAGTGAAACGCAAGGGGGGGCGGCCCTGTGACAGGGTGTGTGAAAGTGGGTGTGTGTATGTGTTTAGGGCTTAATTGCTATCCCAGGCGCTGGGATCTGTAGACCTCCCAGGCTGTTGCTCACATGCTTGTGCACATAAACACAGACATACACACTTATAAACAGACTTTTGGTATGATATTGACGTAACCACAGTCATTTCACAGAGCTTCCTGTTTGTCTAATGGAGCCCTGGTATGGGTTTCGTTACATTAAATTATCCTTTTTAGTCCTTAGGGGTTTAATAAGATGGTGAAGCCCAGGAGAGCTGGTGTGATTGTGTCTATAAGGTTGTCCAGGTCGTTTTTTTGATTTATAGTTTTCATTTTAAGAGTGCAATAGAATAACAAACATTAGCACAAGTATTAGAGTGTGTGTTAATATCACAGAAACAACAGGGGGAAAATGTCATGCTTTCTTAAATAAAGGAGATGGTAAGATGTTTTCTAGCTTTATCATTAGCTTGATTGGGTTTAAAATTTGAAATATTTTGATAATATTCCTGTATGACTGATATTTAGTACAGTTTTCTCTGCAGCCTGGAATCCGTGTAAAAATCATTAGATTACTGTATAACATAATGCTATTATGGAACATACATAGTGTATTATAATCATACAAGATAAATAAGGTAAAAAGATGATACATTTACTCTAGGTACAGGTACAGATTACCCATAATGCACCATCTTGGATATATTTCCCATGTAGAGCAAAGGACAGCAACATACAATGCAAATGAAGGGGTAGTCACACTTTGCCAGTTAGTGTCATCAGACATTTGACAGAGGGAACGTTTGTGAAAGAAAATTATCCGGCTCTGAAAGTCGTCTGCTTTGGTGGACAGCAGTTACTATTTGCGTTAAAGCATAACTGGATGTCCGACAGATATAAACTTTGCAAAAGAAAATCATCCGGTGATGAAAGTCGTCTCTGTTGCTGCTCTAGGCTCTCACAATACCCTGAAGGATGTCCCTCACTGTCGCTTTTGTAGGCTCCCTGTTTCATGTACAGTAGTTACACTGAAGTCGTCAGTTTTGTCCTGTGGAGCCTGTTATTAATCAGTTATTCATCGGTTCCCATGCGTTCCTTGTCACTAGCCATCTGCTGAAAATGAGGTCTATGTCCATCACACCACCGATTCACCCCCCACATGTCAGGTAGTAGTCCGGCCGCGATTCAAGTCCACCAGACATCAATGGATTCAAATAAAAAAGTACAGGACGAGGAACACACGAGTTCTGGTGAAAACTCTGCATACCCAGCTTATAAAACATGTAAATTCAGCAGACACTTTTCGCAGTGGAGTTTGGCAGTGGAGTTGCATGCACAAAACTTTCTGGCAGATTAACAGACCACACCTGATGGGAAATGCATTCGCCGAATGAGAAACGCAGGTGAAGGGGTCGAAAATGTTGCTTTCCATCGGACATCCGTTTACTCTATCTGGCAAGATGTGCCTGCTCCCATTATTAAAGCACTTATTTATATCAGTATATAAATCAAAACAGTGTTTGTTAATGGATTCTGACAGCCCTGGTTTGTTTCTATGCAGAAGGATTACCTTTAAGAGAAGGACACATAGTCCGGATGAGTACCTATAAAAGAAAGAGAACTAGTCTGGACAAACAGGCTAATTTTGTACAGGCTGTCTGACTACACTGTCTAAATCTATCACAAATATAGCCTTTCCTTATCTAGGCCCAAGCTAGGAAAAGTTCCTTCAATGAGAGCTATGAAACATTAGAGTCATAAAGTAAAGAAACATACTAGTGTCTGAATAATAAATATTAAAATTCCATGAACAAATATATACTGATAAAGCTCTTTAAAAGTCCTTCACAGTTAAACGACATTCACAACTGTGATTCTATTTTAAACCACAACATGCCTGTCACTGATAAGCAGCAGTCTGGGCTAGAAAGAAATCAGCCCCAGCACTTGGCTTCAAATCATTCTGTGTATTTTCGCATATAGCTGTAAAAAACAGTAGTAACTAAATTGCAGATATCAAACCTTATTATTGTGTTTTATTTTCCTTGTCAGAGAGAAAGGACTTAGAGTTTCTATCCCATTATACCAGTCAGTCCTGAATATTAATGCTTGTTTATATAACTATATTTTTTCTCTCTTTGTGTCTCTGTTGCAGAAGTATTTGCCACAAGGGGGAATTCTGAAGGCAGATGGATCTCTCGCTCTGTTGAACCTCTACACATCACCTTCCCTTCCTAACCTCACCTTAGGTCTCCACTCTGGCCCTTCGCCAATCAGTGTAAGTTATCTTCAAACCTCAGAGATATTAATTATAGTGTATCTGAGATACCGAAACATTAATTTGCTTGCCCATGATTTTCTAGTGTGTTCACGATCAAAAAAAAATGTGCTAAAAAAACCCTCAATGCCAATAATTAGGATCTGCTTGTGAGGTAGAGTTTGTCCAAAATAAGACCATTTACATACCAAGTACATATATTTAAATGAGATAATCGATAGATGGCTTACCTCATTTTATGACTGGGCTTAACCTTAGAGGTGTGAACCTGTTACTCATATCATTTAATCATTTAAATACAGTATGAATCCCAGCAAGCAGATTCTGGGTTAGAACCTGTTTGTTAACTTGAGTCTTTCTGCAAGGGGTTTCCTCTGAGTGATCTGGTTTCCTCCCACACTCCAAAGATATGCAGATTAGTTCTGGTGGCTACCTTAAATTGTCCACAGGTGTAAATGTGTCTCTGTTTAAGCTCTGCAGTAGTCCGATGACCTGTCAATGTTGTACCCTGTCTCTTGCCCAGTGTCACTTGTCTTAAGTTCAACCCGTGGATGAACTGTAAGGAAATTGATTGAATAAACAGTGTCCCCAAAAAACATAAAAAGCACTTGAGTAAACTGAAGTAAAATATAGTAAATATATGGCTAAGTATTGAAGCTAGCACTGAAAACAAGCCTAAAGGCTGACGATGCTGTGGGTATGTACTATACAATAGTTTTGTTGTTGTGGCAACAATGGTATAGAGTGTATTACTTGGCCTGTGGAGCTTCAGTGTGGTTTGTTTGGTTAACATATCTGGACAGTTGGGTGTTAGGACCCATAAAGGCTAATATAAAACCTCATGCCTGTTTTAGAGCTTGTTTAAGTAAATGATGAAAGCATGAGGAGTCTGATAATAAACTTGGGTATATTGGGGGATTGTTGCCTGTTGGTTGTAGATTTAGTGGGATGATTAAACTTTTCACCTCAGCGACAAAACAGTGTTTTTGGCGAAGCGATGATTTTCACCAAACTTGGTGGGGACACTACTAGTCCTGAGTTCCAGAGTTGAAACGTCAATGCCAAAAGGTCAAGGTCAAAACAAGGTCACAAAATTGTGGAGATTTCTCCTTCTTAAAATTAAAATAACTTACATTTGAGAGAAAAAGCAACATAGGCCTATAGATGCAGTGAGGGACTGTTAGGAAACCATATACACACACTTGCAAATGGATTAATTCCCTATGGGGTGTAGCAGTTAGCACGTCGGCCTCATAGCAAGAAGATGCACTATAGAACATATTGTAAGATATATACATGGATAATTTATTCGTATCTATATGTATCCATATAGAGAGCTGGATCTTCAGCTTGATTTCTCTTCGGTTGCTTTGTGACAACGACCACGGTTAAAATCGATATACAAATAAAACTATAAAACTGCATAATTAATCAGGCGATGTCTGAAGATCAGCATCAGTTTTTTTCTTGAGTAAAATAAGCACTGTTCGGTATTCTGTATTCTCTTAATGCACTAAAATTCCGAACGTGTCCAGTAACAGTACTGGGGACTCTTTCTGCACAGGAACAGATATGAATAGGTCCTCCCAGAAAAAGATGGGGTACCCGAAGCAGTATTTATAGGCATAAGTGAACCATCGGGCCTCTTCTATTTCTGGAGAAAGCAAGAAATGCTATATGGGGAATTTCTTTCTGGTACAGATGTGAATGCGACCAGAATCCTTCTCCTAAGAGAGAAACATGCAGTCATGTGTCTGTTTTTGGAAGGTGCAAGGTGAACAGGACTGTTAGGATAAAGATATAGTGTATTTTATTTTAGAAGGGAGGAAAGAACGAGAGACAGAGAGAAAGAGAGAGAGAGAGAGAGAGAGAGAAATAGAGATACTGCAGGAAAGAGAGAATAACAGAGATAAAAGACAAGTTGTTAGTTTTCAGCTTTTTCTCCCCTCCCTGCATTGTCTTTAGCTTCATGCTAGCACAGCAGTGGGGGGGTTTACCCTCTGACCTGGAGGCTTTCGTGCTTTCGAGCGCAAATAGGGAGAGTGAGTTTTGGGTTTCAGGGTGCGCTCTTTATCGCCTCATTCATCACAGCCTGATAAAACCATAAGGAAATTGGGTCCTGTAACTGCCCCTCATAAATATGTGCTGCCAGGTTTTACATTTCAGGTTAGCCACTTGTTATGCAACTTGTGTGCATGCATGAATGCTTTGAACTTGCTTAATGCTTGAGCTTTATTTTTTTTGTTACCAGACATAATGTACTTTAACTTTCGCAGGATTTCGGAGCACACATGATTCTAAACATTTTTTATTGTGAAGTGACTGAATTGTTCACAGACAGCTGTATAGTCTATTCAGAGCACATTTCATGACATACTGTCAGTAAAAAACATGCACTACTGATATGTTCTAAGCATTAAAATCAGCCCATTAAATTCCATATATCTGATAGTAAAAATATAAGGCACACTTTCAGCTCTAATATATATATACAACATTTATAAGCGATCTCTTATAATTAACAGTTATGAGCTGGAGGCGAGGTGGACGTTGCCATTTTAGTTTAAAAAATGTTAAGAATATTAATTAGTAACTTTTTGGTTACTTTTTAGTACATTTTTTCATTTGTCAATCCTTAATTCTACTAGGATCGCAGGAAGTCTATCTCAGCCGACTTGGCACCCTGAATTGCCCGCCAGTCTGTCACATGGCCACACAACCATTCACACTTACACTCACACCTAGGGGCAACTTGTAACAGAAAATTAGCCTAATGTGCATGTCTTTGGCCTGTGGGAGGAAACCGGAGCACTCGGAGGAAATCTAACTCCACACATAACTGCCGCCATAGAGCCTGGGACTTGAACCCTTTATCTTACTGTGAGGTTGACGTACTAACCACTGCGTCACCCTGATGTGTACATACAGTACAAGGCAAATGTTTGGACACACTTTCAAATTCATTTCAAATAACTGGTACTCTGGTATGAAATTCTTAGTTACATCATTTACTCACGATCATTTCAGTGGTTTAGTATAATCACACAGTCCCACTAATCTCTCTCTCTCTCTCTCTCTCCCCCCTCTCTCTCTGTTTGTTCTCCTGCAGCCTGCAGCATCAGTAAAAGAGCGAACGGGTGAGGCGAGCTCGGTGTCTGCCGTCTCACGTGAGCCGAAGGTGAACACTAGTCATCAAGCTCTTCTGCAACACCTGTTACTGAAAGAGCAGACCAGACAGCAGAAGATAATCTCATCTGGTAAGTCATCATCATAAAATCTTAACCTGGCACTTAGTAGGCGAACTCTATTCAGCACTAATCAGTTCATGCTTATTATTCAATGCATGACATTCAGGAAATCATCTGTACTTCAATTCAATGCTCTTTTCTTCTAATTATTAAAAAATATGTTGGTAATATATTACTGTTATAGTAGAATGTACTGGCATCAGTCTGGATGTGCCTTGGAGGAAACTCCTGCAGTTGTCTTGTGATTGGTGGAAATTGGCTACAACAAAAATTTAGGAGGGTCGGACCCTTGAATTCCCTCTTTTTGAAGGCAAATGCCTTCATTCATAAATTTTATATTATAACATATTAACCTTATCCACATTTATACAGTGTACAATAGTAACTAGCAGCACTTCTTTGGATTATATGTGCAGCCAATATACAAATTTCTGTGAATTGACTGTAGAAATTGTAGCATATTAGAATGACCGTGTTAATGTAAATGTGTGATCTGATTTGCAGCATCAACATCAACACCTTCCGCCCAATCAGATATAGAATATCTGAGAATATAAGAGCACTGTCGTTGAAAAGCACAACAGTAAAATCATGGTTGTATTACACTTAAACCTAACTGATATTTTACCGTACCATACAGTACCATAGTAGAGTCATGTTAGGTTGATGGTTTAAAGTTTGTTAACCATAGTTACACTTCAGGTATCATAGTAAAACCAGACTTTGGAAAGAATAGGCTCGTTCTTAGTCGCTCCTCTTCTCTTTCTCTTTGTCCGCTGCCAGGCAGTGTCTCAGTTCTCCCCCAGTCTCCTCTGGTGATGAAGGAACGCTCAGGAGGTGGCTCTCGGTCCAGGCTACCTCGGCACCGACCTCTTAACCGGACCCAGTCGGCGCCCCTTCCCCAGAGCACTCTGGCCCAACTTGTCCTGCAGCAGCAACACCACAACTTTGTGGAGAAACAGAAGCAATACCACCAGCAGGTCCACATCAACCAGGTACCTCAGTCAGCGCTAACACTGGTTCCCCACTCAGACCACAGTCTTTTTATACATTGCTTGGAATCGAGTGTGTGAGGTCTGGAAAAGCACTAATACTGCAATACTGTAGCTCTTCATGACTGGAGTGTGACAGTCTGGAGTGACACCATGAGTTAGCCTGGGACATTTTATAATGCCACATGCCTGTGGCTTACCACAGGGAATTTCGTAAGGAAAACAAAGTAAGAGCCTGGTAGGAACATGCATACATATGCATATACGTGACCAGAATTGTGAATAGAAGATTATACATTGTGATTACAGGGTTTAAGGGCAGTTTTTATGTTCAAGTGGTAAACCAGATCTGAGTACTCACCTATAGGTGCAGAGAAGCTCCTCACTGAAGCAGTTCCTACTGGAAAGCCAACAGTGGTGTTACTGGTAGGGGTTGGGAGTATGCTTTTTTATTTTTTATGACTGTCATAAAAATCCTCATTCATGGGTGGTAAGCATAATACACATGCATAGCTCATAATGTGAATTTAAACACTAATTGCACTTTAATGAGGATGCTTCTCTTATTTTTAAATGTTTGCTAACATTTAATTGACTACCAGCTGTTACAGTGGTACAGAAATAGGACTGGCCAATCAGAATCATGCATTCTCCCCAGTAGATCTGCTTTTATAAGACTATTTCCTCCATATTATTACCATGGTTACAGCTTCTTGGTAACACAGTAAGTCATATTGTTATTAAGTGTTTTGTCTAATTGTTTAAAAAAGATTCTGGTGAGGGAGTGACTGTTTATAGTGGTAAAAAATTAAATGTAATAACTATGAAAACACTAATAATAACTTTTTACAATTGTACAAATCATGCAGTGGTTTTATTTTGTATAATTCCTCACCCTCCTGAGAACAATTCATGGCTACATCGCTGTTAATCTAGATTCAGTTTAACTTCGTGCTGTGTTTCTCACAGATGAGGTGCATTTGAGGAGGTCACATGATTCACTCACTCAGTCACACACTCACAGACCATCCCAGAGCCTACACACACAACCATTCACACTCACAGTCACACCTAGGGGTAAACTGGAACAAAGGGTTAGTCTTATGTGGATGTTTTTGGACAGTGGGAGTAAACTGGAGTACCCGGAGGAAACCCACGCAAGCACACAGAAACGCCCAAGCTCTTGACTTGAACCCAGGACGATCTTGCTATGAGGCGGACATACTAATCATTACGCCACCGTGTTGCCCTGACATTTTGTGTAATCTCTGACTTGTTTCACAATTTGAAATAAATTTTAAAAAGTTTTTCAGTCATCAATAATCAAATATATAGGATATTATTCTTTCTGTACCCACTGGATATGAACAATCATGTGCTCTGATTGGATAATCTACTACTAGGATATCATCACATATACCATTAGCAAGTACGTCATTGCAGGAAAAAAGAAAATTGAAGATGTCGCACCTCATGTTAAATTGATTGCTAATGCTAGCTGGCTAGCTCTTCTGTTCATTCTAGATGTATTCAATGAAAAGTAATAAAATTATATATATATTAATATTTAATGTTAAGAATATATTTTTAATTCAAGAATTGAAGATTTTTTCTCCCCCTAGAATTTTCCTAGTGTTTGATGATTCATTTGGATTAGTTTTGAGCTTGTAGAATAACTGGTAAATGTACCGCCAGCCATCATGTTCACATGATCATCATTCACATCATCATTCTCAATAGTGTGCTTGATAGACTGTTATAATTATCCATGGTCTGTTATAAAGAAATAATTTTTTGCAAAGTACCATATATATCCAATGAGTGAACTGAGTATTCAAATGAGTCGTGTAATAAACCCGGATATGTACATTTTATTAATTTATTTATTATTTTCATAAGCTAGCCAGAATTATCAATGAAGGCTTATCAATAATTTAGCTTAGCAAATGTATTTAGCTAATAGCTCCGTAAAATAAGGTATGGATATCAGTATTAAATAAGTTAGAAAACTTAACTTCAACTGCTAGTTAGCTTAGCTCAGCACTGTCATTTGTTAATGATATTCATGGTATCTTTGGAAGGGATTGCAGTTAGATAATCATGTACATCAAAATTAATTTACTTTTCATCGGAAAAAGGAATTCTAAGGTACAGTGTGTCGTACTGAGCATCACTTTACACATTACACATTAACAACGTTTACGGAACCACCAACCATTTACGGAAATAAGGTGTTCAGCGGACACCTTATTTCCGTAAATGGTTGTGAAATTCTGTTAGTGTTTGTGTGTGTGTGTGTGTGTGTGTGTGTGTAGAAGGTGAGTTAACGAGCCCTCAGGTTGAGTTGCTCCTGATGGCCTTTTTATAGGAGTTCCAGGCTCTTAAAGGGACGTCGAATTAAAGGCCCCTCGCTGCTGCCCAAACGAGACAGGAAGTGGATAAATCCTAGCAGGATGTTTACACTGGGGCCGCACTAACAGGGTCTTGCCTTTCTTCCCCTCCTCCTCTTCTTCTTTCTTCTTTCTTTTTGTCCTTAATTTCTCCCACCCCCTCTTTTTCATACCTTTCTATTCTCTTGCTCCCTTCTTGTCTTCTTTCTCTCATTTCATTAATGTGCCATTTTCAGCGTCTTTCTCCCTGTTTTTTTCTCTTGATCTATGCCCAACTCATCAGTTTTATTCTCATGAAACACCCCCCTCCCCCCACCCCCACTATTGAGCATGGTACCTCAGTTTCATTTCCTGAAGGCCTGAGAGAAAAGCTGCCAACACTCTTATACTATACATGTTTAATTTATCTTTTCTTGTAAAAAGAGCACGAGCAGCTGAATTCCACCCTCTCATTTGCCCCAGGATCATGTTAAAAGCATTCAGACTTTCTGAAATAAAACCAGCCTAAATGATGAAAACCACCAAAAACCCACTGAAACTTATATTTATTTATATGAAATGAAATGAGGTTTGTACAATGTTGAAGTGAATCAAGTTTAAACCCTGGTGAAGTTTAATGTTGAAGTTTACATTGAATCTGATTCATGAGTAATGCAATTTTTACAAATGATTCTATTTGAAAGCAAAGGTAAAAACTACATGTAAATAAGGTGCATCTTTTTTGTTGTTTCTTTAACTACACTACAGTAATAATGAGGTTAAACGATCTTATTAGTCTATACTATAAAGGGTGGCACGATGGTGTAGTGGTTAGCACAAAAAGGCACAAGAAGGTCCTGGGTTTGAGTCCCAGGCTCGGGTGTTTCCGTGTGGAGCTTGAATGTCCCCTCCGTGCTTGTGTGGGTTTCCTTTGTGGGTTTTCCTTTTTCCTCCCATAGTCTCAACATATGCACATTATGCTAATTGGCTAGTACAAAATGCCCCTAGGTGTGATCTGTGTGTATGTGTTTTGGCCCTGTGATGGTCTCGTGAGCTGTTCAGAGTGAGCCCAGTGTCGGCTAAGATAGGCTCCAGCCTTGTCGCAACCCTAGTATGATTAAGCAGTTTGGCAAATGAACGAGTGAGAATGAGTTTTTGGGCCCAATATGAGCAGATGGAAATGGAAACATGGACGTTTTGAAATCTTGAGCAATTTTCAAGAATGAGTTTTTCACAAACCCCTGACAAATTTAAAATAAGAATCCAATTCATGCCTGGTATCCTTCGTAAACCAAATTTCCATTGAACTGAATAATTATGTCTTGTTTTATGACACCGTTCATGATATTTACGCCATGACTCCGCCCCTTTTAATTAATGTTTATTAATATTAATGAGCCTAGAATTTTGCACAACCCTAATTTAGTACAGCAAAAAATTAAAAAAAGAAATTAACAACTTTTTGGCAACTAAATAGGGTTAAAAATCGCATTTTTTAAAAATTAAAAATAAAATTTTGTGGCATTTTTTACACAAATGGACAGAATGGAAAATTATGAAGAGATGGTTGAGGTGGTGGATGACAGTAGTGACTGACTTGTTTTAATTTTGTGACACAGACAGAAAGGGTTTTATCTGCAAAAAAAACCCCATTAATTTGTGTATTAACAGGTTTTGAACAGATCTTTATTTTCCTAGTTCTGTGTGTGTGTGTGTGTGTGTGTGTGTGTGTGTGTGTGTGTGTGTGTGTGTGTGTGTGTGTGTGTGATAAGGAGAAAGAAACCTGTACTTAATCCTAATCTGTCCTGTGTGTAGATGCTGTCACAGTCTATCGAGCAGTTGAGGAATCCCACCGCTCACATGGAGGAGGACGAGGAGACAAGAGGCCTGGAGCTCAAGATGCCCCCTGCTGGAGTCATCAGGAGCCACAGCAGCTGCAACAGCAGCATTCATTTAGAAAGCAGCAGTCGCAGTGATACCCCCAGTGCCCCAGCCAGTGTAATCAGGGTGAAAGAAGAACCGCTGGATTCTGAGAGCAGGATGGAGGAAGGAGGAAGCGATGGAGGTGTATTAGGAAGAAGGGATGAGAGAAAAGAGAGAGTAGAGGAACCAATGAAGGAGGTCAAGTCTGAACAGAATGTAGAGAATATGACCGAGACGGACGTCTGAGAAAGATGAAGGAAAGAAGAAAAAAGACTGAGAGAGAGTCAGAAAGAAGGATAGACAGAAAGAATGAATACAGTAAAATATTTCAGAGAAAGGAAGAATGAAGAGAAAGAGACGACTGAATTTAGGAATGGAGGAACGTAAAAGCACCTTTTCATCTCAGTACCGAGCGCTCCCTTTACTCTTTTCCCTGCACTTCTCATCACCCACGTCTTGTCTTTTCATTCTTTCCTATTGATCTAATCTGGAGATATTTGTGTTCAGTACCACTGATAGTGTTATCCAAGGCAATAGAAAGTGTTCTAAATATAATATTGAAGGTATGATCAGCAGTATAAAGGAAAAACAACATTTCCACAACATATACAGAGAACATGATGTAAAATATTTTGGATTTAAATGTACTTCATACAGTTTAGTACAAAGGCAACATTATTGGCAATTTATTCACTCACTCACTTACACACTCACTCACTCGCTCACTCACTCACTCACTCACTCACTCACTTTCGCTCATTTGCTGAACAGCTTAATCTTGTTATTATTTTCATGGGGGTGGGGGGTGGGGGTGGGATGTGAGGAGGCTTGTGCCAACCCCATCTGACTCTGGGAATGAGGTGGTGTACATCATGCCCGCCGATCAATTGCAAGGCCATTCACACCTAGGAAAAATGCAGAATAGCAATTCAGCCTAATGTGCGTGGTTTTTGTACTGTGGGAGAAAACCAGTGTACCCTGAGGAAACATGCAAACGGCACATAAAAACACCCTCACCCTGTGGAGCTTCAAACCAGGACCTTCTTGCTCTGAGGCGGAAGTGCTAACCACTACGCCACCGTGCCTCTATTAGTGGTAGCATTTTTCTTTATTTAATTACCAAGAAAAGTTTCACAATCAAGAATTTCCGAAATACAGTTATGTTTTCTAAAATGTATATTACAGTATTATAATTCAGCACTGAAATGTTTTAACATGAAAACTAGCCTTGCTTTTCAAAAAAACAAAACAAAAGACAACCAACCAAACAAGAACAAAACAAAAAAAAAACAAACAAACCAGAAGTTTACAACATGAATAGAATTAGGAATCCATCACATAGGGGCACAGTCTGAAATAAATATGTCTGTAATGTATGCAGTATGTAATGCACATCCACTAGTTAACTGAAATATTCAACATATTTAGGAATGTCCATTTTTCCAAGGATTCTGATTCGGGAATGGTAGCTTACAATTAATTAAAAAGTAACATTTTGCTACAACATTGCACAAGGGTTGCAATAACGTTATTTGTAGACTTCCAAAAATGTTGTTAAAATGTTACAGTAGTATCAGTTTGAAAATAACTGTGTGCATGCGTGCTATGGTTTCCTATCAGTACCTGTGTGATTCACAGAAACCCCAGTACGGATATGCACAGTCCTTGTCCCACGCTAGATGGTACAGTGCTCCCTGATGTGCATGACAAAACAGCATTGTGCTTAAAAGTCGTGTACATGTTTTCACTAAACATTATGGTTTAACATTGGCAGAATGTTCAGAAGACGTTTTGTGCAACCAAGCACATTATGAGCTTTGAGCATTATCAGCTTTTAACATGTTGTGGTAATGTTGCACAACGTTGTACGTCAGCTGGGATGTCATGATTTCCCTTAAGTTGGTTCACTTGAGTTGAGTGTGGAGTCAACATTTAAATCAACAGACATCGAGCTAAGGTGCTGTATTAGCGGGTTAAACTACACACAATAAAACAAAAATGGATTATTAAAAATGTACTAAGCACTATCCCTCACACTGAAACAGTGGAGAAGAAGTGGGTCTTAACATGTGTTTTAAAAATTGAGGGAGAAGGCCTGATGTGGAGAAAAAGATCATTCCAAAGCCTCTGGCAACAACTGAGAGCGTGCTATCTCCTCTGGACTTCAGCGGAGACCTCTAAGGGAAGTTGTTGTCTGGATGACCTCAGTGCTCTCCGTGTCAAGTAGGGATGAAAAAGGTTGCATTGAGTCGCTTACAGTGAAGGCCGTAGCGTATGATTTACGTGATGTTACGTGATTCGTCCTCATCAAACTATTTGGTGGGCGCTCGTGCCCTGTGGACGTTGGGTGGAGTCATTCTGGAAGAGATCACTCCCGTCAGGATAAACAAGTTAGAAAGAAGAACTGTTTTGATTTGTAGTGATGTGTTTCTCTAAGATGACAAGTTAAGCCAAGTCATGGCACTGAAATAGAATAAACTAGCTAGCTAGGTCGTCCGCCAGGACACTCCAGGACTGATTGCACAGATCCTCGCCAGGTTTCACGATCTTGCATAATCGCTTTCGGCTCCTTTTTCTTTTCCATCTCAGTATAGCAGGGTGTCAGTGTATGTGTTGTTTTCTTTTGCCATCAGATGGAGTTCATAGAACGATTTCAGTTGGCCACTTCATCATTCTGTAATACGCACTGACAAAGAATAAAGATTTTAAGATGATGCTTGATCATGTTTAATAAGAGTGTGCCAAGCTGTTGTTAGTTTTATTATTCTTTATTAGTTTCTCCTTCATCCTCCTTCATGTCCATGTGCATGATGAAACATTTCTTTTGTTTGCTGTCACATGTCAAAAAACATTAGACCAACCCATAAGCAATGTTTGACCCTGGTGGAGCTTGGAGGGTAATGTTTCTGACTTTCCATGTGTTGGTGCGTGTTCTCAGCCTACACAACAGTCTTGTTAAAATCAGTGACGAAATACGAGATAATAAATGCAAGATAGTAGAATTAACTTGCAAGTGTGATCTAAAGCGGCGTCCACACAGGAAGTGATGAGCAATAAGTGACCATGTGAAGTCACTGAAAGCGATGAAATGAGCGATGAGAGGTGAAAGCACTCAACTGAGTTGAACTTTTATGTGATGCAATTTAAGCTTAAGGATACTGTTGATTGACAGATGCCTTCAAAACATTTGTGTGAAACAGTGAACACAGGTTCACTGTTTCGGAGGAGCAGCTCATTATCGCCATGTCTAAATACTATGTGCTTTATAGCTGCACACAGAAATTTTACATGGCTAATAACCAGAAACACTTTTTTGAAAGGGTTGGAATTTCCTGTGAGTATATATTTATATACGTCTAACTCTAGCATGTTCATGATGCACAAGGGTCTTCGTTCTATACTTCACTCACTTGCTAAACCACTTAATCCTATTAGGGTTGCAGAGAGGCTAAAACCTATCTCAGCCAACACTGGGAGAAAGAGGGGTGCACCTAGAACGGCTAACCAGACCATTGCAGGGCAACACACACACGCACCACACACACACGCGCACACACACACACATCGACTCACACACAAAAAAATTCACACTTACCCTCACACCTAGGGTCTGTTTGGAACAGCCAGTTTATGTACATGTCTTTGGACTGAGAGTGGAAACTGGAGTACCCAGAGGAAACCCACACAACCACAAGAGCACGCAAACTCCATGCAGTAATGCAAGAAGCTGGAACTCGAACCCAGGACCTTCTTGGTGTGAGGCGGACGTGCTAACTGTGCCGCCATCTATTCTCTACTTGCTGCATGATATTAATATGATTTATTAGGATCATTATTATCATTATATTTATATAATGATAATATATTTATCATCATTATCATCCACGTCATGCATGACGATTGGGGTTCGATGCTTCACCTTTGTCTATGAGATGTTTTTCCACACAACACCATGTCATCCCTGATCCCGGAACGCCAAACTCTCCTGTCTACCACCATTGAGTGCCAAATGCTATCAAACCCAAACACTTTTAAGTCATTCTTTTTGCAGGCTTTCCAGCGTTTTTTGGGCCAGCCTCTAGGTCGAACAAACAACAGTTGTTTGGACATCCAGTTTTTCTACAGCCGTGACCTAACCATCGGAGTCTATTACTTCTGATAAGGGTCTCAAAGGTGGTTGAACCAGATGATAGTGATAAGCTATTTATTATGAAAAATAACATACAATGTTAATACACGTGACACGTGAGAGGGTTACCTAGGCGACAAGAGCTGACAACACATCAGCTGCGAAGTGCTTCGCTTGTTGCTTCCTGTGAGGATGCTGATTAAAAGCTCTGTTTGAATGTTCCTGCAATGAAAATGCTTCAGCAGATTTATGGGAAAGTTTCTAGATATTGAGTAACAAAGTTTAGTATAATCTAAAAACACTGAAACGGTTTTAAAACTGGAACATGCAGAAAATGCTGATCGTATTTGCAGGGATTCTGGCTATGTCATCTTACTGTGATCTCTCTCTCTCTCTCTCTCTCTCTCTCGCCCTCTCCCTTTCTCTGAGAAGTGACACTGATTTACACACACAACAGTCTGTTACTGATTTGTGCTGTTGTGTCCCCTCTTTCATATGTATATTGTTGTGCATAATATAGAAAAGCCATGACCTCCATCATTTATTACAATTTTTACCAGTCAGGATTCTCAGTCTGTGTAAAACCCTCATAGCGAGTTCATATTTTCTTTTTCTCTTTATAAATGTACATAGAAAAATCCTGATGCCGAGTGTCTTATGTTCCTGTTTTTGCTGATCTTAATTTTGACCCCCTGTGCTGTTAAACATGTCAAGTGCATTCTGCCACGTTTGCCTTTTAAAGTCAGCCGCCGCCAAACCTGCAATTTGAGTGTTATTTCTTACTTTTTAAAAAAATTGTGTAGTTTATTCATCTGAACACTGGGACTGTTGGTTGAAAACTGTATATTTTACATTT
>JBCNYG010000001.1:48986582-49003154 GCA_039654305.1 Porochilus rendahli | reverse complement strand
TAGTTTGGAGCGTTTTTCTTTTACTTTTTTTAAAAAGCTTGGGTGGTACATATAATTTTATTAAAATAAATTTTTTTTGCTAGTTTGGAGTGTTTTTCTTTTACTTTTTTAAAAAAGCTTGGGTGGTACATATAATTTTATTAAAATCAATTTTTTTTGCTAGTTTGGAGCGTTTTTCTTTTACTTTTTTTAAAAAGCTTGGGTGGTACATATAATTTTATTAAAATAAATTTTTTTCGCTAGTTTGGAGTGTTTTTCTTTAACTTTTTTAAAAAAGCTTGGGTGGTACATATAATTTTATTAAAATCTATTTTTTTGCTAGTTTTGAAGTTTTTCTTTTACTTTTTAAAAAAAGTAAAAGTAATTTTTTTTGCATTTATGCAAAAAAAGCAAGCAACCAAAAAAAACCCCCCCAAAAAACAAACAAAAAAACCCAACAAAAACGTCACAAACAGCAAGAAATTCCTGAAGGGATGAAGTTTGCCATTAACTCTTCTTACAGAACCATTTATTACCACAGTCATGATTTTAAACAACTTACAGGAACTTTTTCAGGTTTAAACCCATTAAACTACTTTAGACGGATTAGACATTGCTACTTGTTGCTTTTCTGTAAAGTTGGTGGTCTGATATGATCCATTTGCTGCCATATTGCTCTTTTACCCCTTGAAAATAATGTGGTCAGCCCTCTATTTAACAGTACACTTCCACATTTAGCCAAGAAACCCATGGGCTCTCCGCAAACGAAGGTGAACCCTGGCTGTAAAGAGCTTAGGAAGCATTTCTGAACCGAGGGATTAGCCTCACCTCAATTAGGTAGTGGGAATGGGAATTATCCCTACCTCAATTAGCGAGTTTTTCCCTTCTCCCTTTGGATTATGGTATTCACCTTCAGCCTCCGAGGGGTTTCTCGTTTGCTCAGATGATAGCCAAGGCGGGGGTCCACCTTCAGCACACTTTCGCAGCTGTGAAAGCAAAAGCGTCTTTCCACAAACCACTGCTCAAAGCTGACTCGGTGAAAGAGTCTCAGCAGAACCAACTCTGATTGTGAGCATCATGAAATATAGTGTACATGTACTGCATTTTATTTTATTTTCTAGAGATTTCTGGAAAATGGGAATTGTGGTAACAGCGAACACATCCTGTGCCAATACAGTTTAGGAAATTATAGTGGAAAAAACATCCAAGTGCCAAAAATTGCTTTGACATAGGATTAAAGGAGATGTGTAACAATTTTTACTTGAATTCGCTTGAACCAAAGTCGAGTAATTATGCAATGAGTATCCAAAATACAAAATAAATCTTTAGGTGGCACCGTGGCGTAGCTAGCACACAGCAAGAAGGTCCTGGGTTCGATTTCCAGGCTTTGGTGTTCCTTTGTGGTGTTTGCATGTTCTCCCTATGCTTGTGTGGGTTTCCTCTGGGTACTCTGATTTACTTCGCCCGTCCAAAGACATACACATCAGGCTGATTGGATGTTTCAAATTGCCCCATGATGAATGGCGTGTGTTGCCCTGTGTTGGTCTGGCAAGCTGTTCAGGGTGTACCTTGCCTTCATCCAGATTTAGGAAGGGGGCTGTGGGTTGTTGTGATTTTTTTTTCTAAGATGGCAGGGACCACCCCACCATCCATCATACCCTAACCCCCTTACTGCTCAATTCAGTATCACAAGTTCAATATCCACTATTCGCAGCTAACCCTTTATCTAGAGGCCGTTCGGCCATCCACCATCTGCCGGTGCTCTGGGCCTCTGCAGCTTGCCCCTGGGAAGTAACCCAGTACTCAGAGTAAATTTATTGCACAAAACAAATTTATGTCTGTTTTTCTGAAGTAATTGAGATTTTCTTCAAAGAACCATAACGCTGTCCCTTTAAGACAAAATCAAGATTCTTTTCGGGATAATTTTCTCCAACTAAAGCTCTGTAGATGTAGCACTGGCTGCAGGGCTCATCCAGTTTCGAATCAAGTGTTATCATCTCTACGGCAAAACAGACACAGGGAGTATACGGTGAACACTTCATGTAGTGGTTCCCCTGGCTATAAAAGTCTTAAAGCACCTGTTGCGAGCTCAATAATAAGCTGCATGCTTTGCTGAATTCCTGCTTGACTTCACCCTATCACAGTTTCCCTTTAACAATACACTTCCACATGAAGTCAATGGGAGTCAGGGTGTGGATGGAGAGTTATGGTCTTAGCAAGTACAAGAGAGATACGGTCTATAAACATTGCAGGGAGAATGTCTCCCCTACAGGGCACATAATCATGACAGACTGACTGTGTCCAATTTATATGCACATAGCAGTAACCCCTTGATCAGTCTTAAAATACCGGGATGCCAGGATGTTAAACAAATAAAACATCTATCCCTATTAATGCTCTGACACTGAGGTGACACTGAGGTCTGCTCCAATTAAGGCTGAGTTTATTATGCTCGATTTTCGACTGACATAAATGAGGAAAAAGTGGAAAAGCGCAGCAGCAGAAGCAAAAAAAGGCATTCTTTTAGTATGAGCTCAGCTGCGGTGAGACCTCAGTGTAAAAGATAATATATTTGTGTCGAGTAACGTGTGAAATCTGGACGGCGCTGTTGGACACAGAAAGAGAGACTCATCGTGTGTGTGTGTGTGTGGGGGAGCCCTATTCAACTGCTTTGACAAGGATGTAAGTCATAAAATACCTAAATATGTAAAACGTCATATGAAATGAGATGCACTGGAAGATGTTACTCAAATGACATCATTCAGGCTATAAAGGAATATGTGTCCACCGAGAGGGATTTTAGGAGAGGGATATGAAAGATTAAATCTTTGTAGCAATTGCTAGTAATTGTTAATAAAAGCCTTGAGGTAACAGGTTTAGGATTAAGCTCAGGGTCTTTAGTGCCTTATTGACCTTAATTACTGGTGTCTGTTAGAATTATTTAACCATTATTAGTACTGTCTGGGATCTGAATGAAGAAAACGTGTCAAACACAGGTAAACTTTACACCCACCTGTCATCACGGCTGTTATTATTACCATGCTATTAGCAGTCTTCAGATGTTTGAACACACTATGATATGACTTACACGTGGGACAGTCTGAGGAATCTGGTTTATTATCCTTCTTTTCAACGTCCCACTGCTAAGTTAAAAAAAATCTAGTGTGTGCAGGCGTTCGAGTATGAAACGGTAATGGCTCGTGGTTGTTATTCTTTCCGTGCATGGTTACCGCACGGGCGGTGTGGGACAATGCTGGCAGGCCAGGCAGGAGAAAGACTCAAAGCGTGAATGTAAGAAAAGGACCACCTCTGACTAGCAAACAGAGGAGCTGGCCTGATGATGACTTCAACCGAGCTATTTATTTCCGCGCGGTCTCCTGCCCAGTTCCCGAAGGCCACGCGCTGATGTTATCCTGAGACCTGGCCAAACGGCAAGCTTGCATGGTGCCGTACGATTGTTCATGCCGCCAAAATGGCTTATGGCAGGCAAGAGACTATAAAACGTGGCTTTTGTTCTGTTATATTGCTTTCAACAGCGATGCGGAAAATTGAGTTACACATAGGATGACGTAAGAACCGGTGTGCGACTGTTCTTTACTCCTAAACTCTAAGTAAAATGATCAAAATACAACCACACGAACTCCAGTTTACTGAATACAACATGTACGGTGACAAACATCCTTTGCTTTTTTTGTCCCTAACTGCTTAATCCTATCAGAGTCACAACACACATCTCAGCTAACTCTGATCGAAAGCGGAGTACACCCTGAACAGCATGCCAATCCATCGTGGGGCCAACACACAAGCATCCACTCACAATTACACTCACACCGAGGGGCAACTGGGAACAGCCAATTAGCCTAATGTGCATTTCATTGAACATGTGTGAGGGAGGAAACTGGAGTACCCAGAGGAAACCCATGCAATCATGGGGACAGCATGCAAATTTCACACAGAAACGCTCTCACCGAACCCAGACCTCAAACCCAAAACCTTCTTGCAGTGAGGTGGATGAGCATGTCAAACCTTACTCATTTGTGCACTCAATTGCTGAGCCATTTAATCCCACTAAGGTCACAAGGAGGCTGGTGCCTATCTCAGCCGAATCTGGGCAAAGACAATTAACAACCAGAACGACGCACCAGTCCATCGCAGGGCCAACGCACAAACAACCATTCACACTTGAACTCACACCAATCTGGAACAGCCAATTAGCCTTATGTGCATGTTTATGGACTGTGGGAGGAAACCGGAGTATCCAGAGGAAACCCTCTGAGAACATGCAAACTTCACACAGAAATGCCCTCACCGAAGGCGTGACTGGAACCCAGGACCTTCTTGCTGTGAGGCAGATGAGATAACAGCTAGTGTCAAACCTGTTTGATTTTAAAGGTTCTTATGAAATTTTTTTATGAAATTTGAAATCTATTTTAAAGGCCACACCATAGACGAATCGTGTGCAGTAAAAATCTCCAACATGATCCAGCTGTTTAATCAACATTAATAAAAGGGAAAAATTACAAAAATATCTATGCTAATGAGCTGATCAGCCTACTCAGAAGGAATTTTACAAAGTGATCCTCCTCCACACAAACACCTCATTTATAGTGAGATGAATGAGCCCAGACCGAGCCGGGTTTATGAACCTGTCAGCATGATGGCTCACATTGCCCATACTGTTATCTCGGTACCTTCTTAAGGGGTTCTAAGGGGTTCGATCCTCCCTCTCCAGTGAAAGTAGATAAGGCCTGAGGTTCAAGGAGGGGCAGTAAGAGATGTGGGAGTACATCTATCATATCTGTAGGAGTTCAAAGGGAGCTGCTTTATCTCCACCACAATGAGTATTGGCAGGGCATGAGGTGAGAACCTTAAAGACCTGCGTCCCATTGGGGCAGAGCACTGAGCCATCTGCACATACCCCCTTATTCAAAAACCTAAAAACATTTACTACTGGCTCTCCTGTGACAGTTTTACTGGGTCTGTCTGAGATCACTGTGTCCGAGTGGATATATAACCGCTTAGTGATAATCATCAAAAGAGATGCTTAAGCCAAATTAAATCCGTTGTGAAATGTAGCAGGCTCAGCCCTAATCACAGAGCTGCCACCACTACAATAAAGAAAACATTAATATATTTAATATTAATCCAGGATATTTTTGATCTTTTAATTCAGTCTATATGCAAGATTTGTACACCATGTTGCTGCAAAATAATAGCATTGCCTCATTAAAAAAAAGTTAGGATTGGGGGCAATCACAGACTTACACAAGAAGGGTTTAGGTCACATTATATTTTTAGCTACAGGATATAAGTATATTATAATTACTAGTTACTTTCTGGTACATTTCTTTTTTGAAATATTGTTATTTTATAAAATATGTAAAAACAAATGACAAAAAAGACACTACATTTGGTACTTGCACTACAACGATGCAGAATTTAATACATCAAATAGAACTTGAGGCATACATTAGATTTTTTAATTAATTATCATTTTTTAAAAATGTACAAATAATATCAAGAAGCCAGAACTTGGAAACAAGCAGGTAGTTCAGGTACCACAGTTATAACCAACCACTGTATAATGCTTGATTCTGATTGGCCAGGTGTTGAAGAAATAACAGTTATTTCCCAGAGGCGAGGTGGATGTTGCAGAATAGTCTGTAGACTATTCAATTCAGTAACATTCTCTGGGCCCGAAGCAAATAATACTTTTAGTGCATTAAACTCCAAAAAAACCCCAACAACAAAAAACAACAACAAAACAAACAAGCAAACAAACAAACAACAACAACAAAAAACATAATAAACACAAAATTCTAACTTTTAAAAATGTGCCATTAGAACATCGACACTGGACAATACTAACGTCTCAAAAATATTTTTCCCCCAGCACACGTAGATCACAGATCTATGCATTTTACTCCATACAGTCACCCCATAATGCTATGATTTCCCTGGCTCATTGGACCAATCAGAGTCAGCCATGGCTGTGATGTAATCCAACATCCATGTTCTCATGTTTCTGAGTGGGATTAATGATTATCACATGGAAACGTAAGAGAAACATGTGAGAGTGTGTTGTTATGATCAATCAAAACTTTAGTATATATTACATGGAAACAGAAAGAAAGTGAACTAAAATGAGAATTTATGGGTTCTTTTTTCAAGGTGTGACAGTGATGACTGCTGTCTGCTCCTAGTGACTGTAACTGTTATTTTTATATAGCAATATTCACTGAGGATAATTTTTTAAGTTTTCAAACAGCGGATCAATCAGACTGCACCATTCCCATGTACTATATACTAAATTTTAATACCAGCATACACTACAAATGTATCAAATACTTAACATTCTTTAATTTTTATTACAAAATGTCCTATATACTTTGATAAATTGCTATGCCATAAGATGTGTGAGGGAAGTGTAAAAACACTTTGATATGAGAATATTGCTATATGAAAATAATCAGTGTCAGGGTGGTAAGAGTAACTCTACTTTGCTTCAGTTTGTTTAACATCACCTCCCCATCCATTAATAATAATAAATTTATAATATAGTTCACAACAATAAAGTAGTATTTATAATTTATTTGAAAGTAAATTACCATAATTAATATGTCCAAATATGCATTAAAGAAACAAGTATTTTTTTTAAAGTTGTGCATATTTCCCCCCAAAAGGAACTCTAGATATACAGTAGTAAAGTTGCTACATGTTTTGTACATACAGTATACAAACATTACTTTTAATTACTATATTATCACTTATTAAATACTATGTAGTTACTGTACTGTAAAATAAACTGATAATTTGCCAAATTAGATTGATGGGTTCCAATCAAACCTCATTTAAAATCATTTAAAATATGTGAACAGAAATTAAATCTATTAGCACAAGCTCAAACAATATGTTTTTTTTTCCTGCATACCAAGATCTTTTAGTGCTCAGCCACTATTTAAACCCACACTCATGATACAAATTTAACTACTGAATTTCAGTATGTCAAGACCTCTCTATATAAATGTTTTGTTGATCAGAGAGGTCAGAGGTGAAAGGTCATAGTGGTTTAGAATGAAGCAAGAAGGCAACAGTATCTCAAATAACAACTCTATAAAATGTGGTATGCAGAAAAACATCTCAAAACACATAAAACTTTGAATGTTGAGACAGATGGATGAGCAGGAAAATAGAAGTCTTCAATGGGCTTCACTTCTTTTAGCCAAAATAGGAATTTCAGGCTACAATGGGTAGATACTCATCAGAACTGGATGGTCACCAGGTCAACATTCTTCATCCAAATTTCAGCTGATCAGTTTTTTGACATGGCAAACTTTGGATTTGCAGTTAATATAAAGAAACAAAGTCTCACCTCACTTTGAATACTCTTTTCATTATTTCTTTAGAAGAAAACCTCAAGCCTATTGCCTGTATCTCACTGAGAGGTAAACACTGACGAATGTTGTGAGTGTTGGATTCGGAACTTTTCTGATGAATGTTGGAGGGTTTGTCTCCATCATTAGATCGTTTTGTAACAATTATCAACATTCGCACAAATGTTTGCGAAAGTGTTTGCGAAAGTGTTTGTGAAAGTGTTTGCGAGTAGGCTGGCAAACATCAACGACTGTTAGAAATGTTAGCAACAGTGTTTGCAACAATTAGCAACTATTTCCCACGCTTTTGATGCTGGGAATGTTTAGCACCTATTTCCAATTCCTGGTAAAATACCAGGCAAATGTCAGACGAATCTTGGAATTAAACCACCCTGGTCTCTCTGCTTTTGCTTAGTCATATTGAAACCGCTTGGACATTTTGCTCATCCTCTGCATTGTCTTAATTACTTGGTGAATGAAAAATAGCTCTAGCGACACACTTTACAAATACTTGCAATCATTTGCAAAAGTTTATGGAAAAAATTATTTTCTTGCATGACCCTTCAGTTTTTGAGCATTTTCAAATTTTCTTTGCGGCAAGAAAAAACTGTTTGCAACCCTAAAAAAATGTTTGCAAACTGTTTGGAACCTTTTATGAACATTAACAAAAACCAAAATTAACATTTGCCGCTTCTTGAGATCCTAACAAGTTTACCAAGAGAAAACTCCAAACAGAACTCCAATGAAAGGAATTTATTTGTTTGTTTGTTTGTTTTGTGTATTTATTTATTTATTTCAAGTCTGTAACTGATCAGGATCATAGAAAGTGCCCAGCTCATAAAACTTGTTGAAGTCCAGGTGGTCCAGTTTTCATCTGGTTCTCATGGACTAAACACAAACTACTGCGCCTCTTGTACCCTTCAAACAATATGTCTCATTAGAAATGATGGTCAGATATGATTCCCTAACTGAGTTTTTTCCAAGAACTGAAGGGTCATACAGCTCTAAAGCTGGAATCTTGACCTCATGGTACTGGTAATATATGAAACAATTATTTGCCAAAGGTAATGTGGATGTCGCTGGTTTGTTCCCAAGCTAGTATATAGAGGTAATTATCAGGTTATTCATCAATATTCATTAACAGATCCTGTACGTATTATTATATTCTACCCTTGAGACCCCACTGTCCTCACATGAGGACTACATTGAATGCATGTACATGTAAAATCCTAGCATGAAGAGAATTGGGTCTTACTCAATCGCAAACTTCTTTCTGTTCGAAGACATACTGTATATGTAAAGCAAGAAGGTCCTGGGTTTGATTCCCATGCTCGGCAAAGTGCGTTTCTGTGTGGAGTTTACATGTTCTCCCCTTGCTTGCGTGAGTTTCCTCCGGGTACCTCGGGTTTCCTCCCACTGTCTAAAGACAGGCACATTAGGCTGACTGGCTGTTCCAAATTGCCCCTAGGAGTGACTGTGAGTGTGATTGGTTGTGTGTTGCACTGCGATGAACTAATGAGCTGTTCAGGGTGTAACGTGCCTTCGCCCAGAGCTTCAGAGGGTGTGGTGTACATCTTTTTCACATGGCTTAGAGTTTAGTCCATCGCAGGGGTTTTGTTAAGTTTGCAGTCCTAATAATATCCCCAGGTAATGTTCATATAATAAGATAGTGTGCGATCGGAGTGCATCTGAAAATCAAGACATCTCTTGGAGTTAAACTAATGATCCTTCTGGCTCTGATGACATTTACTACTGCGTGATGAATACCAGTGTGTGATTTTCTTCTTAGTATTAATTGAAGCTGACTTCAGGGTGTGTGTCTTTTTCAATACTACTGCCACAGTGAGATCATCTAGGTCACGGTCCCCTCTATTTCATTCCAATTTTCCAGGGGAGATGAATTACATTATTATGATTTATGCAAACAGAACTGTATTGTTAAAAGAAATGTTTTGAGTGTATTGGAGTGTGTTGTTTATCCGACCATGCAGAAACATTTGTATTAGTCGTCTGTGTGGAAAGATATAAAGTTCTGTTTAATCAAGTGTACATGCATTCTGTTATAAAAGAGGACTTGAGTGCAAAAAAGTAAACATGCTATAATTTAATAATAAGTCTAAAAAAACTGAAGGGAATCTAATTATGGGCGTATCTTTAAGAATCTACACTGCTTTTCCTTTATAATCCTTTCATGTTTTGCCTCACTGAGGGGCTAACCTAAAAAAAAAATTAAATAGGTAAAGATAAAGTATTTTGCAGCGGAGTGAGACTAAAGAGGTTATGCTTAACCCAGTATTTAACATAAATATCCCTGAGCAAATTTTGAAAGAGAATTATCTCCATTTTTCTCTCTTCCTCTCTGACATGCTGATATCAGTAATCTTCATGCACCTTGGTGACCCACTGAAAAGATGCCTAAGATCCAGGACTACATCTTGCCATGAAAGTCTTTCTTTTCAGCTTTATCTGTGTGGACAGACTTCCAGCCTTGCACATCTGTAAGGCATTACCCAAACTGACCCCCCTCCCCTTCTACCCCTACTCACACACCTAGAGGTTGTGCAGTTGGTCAGCAAAGGGGCAGCTGCTGTGAGCTCGGGGTCAAGCTGGCCTGTGCTGTTAGACACAGGGGACATGGCTTCAGGGAGTTGAGGGGTGTTTTTGGACAGGAGGAGGTTAACCTTTACTTCCTCTTGGGTCTGAAGAATTATTTAGGGCTCTGAAATAGGGATAGGGCCATGTAGCAATGAGGATGTTCAATAGATTCATAAGATTGATCAGCTGAGAGAAAGTATTAATGAAGGTTATGTTTGAGCAGCTGGGCAGCACACTGGTGCAGTGATTAGCACACAGAAAAAAGTCCTGGCTTCAAGTCCTGGTCTTGGGTGTTTTTGTGTGGACGTTGCATGTTCTCCCTGTGCTTGCATGGGTTTTCTCTGGTTTCCTCTCACAGTCCAAAGACATGCACTTTTGGCTAATTGGCTGTTCCAAATTGCCCCTAGGTGTAAGTGAGTATGAATGGTTGTGTGTATTAATAGTTGGCACTGCATTGGGCTGGTGAGCTGTTCAGGGTGTACCCTGCCTTTGCCCAGTGTTGGCTAAGATAGGCACCAGCCTCCCCGTGACCCTAGTAGGATTAAGCAGATTGGCAAATGAGTGAGTAAATATTTGAGCTATTGTGTGACTGGGAGGTACTTTAGTCATGCAAATAGGAGCTACAGTAGAAAGAAGCAAAGGTGCCCTGCTAGCAAAGTTTAGAATGTATTTTAAATAGATTTAACTATAGTAGGGTCTGTAAAATCTCAAAAACAAACAAACAAATAAATAAATAATCTGGGATACACAATGTGTAATATGCTAAAAGCTTTAGAGTACTGAGACTGTTCAACAATCTGCACTAGTAATAAGTCCCTAAATACATTTTCTACACCACTATATAAATGCTATATAAGCCAATTAGTTATATTGACCATGTTACGCGCTTTGCACAAAAGGTCCTACAGCTAATTGCTAAGTAAGTGTTCACATGACACTCTGATGGACTTTCTCTGTAATAGTTCATACATTATTACACAATCGCGTGGACTCCATGCCAACTTGAATGCACACTGCCCCAAAGACCCACTTCTTACCCAAGTAGCTGTTGGTAATATAGTCTGTAATGAAAATGTGTGTATTGACTTAGAAAAGAATGAAAATAGAACCACCCTGTGATAGATGGGCAGCCTGCCCAGTGTGTACCATGCCTCTTGCCAAAAGTCAACTGGGATAGGCACCCCCTAGCAACCCCTCCAGAGGAGCCTGACATTTTCATCAGTACTCTCAGACTTTTTGACTCCATTATCTACTAACATCTTCATACTGAGAAGAAGATACCCCCTTAATCTTCCAGAAGTCTCTCAGTGGTGTGCTGTTATAAGAAATGAACCGACAGTGGAGTAGTGTGACATGGCCTGACGCAAAACAGAATTACCATTAACACCCCAATACTGATCCTTTTTTAATAAAAAACATGTCCTTGATTTGTGTTTTATTTCGCTTAGACTCCACCAATTTATCAATCCTTCTTCCTTTTTAAATAAGGTTTAGAAAAGAAATTTTCTTTCATTTTAGCATTCTGTTACTCCTTTAAATCCAATCAGAGCGTCATTCAGTATTGTGGAAAAGTTATTGCTTTCACTTATGCTATAGCAGCTTCTTTTTCTCTTTTGTGAAATCTGATGAAAATGTTTGTCAGCTTGTCATGAAAGCATGAAATTATATGTATTGGAGAATAATAGTGTACAATTTGACAAAAACTTTGTTTCATACAGTGCTTGAGGACATGTCTGTGATATGCATCAAAATAGATAACTAAGCTAAAAACTACCAGCTAAATAGTACTAGCATAGTTAAAGTGTAAATAAAATTAATTTAAAAATAATTTTGAGAAAGTTTCATTTAATGCCCACAAAAATCAAACTGTAGCAATGAAAAGGGAAATAAATAAAACAGACCTGCATGAAAATACATCCAATCAACTGTTTCATTTATTTTGTAATAATAAAAAAACATATAATAATTAAAGTATACAGAAAAGTGTATTGTAGTACCACTTATTACTATATAAATATTATATTATAGGGTGGCACAGTGGTGTAGTGGTAAACACATCCGCCTCAAAGCAAGAATGTCTCGAATTTGAGTCCCTGTCTCGGCAAGGAAGTTTATGTGTGGACTTTGCATGCTCTCCATGCTTGCGTGGGTTTCCTCCATGTACTCTAGTTTCCTCCAACAATCCAAAGATATGCACAATAGGCCGATTGGCTGTTCCAAATTGCCCCAAAGTGTGAGTGTGTGTTGGCGAGGGTGTACCCCGCCTTTGCCCAGAGTCAGCTGAGGCTCCAACCATGGATTAAGCTGTTTGGCAAATGAATAGATGATTGAATATTGTACTGTACTATTACTTATCTCTTCCAGAGACACCTTCCAAAAGGGATGAATAAATGAAAGTCACGGAGAATGTCACTATATCAACACTGTAATTTGTCACTAAGATGCCAACACTTGCAGTGTTATTATAGAAAATTACTGAACACTTCTGCTCTATCAGAATTAAGAAATTCAACAGAACTGAGGTTAAATAGCTGCTGCAAGCACAATAGTAAGTAGGACACTGTTTAATCCTAATTAGGGTCACGGAAAGGCTGGCGACCATCTCTGACTCTGGGCGAGGGTACACCAAGGGCAAAACACATACAACCATTCACACTCACATTCATACCTAGGGGTGATTTATAATAGCCAATTGGCCTACTGTGCATGTTTTTGGACTGTAGAAGGAAACCCGGGTACACAGAGGAAACCCATGCAAGCACAGGGACAGCATGCAAACTCCACCCAAAAAGTGTGAGGCGGATGTGTTTACCACTGCACCACTTCAATCTAGCTACATAAACTAAGTTAAACCACTTACAGCATGGAAATGGCCCATGCATACAGTGTAAAGTGTATGAAGTCATGGCCTGTCAAGGTTGGAGTGGAAGACTTTAAGGTTGCCCTGAATACCATTGGGGTAAGTGCAGAATACCATTGGGGTAAGTGCAGGTCTCACTTTGCACCAGGCCTCATCTTTAGTACACAATTTTTTGTACCACTGAGGCTGAATGAACACAAATTGGGCAGCATGGTGTTGTAGTGGTTAGCATGTCCACCTCAAAGCAAGAAGGTCCTGGGTTTGGGCATTTTTGTGTGGAGTTTGCATATTCTCTCCATGTTTGCGTGGATTTCCTCAGGGTACTCGGGTTTCCTCCCACAGTCCAAAAACATGCGAGCAATTCGTGGTGTACCTCACCTTCGTCCAGTGGTGGCTGAGATAGGCTCCAGCCTCCCTGAAACCCTAGAAGGATTAATGGTTTGGCAAACGAGAGAGTGAGTGAGTGAGCGAGTGAAGGGGTGAGCACAAATTCCAACAACCCCACTCTAAAATCTAATAGAAAACCTTCTGGATAGGACTTACAATAAAGATCTTGCATTAAAATTTATATCCAAAGTAGAAATCCCGGTGTTTTTCTTACTTCGTGGACTGAGAATCGCACATCAATCCATGGTGTCCACGCCAATTATATACGGACGAGACCCATTTTTCCTGTAAGGGGTGAGGATCCATGTTACGACGTTCAATGTACAATTGAGTGACCCCTTAAAGTGTATTTATTGCACACATAGTCAAGCAGTCAATTGATTCACCGAAAACACATGGTATAAATTTCGTGTTACATATGGGGGGCGGCACGGTGGCACAGTGCTTGGCACGTCCGCCTCACAGCAAGAAGACCTGGGTTCGATTCCCTGAGCCCGGGGGCAGTCTCTGTGTGGAATTTGCATGCACTTGCTGTGCTTGCATGGACTTCATCCAGGTACTCTGGTTTCCTCCCACAGCCCAAAAACATGCAGAGTAGGCTAACTGGCTGTTCCAAATCACCCCTAGATGTGAGTGTGAGTGTAAATGGTTGTATATGTGTTGGCCCTGTGGTGGCCTGGCGAGCTGTTCAGGGTGTACCTTGCCCTCGCCCAGAGTCGTCTGACATGGGCGCCAGCCTCCCCTTGACCCTAATTAGAATTTAATGAATAAATGGATGAATGTTACATACGAATTTATTCCTGTTTGTTACTAATAAAAGTCTTAATAACAATAGTTCATGAGTTTACTGTCAATCTAGAGGGAAGTAGGCTGGACTACATTAAAATTTGGGGATTGTCACACTTTATGGTGTCAGTTTCAGAGAAGGACCAAAATGCTATGCAATTACAAAGTCGGAGAATTCAATTGGTCACACAGATAATCATATAATCACAATATAAACCTGATGCACAATAAAAACCTTTATAAAATTAAAATCTAAAATTAGTTGTAACACTAAATGTGTGTAGACGTTTTAGGCCAGGTGTAGATTGGGATTCGCATGGCTTGTTTTAGACACAATTATTCTATACACTGTGAGCCAGAAATCTTGATTACACCATTTACGGTGTTTAAATGATAATTCTGTAATTCCTGTAGTTGAAACAGGCTGTGTGTGCGTGTGTGTGTGTGTGTGTGTGTTCATAAAGGTTTCACAACAGAACAAATGTACATCTGCCTGATGTATTCTGTGAAGAGAAAATCCTGACCATGACACAGATGTTTCGTTCTTATTTATTTAAAAGGTTTATACTGTTTATATTATTTCTATTAGTGATCGCAGCGATGTCACTGCTGTGGTGGAATTTCTGGAATCTTCCTGAAGACTTCTGTGTTTGTAAGTGCTGTGGTTTTAATCAGAAATCCGATCCGCTCTTCTAATCAGCGCATTGATTTCCCTCCCACTAACACAGGTCAAACGTTCCAGATCTGCTTACACACGCAGCCGCAAATCGAACCCTGCAGAACAAATCCCTTCTGTGTGTTGGAGCGGAGAAGGAGGCATTAAAATGCAACTCTTCCTCGAGCACTTCAACAGTCTTCTCATCAAGACGTTGAGCGGGGACAGGACGGCTTCGGTTGCTTTTGCAGTCTAGCGTTTGATTAGCGGAAAGCTCGTTCGCTTTTTTTTTCCCCGAACATGTGCTAGATTAAGCTTCGGCCCTTTAGTTGTGGTCGGGGTAGACAGGGCAATTTTGTGGTTTTGCAAAGCCTGTGTCTAGAAATCACCAATGTTGATGGTGAAGAGTCTTGCTCTACATGCACAGAGGCCCAAGTTTATGCCATATTCATCAATGCCTAATTAGCAATGAATTATGGGAGCTTTGTGAGATTTCTGTAGAGTTGCCATCATATCTATGCAGGAACACAAAAAAATCAGCCACCATCCCAAAAAATAACCCCACCCCGAAATGTTTCTGGAAAAGTTGTGCAATGGAGATTCAGTACTGTATCTAACAGCCATGACTGATTAAAATCGTCACCGGGGAAGTGTTTTCGTGTCTGGCTCTAAGCTTGGAATCATTTGAGGAATATATCAAATTGCGATTGTTATTACCTCCGTTGCTATTGTCGCATTTCAACCCATTTATATCACGACATTCTTCACAACTCACCCATTTAAATCCATCAGGACACCTTTATGTTTCAACACATTAATCAGTCGTCTACAAACCTGTCATAATTCACCGGTCTTATCTCTGTAAGCGAAGCAACTCCCAAATTCATTTTGCTCCAGAACAGCAGAAAGAGATGGATGAACCAAACTAGGAAGGAAAAGGAGTGAGGTAAAGGAGAAAGATTTCAGGATTTCAGGATAGCTTAACCCTCCATGATGAACTGGTTAATTAAAGCCTGTGTGCCAAAAACAGAAATTTAAACCTGGTCGACTCCAGCTGAGCAAGGAATTAAATTAGGGTCTGAAATTCCTCCAAGAGGTATAATAAGCCTGGAAGAAGAAATCAAGAGGATCTTTTTTTTTTTTGATCTGGTATAAAAAAAGAGAACAAGAAAGTATAGCTATTCGCTAATCAGCACCTTAGCAAATAATATCATGGCAAGCTGTGCATGTAGAGCCAAGTTTGTATGTTTAAACAGTATTTTATTATAATGTCAGACAAAAACAGTTAGTGATGTGCTGTTAGAGGAAATTAATAATTCCTGAGATGATGTGATGTGATGCCATGTATAATGGATTAATTTCTTTAGAGCATCACCAAGGCAGCATGGGAAAAACATGCAAACTCCACACAGAAACACCCTTTTGCTCTGAGGCATACATGCTAAGCCCTATGCCGCCTTGCCTCCCTGAAGTAACAACATGTGAATAATGTCTTGTTAATAATGAGTTACCATGGCAACTATAGTGTATTAAGATGAGTTTGTTGATATAAATGATTATAAGTGATTATAGAAAATTACTCAATACCTTTTTTGACCAATCAGATCTGAGAATTCAACAGGATTGTGGTATAAGCATTTACCACCAGAATACTCACTAAATAGACCTGGGAGCCGGCCAGCTGCAATGAAATCGTCTGGCTGCTTACTTTTATAGTCATAAACACGTGACACGCACTCCGCGGCATTCAGAACGTGCCGAAGATGCTGCTATCTTCCAGAGACTATTTTACTTTTTGGTGCAAGTTGAGGCACCACATTTTACACCCGTCTTATTGTAATGGTAATATGGCCACCAAAGGCACATTATTATTATTATTATTATTATTATTATTATTATTATTATTATTATTATTATTATTATTATTATTATTATTA
>JBCNYG010000001.1:48904316-48917593 GCA_039654305.1 Porochilus rendahli | reverse complement strand
TAAGCGGTTCAGAAAATGAATGAATGAATGAATAATTAGCCTATTGTCTGTAGGAGGAACCAGAGGAAACCCATGCAAGAATGTGGAGAACATGCAAACTCTACACAGAAAGGCGGATGTGGTAACCACTGCACGACGATACCATCAAAAACTAAGATAAAAAAAAAAAAAAAAAAATAAAAAATACAAATGTTGTTGTTTTTCATGGACTGGACCCTGTTTTTTTCCTGTTGGGAAATAGCTACTACCAATGTATTGGCTAATATCCTAGTAGTAGATTAGCCAATCAGCACGTGCCTTTTCTCATATCCAGTGGGTACAGAGTCTTCTGAAACACAAAATGTAAACACATAGGTTACAAGTTCATTCTATATGTTTGGTGTTTCTTCTAAAAACATGCGAATTCTGGTGCAAAGGAAGTGGCAGCTAGTGATGCCTCCATGTCTTGATTGGCTGGCTGTTGGTGGTCCACCTAATTTGTTTTTTCTCCCGGTTTTAGAGCCTGGGGTGCTACAAAGACCAGGGTTTCTCCTCTGAGCAAATATTTCATTAACAGCTGCTGGAATGTAGTTATATGGAGAAGGCACTGTTGCTAACAAACTTAAATTAAACCAAATTCATTGTATATGGGATTTCTAATGCATCTAATATAAAACGGTATTTTAATGTCAAGTGTTAAAGAGTACCTACTGGAAAAATAGTCTTGGAGGGCTGGTACAAAGCACAATTTACATTAGCAGTTAAGGTATGCTAGTAATGTCCTGAGTTATGACTGTGTCTCTTTCTTTGAAGGGATGGTCTCTCCATCAGACTGAACTTTCAGTCTGGGCATCCAAAAGGCCAATAAACACTGAGGGTGCAGCCTGTCTGCTTCTGGCAAACTGTGTCAAATGTTCCTGCTTACTTATAGCACCAGCAACTCTCTAAAATGTTTCTGAAATGCAGTGTTAGGGGTTAAACTAGAAACTCAAGTCACCAACTCGGTCTCGAAGCATACATTTTATAGCTATGTATAAAAAAATATGAAAGCCTTTCAAAACTAGTTGACAATTTGAATGAGAGGACGTTTATAATTTAAATTGCAATGTATGTACCGTATGCTGTAAATAGGGTGCAGTCATTTTCCCATCAAAGTGTAGTGCTGTAGGAGCGACAGCTGCCAAAATATCTTAAATATAGCAATGAAGCACTGAAGATATGGCCTATGCTGTAAGTTTTCCGCATGATATGTGGGTGTGTGTTTGGTGGTGGAGGTGGCGGAGGTGGCGGGGGCGTTTGTTTAATTCTAATGAGGTGGTAAATGGCTCTAACACAGGAATGAGTCACAGACCTTTCTTTTGCCAAAGAAAAACAAATCCGTCCAATATCTGATCCACCTAGTGTTTTGCGTGTGTGTGTGTGTGTGTGTGTTGTTTTTCAAAGGGGAACATAATGTACGCATAAAGTAGAAACGTCTCCGTTTTACACACAGCCGTCTGCTCACGAACAAACCTCACATGACTGACGAGTTATGGCTTGAAGGCAGAGAGATACATGCTCCTCCAGAGCCAGAGAGGTTTGTTGTAGCCCTGTGAGAGAGGGATGATGGTGGAATATGAGGATAGAGAGAAAGAAATGTGAAAGGAAGGAAGAATTACTGTCGAACAGGGAAAAGGAGTGTGAGAACTGAAGGAGTGGGAAGATGGTGAGAGAGATGCAAAAGAAGGAGGCAGAGATGTGGACAGTTTTTTTGGTAACAGTTCTAGAGTAACCTGGCTCTCTGGAGACTGAAGAATGGAGTTATGGGGAATCAGAGAGTGAAAGTAATGTTGTGGGTCACTGCGTTCCCTCCATGTATCAGGCTTATTGGCCAGCCTTTCCTTCCCCACCAAAGCCCACTGTGTGTGTTTGCACAGCTGGGCGGACAGCACAGAGAGATGAACGTAGAGATCCCATTCATCCCCCCTTGCCACCCCTCCAGCCCCAAAAATATCAACCCCCAAATTCTGCACTCTGCTTTTGCGCCCCCACCAACACTTCCACTGGGGGTTTCCTCCACTCCTAGCCTCGAGGTACGAGCCTCTGCCTGAGTTTGTTTGCTTTAGCAGGCCACCTCACCATGACTCCAGGCTCTCAGTATTTTTAGAGAGCTGTCTTTCGTTTGCCACAAAGATCTAACCACAGTCTGTTTGCCTTCCTATTATTTTCCCTCTGTCCTATTTATTTAATTTGTATTGTGCATTTTCTCCTCTATAATGAAACCCCATTGCTCTTTAAACACTCTTGATCTATAATAGCACAATTGTCAAGAATTTAAAGGGGGAATGTTATTGCTTTGGCCTGAATTGCAACACAGAGAAATAGTCAGTCTTCAAAAACCACATCATACTGATAGGTAATTCATGGTAATAAGCACAGCCGACCACAATAACTGCCGATGGATTCATATGAAA
Source organism: Porochilus rendahli (assembly GCA_039654305.1). Classification (NCBI taxonomy): domain Eukaryota; kingdom Metazoa; phylum Chordata; class Actinopteri; order Siluriformes; family Plotosidae; genus Porochilus; species Porochilus rendahli. The sequence goes on along the minus strand of JBCNYG010000001.1, from coordinate 48,915,161 downwards.
AATGTGTACTGTAGAGTCAATCTTTAAAGTGTGGGTTTGTTAAATGTAGATTACAGACAAAGTGTATTTAGCGGTCACCCTAGCCAGTGATAATGGTGGGATATATCATGCCCATGTTTAGGAATTCACCTCTGATTTGGTGGTATTTCTTTAGCCTATTTGCTGTAATCATGGTAATTTTGAAGGCCTACGATTTGATTTGCGAACTCAAATATCATCCTACACAGATGCCTTCGCCAAAGAATAATAAATGATAGATTCATCCTTCATTTGACCCATATGTGTTATCGTGTTGCTGCGGTGCCGCCATGTATTTGCAATCCACCTGCGACTGAACGGACAGTGACTGCAGGTGGAACAGCTGGGCAACAGATGTCACAGTTAGCCAGCATGCACAATCCCATCACTGTCTTTAGGAAATTACTATAAGTAGTCACTACTCCATTCGCAGCTCTGGTGGCCATTTTGTTTCTTCGTTACATGGTTTCCTGTTTCACAAAAGGGGAATCACGGAAACAGTAGAAATGACGTTTTTGTATGGTGAAAGACTGTCCGGCTGAGGTTAGTTAAGTCCTTTTAGCGCTTCTGCACTCCTCTGGATGTGTTCAACAAGAAGCCAGCAGAAAATCCCAAACAGATGTCCATTTCTCTCGCTTTTATAAAACATGCATTTCCAATTACCTGTCAGCCTCTGAAACCATGTGCCTTCATGCAGCCTGCAGAGCAACTCAACACAGCCTTGTGCTAATGTTCAGGAAGTATTACATCACTGAAAAATAAACTGAAGCAGGTGTAAATATATTTGTGTGGTTAGTTAACAAACTATAAATAAACTTATTATTCCCAAATGCTCCTAAAACTCCCCAAATGACTAATTCCCTCTATGTCTAATAATATTCCCTCTAAACATAAAGACTGTCAGGAGAAAGACTAGTGTAAATAAATTCATAAGTGCGCCATCGAATGCAATAAAACACATGAAATTAATTTTTTAAGAGCCGTAGTTGAAAGTCGATATGCCATTTGTGAGCATGAGTTTGCTTAGCTACTAAAGACTTTTACGTGTGAGTGTTTTGCTGAACTAAAATAGAAAGAGAAAATTTACGATCTGCATGCGGGGGGTTAATTGCATGCCGAAAATAAATCAGGCACTTAGTGTGCACACCTCAGTTCTCTGCATCAAATTTGTTTAACAGATTTAAATGGAACTTTAATGCCCAGGTCTTCGGTGCTTTTTAAATTCACTTTCCCGGCAATCAGCAAGTTTGTGTACACAAAGAACAACATTCTCCCTAAACCTCAACTCATATTTACTTACAGTATTATGGACGTCAAGTTGGAATGACACACCTGCTATATGCATGAGAATCCACATGCAATCAACAGTCTTTATGTGGTTCCAGCTAAAATGTCCTGTTATGTTTATGTGGTGATCTCATTAAATCACTGTATGCTTGGCTTTTCTATGCCTTCTCCTAGAGGCCTGACACTTGGTTTGTTGGATTCTCCATTGAAATTCTCTGGATGGGTATAGACCATGTGAGTTTGGCATTTATCTTTAACTAACGCTCACCGTCATCTCTCTAAGGACTCAGGCACATCGTTCAGAGAATGACAGGTCATGCCTGATGGTCCTCTGGGTCTTTGTTTAACAAAGGATACCGGGAAGAAAAATGAGAGGTTGAAAAAGAGCATGTGCCGAGTCAGAGAAACAGGGGAGCAATATTTTGAGAGGAGCTCTGAGAGAAGGAAAGAGACAGTAGAGTGATATTCCTCCTCTCCTCCCCAGCTGTGGAACCTCACATCTGGCTTCATGTGGGCCAGATTAATGCCAGGCTGTCAGGCAACAGTGGCCTTACCCCACCGACGGGAAATGTTGTTCTTGGAATGCCACGCCACCCTCCAAACCTTCAGACTGACTCCCCCGATACCTCACTTTTCCCCTTTTTTCCCTTCCTCTTCTCACTCCCTCTCTCTCTCTCACTCTCTGTCTTTTTTTTCCTCATGTCTGCCAACATAAACCCCCAAAGCCGCAGCAGCTTCACTGCTGACGGGCAGAAATTAATCGTGAAGGCCTTACATGGAGTGATTTATCAACGGCCACTCCAGTTCACAGTCTGCGGCGAGGCAGGCCGGGGCCTGGGAGCTCTCAGGAACCCAGCCTAGGAAAAGTCAAAAGAAGGAGAAGAAAGAGCCAGATTTAACATTAGCAAGTGCCACCTACTAAGAACCACTGCAAGAGCAAGACTCATTATTCAACCACTTCAGTTCATGAAAACTGAAAATAAAAATTTGTGTTCTAAGTACTTTGAGCATGTTTATAGTAAGCTTTCCTGTGAGCAAGTCAATACCGATAAGTCTGTACTGGCTGCCTGGACTTGGGCCGCAGTCCTTACAAAACATCACAAAGTACTGGAAAAGGAGGTCCTGTTTCATTCTTACACAAACCTACCCATCCAACCTGAAAATCTCTCACCAACCTCTAGCTGGTCTCATCAACCACATAAACACTTGCTCCTGCCCTGGAGACTATGGGCACTCTCCCAGAACATTCAGACCTTATACAATGGCAAGGTCCCAGGAACATTGTAAGCTTTATCCCAAAGGCTGGAAAGGGGACACTCTAGACAAATACATAAAACTTTAATTGAACAATTGCTTTGCAAGACTGTAACTGCAGAGGACACTTCACTTTGACAGTCCTGTGCCCTAAGATAACAAGTAGCCATAAAGTAAAGGCAGTGTACAGCAACACATCACTTTAATGACCCATCCTCTTACATAAGGATGAATTTGAGCAGTTCCTGCGCTTTATGTGGTGTGTCCCATTGCAATGTACTCTCCCCTTCACTGAGGAGGCCTAATGCTGTCTCTGTCTAAACCTGTCCATGGCCCTGTTGCTCTACCCTCGTTCTCATAAAAATAAATCAATGGCAGTTCAGGCCCATGATTCCCTCAAACTCATTTTCTCATACATTGTCTCTCTCTGTTCTTACTCTGAGTATCATTTTATTAAGTTTGGGGCAATATATTTTTCCCATAATAGAAATACTAAGAAAGTGATAGAGAGATATATTATACACCTACCCACTGTCCAGGTCTGGCAGTACCGTTATGAAGTAATGAGGAAGGCGTCTATGTTTAAGAAAAAATAAGTAATAGATGGCCTGCCACCCACCCGGTCATGGCAGCCTCCAGAAATACTAAGGGAAAATGTTGTGGCTTTATCTGCTGCTTGTCTGAAAGTAGGTCAAGGCCAGGATCATGTGTTGAACTGGGTGACATTAGCTTGGCTTCTGTGTACTGGTTTTGTTCCTTTAACCTGTGTTATAATTGAACTGTTCTGGACCACCCTAGCCTGACCTTCCTGTGCTGCACTGGCTAGTTTAGCATAGCTTTAAATTTAGAATGGGTTCTGTGTGCTGGACTGGCTAGCGTAGCATGGGTTCTGTGTGCGGAACTGGCTAGCTTAACATGGGTTCATTGTCTTTACTGGTTTACTGGCTAACTGGACTGGACTACAATGGCCTGTTTTTTAAGTACTGATTTAGCTCCTTTAACCTGTATTGAATTTGTGCTGTTCTGGGCCGCTTTAGTTTGGTTTTAGTGTGCTGGACTGGCTGGTTTAGCAAAGCTTCTGTGTGCTGGACTGACTAGTTTAGAATGGGTTTTGTGTGCTAGACTAGCTAGTTTAGCATAGCTTTTGTGTGCTGGACTTCCTAGTTTAGAATGGGTTTTGTGTGCTAGACTAGCTAGTTTAGAATGGGTTCTGTATGCTGGACTGGCTAGTTTAGAATGTCCTTGTGCTAAATGAACTAGTTAGCATAGTCTCTGTGTGCTGGACTGGCTAGTTTAGAATGTCCTTGTGCTTAATGAACTAGTTAGCATAGTCTCTGTGTGCTGGACTGGCTAGTTTTGCATTGTATTCTGTGTGCTGGACTGGTTAGTTAAGCAAGGTTTTATTGTGCTGTACTCTCTAGATTAGCGTAGTTTCTTAGCTGGACCAGCTAGTTTAGCATGTGTTCTGTGTATGGGATTGACTAGTTTAGCATGGCTTTGTGCAGGACCGGCTGGTTTAGGAAAGGTTTTTTGTTGGACAGGCACGAGTAGCATGGGTTCTGTGTGCCGAACTAGCTAGTTTAGCATGACTTTACTGTGCTGGACTGGTTAGTTTGGTATAGTTTCTATGTGCTTGCCTGGCTTGTTTAAGCATAGGTTCACTGTCCTGGAGTAGCTAGTTTTGCCTAGCTTTTTAGTGCTGCGCTAGACCTTAGCATTGCATTTTTTTTCTGGACTGGCTAGTTCAGACTTGGGTTTGTGTTAATCTAGTTTTGTGAGCTGGACTAAGCCATATTATATTGACTTTTGTATGCTGACCAACACCAAATATTTTGGTTTGGGATATCTGCACAAGACTTGGGTACTTTAAGATGACTTTAGAATCATGTTTTGGCTACATTGGATTTTGTGTGCACAACTTGGCTATAGTCTTGGTAAAGAGAGCTTCCGAAAAAGAAATGTAAAACCATACAACATGGGTTTGCCTATCATGAGAGGGTTTATGTAGTATGTTCATGTAGAAAACTATTACTGTTTATTGTCCAAAAAATCCTTAAGGAACTTTTTTTCTTCCTAGCTTGGCTTCCATGTTTATCAAGGCCCCTTCATGGAGGTTTTTCTGGTTTCTGTGCTTTTTTTTGGCCAAATGCAGCGTGCAGGCATTTATGAAGTTGGTCCAATATAGCCTGCAAGCTTCTGTGTAGGCCAGAGCTGGGACGGCTTAGAGTCAGAAACGCCTTCGTTTGCACACACAGGGGCTTTTGGTACTTAGCAGACACAATTGATCATTTCTGCTGGGCAGTGGTAGCTTGGAAAGTACCAAATAGCAAATAAAGGGTATTTTTAAATTGCCCATGTTAAATGGTGGCTTACCGCAGTTTGAAAGCTTCTGGTGCGCTTCAAGCCAGTTAACCAGTGGTTAAATAAGCCAATATTTTAATGATTAGGCTGAGGCAAAAAAAGGAAGACAAATATATAATGGATCTGCAGATGTGTTTACCTTTTGGCACCCCAGGTAAATAGGTGTCACTTCTGTAAAAGCTTTATTGCTTGGCGTTCTATCTTTTTTTTTTATAGGATGCAGGCAACTGGTCCTATAAACTTTTTCACTGGAGCTTATTTGTAGTATAAGACCAGCAGGATATGATGCCGCCTCTCTGTCTGGGGACTGTTTTTTTCCTGTTGACTGCACGCTTAATAACTACAGCGCTTGGTGTAGTCAGGTGGTCTAGACGTCTTATGGCCAGGTGATGGATTTTGGTGAAATGGTAACAGTTAATAGTTAGTCTGGGGAGAATGGTGTTTCCTGTGCAGTGGTCGCTACTTCCTGTACAGGTGGAGGACCTAAGGCTGAACCCCCCAACCCCCACCCCTGCTTGTAAAAGCACATTAAGCACACTCCACTATGAGAAGCAAGATATTTAGAAGCAGGTCCAAGTAAAGGTATTAGAACTGAGGAGGTACATTTTCCACTATAAATTCAGGAGGACTGACGCAGGGTTTATGTGGGGAGGGCAGCACTTAGGGCAAGAGAAAGAAAGAAATAGTGAGAGAGGTAAAATCTCAGGTGTTATGAACTGAGAGATGGCATTTAAAGATAAAAGACTCTTTAGCCTTATAAAAGAGAATAAGATTTTAGTTTTTTTTATTTTATTTTAGCATGTAAAGAAATATTATACCCAATTCCTATGTTCTTTTTAGATACCGATTATAAGAGATAAACATAGGAAGGTAAAGGAGTAGTTCAAGCCTTTCCAACCTATTCTCAATTGAGTCTGTGATAAATGAGTGAGTACCACTGAAAACAAACATGTTTTCCTGAACTGGCACCTGTATTTTAAGTACCCAAAAAACTGGAGCCCATAAGACGGCATGAATAAAAAGTTTAAATTTTTGGTGCATATGAGGAACTTTCTGGTAGTTGTGTGAAAGACTTATGCTTTGGCTTGACATGCCGAAGGGTGAAATTCTTCATGTTCAGCTTTTTAACAGAAGCCTGCAGATTTTGTGTCAACATTGACTGGTATTTAGAGCCATGGAGATGACTAAAGTTCCAGTTCAAGCTGAAGAAAAACAGCCCCAAAGCATGATGCATCCACCACCATGTTTCACCATGGGTATGTGTTCTTTTGATGACGTGCAGCAATGTTTTTTGCGCCAAACATTCCTTGTGGAATTGTAATGGAAAAAAGTTTGACTGTGATCTTCTCAGACCAAAGCACATTTTACTTTATGCTTCTGGGAGACTTGAGTCTGCAATTAATGAAGGTTTTTGCAAACTCTCGTCACATATAGAACACATCCACTGCTTTCCAAAAATTCCTGCAGCTGCTCTTATGTTTCTGTAAGCCTCTTGGCAGCCTCACAGACCAGGTTTTATCTTGGTTTTTAATCAGTTATGGAGAGATGTCTTCTTCTTTGTATTGTGTCATATTTTCTTCACTTGCTGATGACTGTCTTCAGTGTGTTCCATGGTATAACTAATGCCTCATACATTCTTTTGTACTTTTCCCCTGACCAATACTTTCAATAAAGAAATCCATTTGATGCAAGCTTTTTGTGGACTTTAAGTCACTTAAATGGATGGCAGGTGTCTACTCATGACTACTTAATACGAATTTAAATGTGATTGGTTGAGTTTGAACATACCCTTATCCCTGAGATAGGCTTCAGCCACCCTGTGACCCCAGTATGAATAAATTGCTTGTGTTGAGAATGTGGGAATGGATAAAAATAGATAATAACAGTTTTGTTAAGACAGTTTTGTCATCTGTCTGTCTCAACTCAATATTCTAACTGTGTTAAATAACCACAGGTTTGAAATCGGGCAGCACTGTGACATAGTGGTTCCAGTGTCCGCCTTACAGCAAGCAGGTCCTGGGCTCAGCCGTTTTTAGTGTGGAGTTTGCATGATCTCCCCATGCTTACATGGGTGTCTTCTGGGTACTCTGGTTTCCTTTCACAGTTTGAAGACATGCACATTAGGAAAATTGGTTCTATATTTCCCCTAGGTGCGACTATGAGTGTGAATGGTTGTGTGTGTTGGCCCTGTGATGGTCCGGTGAGCTGTTCAGGGTGTACTTCGCCTGTGCTCAGTGTCAGCTGAAACAGGCTCCAGTCTTCCAATGACCCTAATTGGATTAAGTGTTTTGGCAAATGAGTGAGCAAGAGTGAGTGAGCAAGATTCCCCTAGACTTCTATTATAAATAATTTCATTAAAGCAAGCATGGCAATATTTGTGTCTGCAACCACAGTACTCCTTTAAATGGGATTTTTAAAAATTATTAGTTAGGGACTATGTCTCCCTGCATGCACACATGCGTATACAACCTGTTATAAAGTACTGACAGTGTGTAAAGTGATAATACTTTAGATGGATGGGGTGAAGGTGAAGGTTAGTGACAGAGACCAGGACAAAAGGTGGAGCTACTCACTTTACTGAGGATCTGCTGTGGCCATTACTCACACACACACACACACACACACACACACACACACACACACACACACACACACACACACACAAAAAGACATCAAAAGGTTTGCACCTGCAGGTCTGGCCTCTCTGTGAGCGTCTGCTCTTGTAATTTTGGGTGTTGTGAGGTCACTGGGTGTCTCCGTAGGCAGCATAGCTAGAGCTGGTTTCATTTCAACAGGTCTAGCTTCCATACATTTTCCAAATACAGTCACATGTGTCCATACACACATACAAAATACAAAGATTTTAAAGCAACACAAGTCAGAGAACCCACAGAATCTTTACATCACCATGTATTACCAAACTGCTAAACAAACATACACTCAATCTCTATTGTCAGTGAGGAAAGCCACAGAATCCATCATATCACTTAGAGAAACCGCAGCTCCACACAAAAAAAGTCTACAAAGAAAAATAATAATAATAACGAACCATGGAATCCACAAAATTCATCTTGTATTGCAGCTTGGTCAACTTTTCACCAGACCAAAACACACAAAAAAAATTCTCAGTCAAGAATGTCATAAAATCTAGTGTGCATTTTAATGATAGGGACTGCACTGTTAAAAAGCCACCATTTTATGTGTTTTGAAACAAGACCACTGAGGGTATAAAGTGCTGCTGCATTTACACTGTGTGTGAAATAATAGCAAGACAATTTTGATATAATCTTTTTAAATAAAAATGTATTTGATAAGTAAATGTATATTAATATTTCATCTCCTCCCATTTGCGAACCACTTAATTCTGCTGGGGTCACTAGGGGGCTGGTGCCTAACTCAGCCAATATTAGGCGATGAAGGGGTACACGCTAAACAGCTCGTCAGACCATCGCAGGGCATCACACACAACCATTCATACTCACACCTAGGGTCAATTTGGAACAGCCAGTAAGCCTGATGTAGTTAGCCTAATGTGCATGTCTTTGGACTGTGGGAGAAAACCGGGGTACCTGAACTGAGCCTAGGAATTGAATTGTAGCACATCTGGCTCACAGCAAGAAACTTCTGGGTTTGAGTTCCGGGCTTGTTAAAGCTGTTTCTGTGCATGTGAGCATGTTTTCCATGTGATTAGCCTGCGATGGTCTGGTGAGCAGTTCCTGGGTATACCTACTGAGTGTCATGGTGAAAAGTGTGTAGTTCACGATGCAAGAGATTCAAATCCATTTTAAGGTATTTATTTAGCCTTTATGAAAAGAAAAGCATACAATCAATCACACAGAAGAGTTTGTTTCTAGAGAAAAACCTCAGACCTTGAACCAGCGCTGCAATTGGCTTAAATAGTGCCCATTCCACTCTGATTGGTCTATCATCCTCTTGCTCTAGACTCTAAATTGACCTTGCTCTGATCGATCCCGCAAGTTCCTCCTCATGCCCATGACTGATTCCTAGATGCTGATTGGTCCATCAACCCCTCCTTTTATACCTTCACCTTCTTTTCAGTTTGTCACCATTAATTTCTGGCATTACATTTGCTGTGATTGTTTACTTTAGGATTTTTCTGAGGAAGGGCATCATATGTCAAGTTGACCTGATCTCGATGCCCTTTATCGCAGACATTTTGTCCCTTTTCAAGGTACGACATTTTGTTCCAGTGTTCCGTGTTCAAGGACAGCCAAGCAATATTCATACAGAGTAGAATGGCCTGAAAATAAAATAATGAAAAAAATATATATATAAAATAACCTTACACTCATTTCACTGAATAAACTCCTCATACAATTGTCACATAAATAATATAATAATCAAATAGTGCAGTAAATCATGCTATTGCTCTTCTATAGGTATAATAATTAACAATTTAAATATATAATTCATTAGAGAGGATTCATATTCATATTTATATTCATGTTGATGCTGTGGAATTCTAGCAATTTGCATAAGATTTATGGAGGACCAAATATCTGACATTATGACATTTCCGACTGGCAGTTCATGAATCCACAACCCACAGCATCCCCACTGGTGCCTGATACCCCGATTTTCTCCATTGCACAAGAATCCCCCCTCAATCTATTAAGATTAAGCAGTTCAGCAAACGATTGAGTGAGTGAGTCAAACAGCCTAAAGTTAAAACAAACATGTTGTAGCCTTGTTATTTGACACTCTGACTTTGTCTAATAAGGCTATTCATCACTGTAATAACATTTATGGGTTAAAAAAATGGGAAAAGCATCATATCTCTTCTTTAATCCTTGAGGCAACAGAACATTTCAATATTGTATATGTATATAAATAGTATGTATATGAAGAAAAACTATTTTCACAGTCATTATTTTTTAACAGAAAAGAAATCTAGAGTATTTTTTATTGAAGTGTGGACACAGTTGAGGCAGTATCTGTCAGGATGTCATACTCAGGAATGAGCTGCACCTCTAAGGCGGTTCACTTGACCCCAGTTTGAGTTGATTTCTCTTAGGACCTTGCGTATCTCTCAGCGGCCCGGCCCTGGCTGTGGTTTACGTTACAGGACTGAGAACACTTGAGAACACTTAGAGGTGTGTTAATGAAGTCTGTCAACAAGACAGCACCACAACAGACCAGCGATGTGTAGTAATGTGTGCATGTAGTACTACAGATATGAGAACATGCATGATTAGCTCTACATACACTTCTGTCTTTTCTTTAAAAAATAAATAAATAAATCAAATAAAATAAAACACTAAGTGTATGTCACCAACTCATCATCTATGCAAGTGGGCTTGTTGAGAATAGCGCAGGAGTACCTCTCCAGGGTGTTTGCATTGCTACAGTACATCATCTGATGAATTAAGGACCGAAGAGCCCTTTGGCCAGACATATATCACCCCGAGCAGAGTGGAGAGAGACGTACTACCCTGGAGAGCAGAGGAATGCTTCTGTTGCCTGCCTAGAATTGCATACACTCACATTCACATTCACTCACACACACACACACACACACACACACACACACACACACACACACACATGTACACACTGATAAATCTTAAAGCTATATGTCCTGCTCCTCCACTGACAAGTCCTCAGAGCTCTGGGATCTCCATCTCTGCTCCTGTCCTGAGAAATACATCCAGCCTCACCGCAACCCTAATAGGATTAAGCAGTTCAGCAAATGAATGAGTGAGTGAGTGAACCGGGTATTTTTCTTAAAAAAAGAAAAGTATAGCCTGAGTGCTAATGCTGTTCATGCCCTTGAAACAATTAAGCTTTGTCTAGACATCTTTAAAGCTTTTGAATTCCAGTAGATTAAAAAAACCTAATTAATCTACTCGAGCTGGCTCGGAGACAATGTGCTGAGAGAGAGAGGGAGAGAGAGGGAGAGAGAGA
>JBCNYG010000001.1:48865538-48883829 GCA_039654305.1 Porochilus rendahli | reverse complement strand
AGACCTGAATCCAGTTTAGCATCTGGTACATCATGTCTCGCTCCATCCACCAACGCCACATTGCACCACAGACTGTCCAGGAGTTGGCGGATGCTTCAGTCCAGGTGTGGGAGGAGATCCCTCAGGAGACCATCCGCCACCTCATCAGGAGCAGCCCAAGCTTTTTAAGGAGGTCATACAAGCACGTGGACGCCACACACACTTCTGAGCCTCATTTTGACTTGTTTTAAGGACATTACATCAAAGTTGGATCAGACAGTAGTGTGTTTTTCCACTTTCATTTTGAGTGTGACTCCAAATCCAGACCTCCATGGGTTAATAAATTTGATTTCCATTGATCATTTTTGTGTGATTTTGTTGTCAGCACATTTAACCATGTAAATAACAAAGTATTTACTAACAATATTTCATTCATTTAGATCTAGGACGTGTTACGAGCAGTGAATAAAAGCTCGGAACAGGTGCAATATTTTAGTCGTTGGTATAAGTTATACATAGGTCCAAAGCACGCTAGACATTATATTCAACCTTTGAGTAACTTACAAATAACATTTGTGAACGATTGCATAACTTACCTACAACTCGAGAACTTAGCTACAACATACGGCCAGTGTACGTGGGACCTATGAGCCATATGCTAGCATACAAGTGCATGTACACCTCGCCATACTACGACTTACACCAGTGTGCTGTTAACGTACCCATCACTTATTCAATGTACATCAAAATATTCAACAAATTCCTCATACGCCGGTGTACGCTGAACGAATCGTCGGTCTGTGGAGGGGCTTTAATCGTGGTGAATCAACACTTCACATTTTACGAGCTCCCTGTACTGCACCACTCTACCCAAAAGGGGGCAGCACAACACAGTAAGTCCTCATTTGTTTGACCCTATTCAGCAGAATAATTTAAACACTCACTCATCTCGCTCACTTATTAACTGCTTAAACCTTCGAGTGCTGCAGGGAGGCTGGTGTCTATCTCAGTCGATTCTGTATCATCGAATTCTGAAGTCAGGGTGCACTGTGAACAGCTTGCCAGACCATCACAGGGCCAACAAACACAAAACTCTTCACACTGACACCTAGGGGCAATCTGAAACAGCCAATTAGCCTAATGTGCATGTCTTTAGACTGTGGGAGGAGACCAGAGTACCCGGAGGAAACCCCAGGGGAACATACTCCAACCCAGCACCTTCTTGCTCTGAGGCAGACATGATAACCACTACACCACTGCCCTGCCCGTAGTATATTATTTAAAATATATTGATGTTTTTAATCCATAGTTTTAATACCAGTGTGTTAATTTACTGTCCTGGAAAAATCAGAAAAAGCACCAAATATCAGTAACACAATTATTTAATTTTGGACCTGATGAAAAAACAAAACCCGTATAAACAGAGTGCATTCAAAGTGAACCATTCATTGATTCATCTTCAGTATCTGCTTTATCCTGGTCTGGGTTGTGGTGAACCTACGGTATAAATTTTTGAAGCCAATACACTTAAAAACATGTTTATAGGGAAACCAGAGAACCAGGAGGAAACCCATATAGACATGGGGAGCTCAGGTTCCAACTGGTAGACCCTGGAGCTGTGAGGTGCCAGCATGACACCACTGTTTCCATTACACTCAGTCACTCATTCATTCATATGTTGAACCGCTTACTCCTATTATTAGGGTCACTGGGAGGCTGAAGCCTATCTCAGCCAATGCTGGGTTAAGGCAATTACACCCTGAATAGTGCACTTGGCCATCACAAGGCAATGCACACAACCAATCACACTCACACTGAGGGGCAATTTGGAACAGCCAATAAGTCTAATGTGCATGTCTTTGGACTGTGGGAGGAAACCAGAGTACCAGGAGGAAACCCACACAAGCACAGGAAGAGCATGCACACTCCACGCAGATGCGCCCTTACTGAGCCCAGAACTCGAAACTCAGGACCTTCTTGCTGTGAGGTGTTTGTGCTAACCACTACGCCAGCTGTTTCTTTACAACTAACTGTAATTCTTGTAACACGGATTATAAAAAGTCAACAATGAAAAAAGAAACCAAAACAAAACAGAACAAAAAAGAAAAAGGCCTCAAAAATAAGAGTAATGTTATAAAATACCCCAATAGTGATATCTTATATATATCAATAGTGATTATCTAATGTATTAAATTGATTAAAGTCGAGCTGCTTTATGGACATCTGGCTGGAGACGAAGGCACAACAATGGCTGCCAAGACCAAAGGGAAGTCTTTTCTTCTGTGCCACTGTTTTAGTAATCGTAACCACGATGATAACCTTCATGGTGACCATATTCTTCCTCGGGACAACGCATGCCAAGTGAAAGCTGGATGGCCATCTCCTGTCTGCGCAGCTGCATGGAGTCGATCAGTTCATAGATGATGGACATGGACCACATGGGTGACGGGTACCATGACTTCACATTGCCGTCTTTGCCCACCAGCAGCATGGAGAAGTAATCCGCACTGACCTGGAAGTAGTTCCTGATGCTATGCACTAGGGAGGCTGAAAGGTCTTCCCGCTCCACTGTTGCACTCCCTGCGATATCGAATAGGACATGGATTAAATGATAGAGATCCACAACAAGCACCAGACACTTTATTAAGTACGTCTGTACATCTGTTCGTTCATGTGATGATTCAACATTTGTTAAGCTCAAGCTGACAGTACAGTTATGATAACACATCCCCTCTCGACAACCAAGGTCAGCAAGAAAGCAGGACAAAACTGAAGACCATAGGTTCCACTCCTATCAGCCAAAAACAGGAATCCGAGGCTATAATAAGCAAATTCACCAACACTACACTGCTGAAGATGGAAGAAAGCCACCTGGTTTGATGTGCCTTGATGTCTGCTGCAGCCAGATCGGTCTACATAGCCATGCAGGACCGTCTGAACACATCAGACCACGACTTAGTTGACCGCAGAACCGAAATCACGCAGTACACTTGGTGTGGTGTCCCATGTAAAGCCCCCCACCCGCCTACCCACCCACCGATCCATGGTCATGCCCCTTCCATAATATGGTAAAGGACTTGCTTACATAACTTTAGGTTTTTTCTTACAGGGACACCCTTTCTTTATTCATTCTTTTATTTGCTCAACCACTTAATCCTATTAGAGTCATGGGAAAGCTGAATTCTATCTCAGCCGACTCTGGGTGATGGTTGGATACACCCTGAACAGCTCATCACAGGTCCAACACACGTAACCATTTACACTTATACACACTGTACAGCAAGTGAATGAATGAACGATTGAAATTAATTAATGCTAAATCATGGTGTGTGTGCCACTTTCAGGGTGTGGATTACAAGTCACTTGTCTTACCATTGATTGGATAGAGCTCCAAGACTCCACCCATGTCCTCCATGTTCCTCCCAGACAGCTTTAAAACAGATATGTGGCGTAGCCCTAGAACATGAGAGATCATGAGAGAACACTGGTCAATTAAGACATGAACGTGGCTCACAAACGGCTCTGGTTACCGAATTACCAGATCATGATGAAAACAGACTACAGGAACATTGAGGTTCTTTACATGACAAGCAGGAACGTTACTGGAATGTGTGTTGTTGTGGTTTGTTTGTTTGTTTGTAAATGAGCAGCACGAGGGTGTAGGCCTGAGTCCCGGGCTCAGCGAAGGCGTTTCTGTGTGGAATTTACGTGTGTTCTCTGTGCTTGTGTGGGTTTCCTCCGGTTTCCTCCCACAGCCCTTAGACACGCACATTAGATTACATTTGATTCCCAGGCTCGGTGAGGGCGTTTGTGTGGAGTTTGCATGTTCTCCCTGTGCTTGCGTGGGTTTCCTCCTGGTACACCAGTTTCCTCCCACAGCCCAAGGACTTTATTAACATTAACATTAACATTAGGCTAGGCGGCACGGTGGCGTAGTGGTTAGCACATCAGCCTCACAGCAAGAAGGTCCTGGGTTCGATTCCCAGCTCGGGCGTTTCTGTGTGGAGTTTGCATGTTCTCCCTGTGCGTAGAAACTATTTCAGCAGGGACGAGTTAGACTCAGAGGTGGGGTGAAGTTACACTTTAAAGGTTTAGCTCACATTAACAAGCAAGCTACCTCACAAAAAGAAGGTCCTGCGTTCAAGTCTCGGGCTCATGTTTTTTCGTGTGGAGTTTACATGTCCCTTCCGTGCTTGCGTGGGTTTCCTCTGGGTACTCCGGTTTCCTTTTACAGTCCAATATCATTAGGCAAACAGGCTGCAAAGTGTGAATGGTTGTGTGTTGGACCGGTGATGGTCTGATGAGCTGTCTAGGGTGCACCTTGCCTTGGCTTAATGTCGGCTGAGATAGGCTCCATCCTCCCTATAACTCTTTAAGGAGTAAGCGGTTTGGCAAATGAGTGAGGGGATTAGTTTCTTCGGGCATAGGTATTACTTTACCTTCGGTAGTTTGCCTGTTTCTCTGTGTCCTTGCTCTGGATTCGACAGTCTGGAAAATGTGTACATGGATGTTCTGACCCACGGGAGCATTAGTGTCAGACTCACAGGCACCACTGAAGGTCGGACAGGCAGGCAACCTTGTAATAGCAGTGGAGTGAGTTTATTCTGGATGTAATGGACAGTGATACATGTAACATACAAGCAGACTTTTAGTCAGCCAGCTTAGTTGGCATATAACATGAAACCCACACAACTACACACAACATACACAGCTGTGAAACGGCACTCACTGACCTGACTCTAAAAAAAGATGCAAGCAGTCTGTAATATGTGATGTGTGTGTGTGTGTGTGTGTGTGCAGTATGCCCATTTATTTCTGTTTTAGTGTATATATGTGTGTTTATGTGTGTGTGCTTCAATCAAGCAAAAACAAGGTGCATTTCAGTCTTTTTTATTTCATTTTTTATATGAAGCCTCTATATAAAAATACTGTAAATCAATATATTATTCTCTTGTTCAAGCATTTTACATTGTGCATTTTGTATATTTGAGGTCCGAGCATACAGTATGCCATACATGACAATTTCCGAGACAGAGTCATCATTCCCATAACCCATAATCAGTAGGAATAATGGCGAGATGCAGGAGGAATGCATTAAGGAAGGGATAGGGATAATATGAGAGAGGCAGGAAGTCAAGGTTACATGCATGCTCTGTGTTCACTGATACAATGCTCTGTACTCACTAATAAACACTCCTGAGGCATCACGTCCCTGAATGCTGATTGGTGTTCAATCCACGGAGATGATCTCTCTGTTTTTTTTTTTTTTGTTGTTGTTCTTTTCCAGTAGCAGTACGTATCCTGCATCCTGCTGCGCAGGAAATGTTGGATGGCCATCAGCCCTATGATGTCATTGCTAATGATACTTCAGAGTCATCAGTGTGACACCCAAGCCTGTCAGGGCGACGCGCTGCGACTGTTGAACGTTATTTGTGAGATGCCATTGCTGGAATTATCCAGTACTTCCTGTTTGGAAAAAGAAACAGAACATTCAACTTGAGGCCTGATTATCTAAAATGCTTCAAATAAGGATCTCCACTGTGGGGGGAGACAGAGACAGGAACTGTCTATTCTTAGAACCTCGACACACAGAGCTGTCAGTCACTAATAATGTCTAAGAAACAAGTGCAAGCCTACACTGAGACAGTGAGAAACACCCGGACTGTGCTCTCCTCTCCGCCGTTCCTCCTCTACCTTCTCGGCCATCTCGTGCGAGTGATGCAGCGAGTGCTCGCGCTCCAGGAACATGCGCTGCTGCTCACTGCTGGCCAGTCGGCATGTCAGCCACGTGGACAGAGTGCAGCTGCTGATCCCCAAACAGGCCAGAGACATGGCAGCCATGTGCAGCGAGTGCACCGCGTCAGGACGCTTCACCAGCGCCCGCACAAACTGGAAGTTTAAGATTCCTCCGATCAGGCCGCAAATGCAGCACGCTGAGAACAGGATCATCTGAGTGAGATAGAAAGAACATGATACAAATTATTCTTAATTCTTTTATAGTATTTTTTTTACCGAAATATGTGTTATTTTTACCTGTGGCAAACTAATTAGTATTTTATGATGCACATATATATTTAGCGCAGTGTCTGATATTTGTTTAATATGTACACTTATTACACCCCCAAAAATATGTTCCTTAATATGTTTTTTTCTAGAAAAAGTGTTCATAACTTTCTAGCGTTTAAATTTTTAACCCTTTCTTACAGTTAAATGGTCTGTGGATGGTTTAACATTGAACTGTATGTGTTCCCCCAAAATAGGACAAATAAAAATAGCTTTCTAAATTTGATTTTTTTTTTCTAAAAAAGGTCCACAAATGTAAAGTGCAGAGCTTTTTAGTTTCCCACCAAAATCCATCCAGCGTAAATAAGAACGTTTTAACTCTTTAACCCCCCAAAAATCTGTCCTTTAGATAATCCCTCTAAATCATTATTATTAGTGTTGTTATTATGACTATTATTATTATTATTGTTGTTGTTGTTGTTGTTATTGCTATTACTATTATCGTTACTGATATTATTGTTGTTGTTATTATTATTATTATTGTTGTTGTTGTTATTGCTATTATTATTAGTTATTATTATTATTATTATCTCTTATAAATTGGATATTTTTATAGATTGTTATTTTAATGCCACATAGGCATGCAACATGACTTATATACCGGTAGTTGTCTGAGTTGATGCTGAAATGGCTGTTATGTATTGTTGACTTGCATGCCGATGGTCAGCAATAAAAAAAACCCCAAATGATTGTGGAAGTCAGCTAGTGCATGGTGGTAAGAAAAACCCTTAGTGTTAACCTTTCCTGCTTTTGCTCCAGAGTGTAGTCGGGGAGCGCAGTGACGTTTTTTTTTCCTCAAGGCTAAAGGTGATTCAACCTTTAAAGGTGCCTCGCTACTCTTACAACACAGAGCGTGGAAACCTATCAGTAGAGACATCTACCAGGAGTTCCACCTTTAGACAGTGCCTTAATCTATATATTATTAGTAGAAAGAGGATTTCTAGTGATATTTTTAATATTGTTTTATTGTTCTTTGGTTCTATTCTTTGCCTGTATAACATTCTTGAGCTGCTTCATTGCACTGCTATGCTAAAGTAATTGTTCTCACTGTACTGTGTTTATTAAGCATCTATTCAGCAAATACAAAACACAATTAGACTTCAAACAAAGAAAGTAATACATTTATAGCCACAGTATTCCACTAGGTTGTTTGTGTTGGCCCTGCAATGGCCTGGCAAGATTTTCTGGGTGTACCCTGCCCTCGCCCAGAGCCGGCTGAGATGGGCTTCAGCCTCCCCAAGACCCTAATTAATGAATGAATGAGTATGCCACTCATCGGGCAGTGAAAACATGCATTCTATGACAAGACTATCACTAAGGTTTTGACATACAGTGCTTTTGTTGCAATGTTTTTATGAATAAGTCCCAACATGAATCAATCCCTTATATACAGCAGGCAGTCAGTGGAATGGGAGCCAGGTATGCTGAGCATGTGATAGTCCTGTGTTCAAGGACATGTGACTGGAAGTAGTGCATGGCTTTCTGGGAAATGTGGTGAGTCCAGAGAGCTGAAGAAACAGACAGGGGCTGCGACGATATTTAACAACTCTGCAAATTTCACAAGTCAGATGAACTTCATGAAGTGAAAGAGCTAAAATTCCTGCTCTTGATTAAAGTATGATTAATTGTGCTGCCTTACGTCATCTATTATAAACTGTCTGAGAGGCAAGCTTCAGGTTCGCATATTTTAAGAGATTGCTTTAAAGGTTAAAGCCCATTCAGCAGGGAAACAGAATAAAATATACAGTTGAAAGGTAGAGATGAGTTTAACAGCCATTCTAGTTTCTGCTGCTCTGTTGTTTTTAATTGTCTAAACTGTGCCAGGGAGAGAGGTGTTATCTAATGTCACCATATTGCAGTGTCATCACTTTTTCTGTCTTTTTTTTTTTTTTTAGCAACTTTTTCCTGTGATTGTTTGGAGAGCACACTTTCAGCCTGTGTGTATTTTGCCACGGTCATGACTCCTATTAGGTCTACTGTTGATTACAGTGACCCACACCAGCTCTAGTTACCATGTCACTACAGCTGTAAGTGCACTGAGCATTTAAAATTAAACACACCCAGACACACCAGTTTGGATTAGTCTTCACTATGAGTTCTGCAGTCAGGGCTGGAGGCAGTGGGGACAAAGTGAACCCTATGCAGTATGGAGGACGCCTCTGCAATGTGTAAAATAATGTCTATTTGGGGAGGACTACTGAGGGGAGCATTGTGGCGTAGTGGTTAGCACATCCAACTCACTGTCATTTGGCAGATACCCTTACTCAGAGTAACTTAGGTATTTTTAATACAACTGAGGGTTCAGGGCCTTGGTAAAGTGCACAACAGTGTCAGGTTGAACTCTTCACCTTCAGATCAGTGACCCAGAGCCTTAGCCACTGAGTCATCACTGCACCTATAAAATATGACCTATAAAAAGAAGGTCCTGAGTTTGAGTACCAGGCTCGAGGCGTTTCTGTGTGGAGTTTGCATGTTCTCCCCATGCTTGCGTGGGTTTCCTCTGGGTACTCCAGTTTCTGGCCCTGTGATTTTCTGACGAGGTGTTTAGGGTGTACCCTGCCTTCGTCCAGTGTGGGCTGAGATAGGTCCCAACCATGACTCTAGTAAGATGAAGTGGTTTGCTATTGAACCAGTGATCAGCAGTTAATGTACTAGGCCACTGCTGAATCATGGCCTTTTACCCCCACCTGTGACAACTAGGCTAGATTCCCTCATACATGCCATAAATAAGAATCTAAAACGGCACAGTTACTTGTTGCAAAAGTGCAACGCAAAATCCCAAAACATTAGTGTAAGGCACTCAAAAAAAAACAAAAACATTTCATTAATTCATTCATTTTCTAAACTGTTTTGTCCAACTAGGGTTGCGGAGAGGCCAGAGCCTATCACAGCTGTCTCTGGGCAAAGGCGGCAAACATTCTGAACAGCTTGCCAGGCAATCGCAGAGCAAACACACACACAAACAACTATTTGCACTCTCACTTGCACCGAGGAGCAATTTAAACAGCCAGTTAGCCTAATGTGGATATCTTTGGACTGTGGGAGGAAACTGGAGAACCTGTAAAAACCCACACGTGCATGGGGAGAACATGCAAACTTCATACAAAAGCACCCTTGCCGAGCCCAGGGCTTGAACATCTGAATGAAGAAAAAGACCTTTTGTCTATACCGGTCCCTTCAATCCCAATTACAGCAAATTACATCGAATCAACATGGCTACCCAGAGCACCATCATTAAACAAAATAGAAGGCTTCTGGATGATTTTAAGCATTAGATGGGTTTATGAATTTGGTACATAAAGTACCTAGTTTTATAAAAATGTTAATTTTGCTAATAACACCATTAATGACACAGTAAGGGGCAGTGGTGACCTGGTGGTAGGGTGCTGGATTACTGATCCCAAGGTCAGGGTTTCAACCCCCACTATCAGCATGATGTCACTGCTCTCCCAGTGCAACTGGGTTATCAAATGCAGGCCATGTCGCACTGTCTGTGGTGAGAGGCATGTAAAAGAACCATTGCTAATTTTTGTCAAGAGTAGGCTGCATATCCGTCAGCGTGTTTCTGCCCTGTGATGGCCTGGCGAGCTGTCCAGGGTGTACTCTGCCCTCGCCCGGAGACGGCTGAGATGGGCGCCAGCCTCAGCGTGACCCTAATTAGGATTAATCGCTTCAGAAATTGAATGACACAGTACATTCGTGTTATTTATTTTATTTTCAGCTTAAAATAACACATTTTAATGTGTAGAACCTCTTATATAAATGTATATTTGAACCAGAACACCTGGAGGAACACGTTGTTCACATGCAATCTCCACACAAAAATGCTCGAGTCAGCCATGAGAGTCAAACCCATGAGATTTTGCTGTGAGGCAACAATGCTAACCACTTAGCTACTGTGCTGCCTATTTATTTATATATTTTTGCAAAAAATACTGAGCATATGGTCTGAACCTGCCCCCTCCCTGCTGAGTACTGCCACTGTGCTGATTTTTTTATATGACTTTTTGCCATGCCATTATTTTTTCACCTCTGTGTACACTCCCTTTTCCTGTTGGTCTAAGCAATGCAAACAGTTTAGGATAAGCACTTTCCACCCCAAACCTGCAGTCTGTACTGCTTTACTACAGCAAGCAGAAAGTGATGAGCCAATGGAAAGTGTGTGGGTAATTTACAGCCGTCTCAAACACACAACAGTGTCCTAAATGCCATTACAGAGAGCCATTATGAAACAAGAGAGGCTATCAATTCAGTCATTTACTAATGTGTGGAAACATTTCGGTAATTCCAATGCGTGTATAATGAATTCAATCAAAAACAGAGAATGAGGTATGGAGGTAGAGATGAAGCAGCTGATGGAGAAAGATGCACAAAAGACGTTAATGTCACAAATTAAGACGTAATAAAAGGGGAAATGGGTAGTCTTATATAAACACAACGGAGATAAGACAAGGAGAAAGATAAGTAAGGTGATGAAAGGTATACACTATATAAGACAGACAGGACAGAAGCAAAACAAGCCGTCAGAGAGAGGGCGATGTCAAGTCCTTCCGGGCTAGGTTTCACTTTGCTATAGATTTGTCATTAACACTCTCTCCTGTGAGTCCTCTACTTCTCTTTTCAAGGTGTCTAATTAAATTTCCTCCTCCATGCAGTATCGCAGCACCGAATGTAAATGCAGCTTAGAATATGAACAATTCCAGAGACCCACTCAGTACAGATTTATTATATGAACATAATTCTTTCTCAAATATAAGGCATATTATTATGGACTTGGTAACCGACTGGATCTTTTTAACTCCACATCTATAAGGGGTTATGGGAGATGTTTCTTGCTTTTACTGAGATACTCTCTCCGCTGTCTGCTTCCAATGTGAAGGTTTCAGCAGGATAACTCAAAAAATAAGTGACATGAAAATTAGCATGAGTGCTTGAGTGGGTTTCCTCCAGGGATACTGGTTTCCTCATGCAGTCCAAAGACATGCACATTAGGCTAATTGGCTGTTTTAAATTGCCCCAGGTGTGAATGTGAGTGTGAATGGTTGGGTTGTGTTACCTGCGATGCAATGGTCAAATTGTGAAAATTATGAAAGGAATTATGAAACAGAACTTCAGTCGAAATTGGCGCTTGCCGCCAGCCTTAGCTTGTTACCTCAGAACACGCACAATGTATTTGCTTGTCTGGGTGGTCTCTAAAGTTCTTCCCTTACGTGTGTTTGTTTCCTCACAGTCCAAAAAAAGATGTAGATTACAAAAGCTGGCTACTCAAAATTGCCCATAGCGGTGACTATATGTTTGACAGAGTGGTGACGTTTTCAGGGCGTACCCCACCTCTCACTTAAAGTCAGCTGATTAGCTCCAGGTCCCCCCGTGACCTTGAGATGGAAGAATCCACACACTGAATAACTTTTTATTAATAAAACTATCCTTGCACTCATCCTGTTTAAGGTCATGAGGGAGCTGGAGCCAATCCCGGCCGAGTCTGGCCAAAAGGCGGGTTACTGCCTGAACAGCTCACCGGTCCATAGCAGGGCCAACAGAGACACAAACAGCCATCCACACTCACATTCACACCTTTAGATTGATCCACTTAGAGTTCACCTAATGTGCATGTCCTTGGACTTTGGGAGGAAACCAGAGCACTCTGATATAATCTGTGCAGGCACAGTGAGAACATGCAAAGTCCACATGGAAACGCCCTTGCTGACAACGGGGCTCAAACACAGAACCTTCCTGATGAGAGGGGAAAGTGCTAATCACTACACTTATAACTTTAATTTCCATAACTCTATCACTATTTAAATAAAATTACATACTTCCTGGCTATACTCTACACACTCTCACCACATCACTATCAATGTCATGGATTCATTGGAATAATTCCATAAAGGACAAGGTGGTAAGCAATCTTCCCTTCCAAGAAACGTCTTCGGCACCGTGCAAGAACCAGATAACTAACGTGACCATTAAAAGTGAGTTTAATTACTATTTGTTTAAAAACTATTGTAGACCTTGGGCATCATTGTACTACCTATAAAACTGTTAGAACATTCAAGGGACAATAGATGTCACTATCAGTTCAAAGCATAATGATAACAATGTGAGTACATCCCTGTTGCAGGGATTTCTATGAAGGACTTCAATCCTCTAACCCAAGTCCGAGACGTGTCTCAGAGGGTTCTGAATCAGAACTTGAACAAACATCATCTGATAGTGAGGAAAATGAAGGCTAAAAGCTTACTGTGGTGTATTATATTGATATCTGCACACAATTTGAACCAGAGTTTTTGCATAAAAAATAATTTTCACATCTGAACTACTTGTTTTAAAATTATAATGTTGGTTATCTGGTTCATGCACAGAAATCATGTCTGTCTTTCTGAAGTTGGTATAGATTTGCAATGAAAATCTCAGATTGGGACAAACAGTATTTTTCATAAATGTTGCACAATGTTCATCTCATAGAAAGATGTTGTTTCCCAAGTTATGTTGATTTTTTTTATGTGATTTTAGAAAAACAAAAACCTATGTTGTTTTTTTCTCAAGATGTACATTTTGTGGGTTGTCTGGTTCTTGCATGGTGCCACAGAATTTAAGTAAGAGGTCAGTGTGTTTGGGTTTTGTTTGATTTCTTACAGCCCTGCGATGGCCCGACGAGCTGTCCAGGGTGTACTCTGCCCTCACCCAGAGACGGCTGAGACGGCGCCAGCCTCCGTGTGACCCTAAATAGGAATAAGCGGTTTAGAAAATGAATGAATGATTTCTTACAAACTGACTCATTTAAAAAGGTATAAGTATGAGACTATCCCATGCCCTAATTTTAACTTTTCAACTGAATGTGTATCATTACTTTAAAATAATTTAATTTCATTTTATTTTCTGAAACACTTCCTCCTTTATTAGGGTTGCAGGGAGGCTGGTGCCCCTCCGGGCTGACTCTGAGTGAAGGTGGAGTACAGCGTGAAAATCTAGCCAGACCATTGCAGGACTAACACAGACACAACCATTCACACTCACACCAAGGAGAAATCGAGAATATACAAAAAGTCTAATGTGCATGTCTTTGGACTGTGGAAGGAAGCCAGAGCACCTGGCTCATGCAAGCGCAGGGAAAACATTCAAACTCCACACAGAAATCAGGCACAAGGCCTGAAACCCAAGCCCTTCCTGATGTGAGGCTGAAGTGCTGACCACTACAGCACCATGCCACCCACTTTAGCATAATATCTGCACCAAATCAAAATCAAATCTTGCTTTGTCATCATCAAGCCAGTGAAAATTATCTATAACTAAGATTCATTTGTTGTGGCAACACAAAACATATGATGTGGAAGATTTAGAAATAGACCAGAGCACTGCTGAATTCTCACTCCAGTGCTCAGAAAGCATTGACTAATATTCTATATTTACATTAATAGCATTTAGAAGATGCCCTTATCCAGAGTGACTTATGATTTACCGATACTGAGCAATTAAGGGTTAAGGGACTTAATGGCCCAACAATGGCGGCTCGGTAGTACTGTGGCTTGAACCACTGACCTTTGCTTTACCAATCCAGAGGCTTAACCTCTGAGCCACCACTGCCATTCTACCACTATAACATCTGTCCCAGCTGTAAGTTAAATCACAGGTATATAGGCATATGCTGATTTTTTTAAATCTCTGCCTTATTTTGGCTTTGTTTTGTTAAATTTTTGAAATAAGTCCAGTATTGATTTAACACTCATAAATGGTGACCACAAAATGGTTATACCCTGTAACTCTACAGGGCAATCAACCATGTAAAAATAACCTACTTGTTTTTTTATTACTGAGGATCCAATAATGGTGTTATAAACAACACAGAAAGGTTGCCTGCAGAGATACAGCTGTCACTTTACCTGTAACTGTAACTGTATTGAAACTAAAGAAATTATGTTTTTACACTTGTTGTATTTATTTTTATTCTTTCTGCCCTGACACAGCACCCCCTTCAGTGCATGAGGTTAATTATCACATGGGGAATTTTTGAAAGGAAGCGTACCCTGCCTTCATCTAATATCGGCTGAGGTGGGCTGCAGCTTCCCTGCGACCTTAGTAGGATTAAGCGGTTCAGAAAATTAGTAAGTGAGTGAGTGAGTTTACACATGGACTTGTATGTCGGATGCTCCACTAACCACTAACAGGAACTGATTTTTTAGTGATAATTGTTAACAAGTTACTGCGATACGAGCGCAATAAAAAAAAAATCAGCTTTGCTTTAGGGCCACATGACATCACTGTATTATCAGTTGTTTTCTTTTTCTCATTACAGCATGTCCTGTGAAGTTTTATTCATCACACAGTGTCCACAAAGACAAGGTTTTATAGGAAAATCTAAAATGGTTAGCACTATTTGTACTCACAACCAGACCAGTCCTTTTTCGCGCACACAGCATTCCACAGAGCCCACAGACGAGGAACTATAAGAGGGGACAAAGCAGAAATACATTACAGTGTTAAAAGTGCTGAATACATTTTTTTTTGGAAATGTCACCACCGGGACTTAAGGTCAGAAACAGACTGCACGCTATAATTACCCATACTATCCTTAAACCCGCTGTATATCTAGTCTTGTCAATACAGTGTGGTATTTGGATGTGATCTGGAGACTTGAATCACAAAAAGGCTTGCATTATAGATCACGTCTGGCCTGAAGCACCCATGAGGTTTACACTAAAGTGCCCAGAAGATAGGTTGTAATTGGTTTTC
Source organism: Porochilus rendahli (assembly GCA_039654305.1). Lineage (NCBI taxonomy): Eukaryota > Metazoa > Chordata > Actinopteri > Siluriformes > Plotosidae > Porochilus > Porochilus rendahli. The sequence goes on along the minus strand of JBCNYG010000001.1, from coordinate 48,869,057 downwards.
AGTGCAGACAAAGAGAACTCTGACTGAATCATGCCATGCGTCTTCATCTGACTTTGATCTCTCTAAATACAGTCCATCAGAGATATGATAAATAGAAATTCACTCACTCACTCATTTGCTGAGCTGCATAATCTTACTAGGGTCGTGGAAAGGCTGGAGCCTATCTCAGTCGACACTGGGTGAAGGCAGGCTACATCCTGAACAGCTTGCCAGACCATCACAGAACCAACATACATACACAACCATTCAAACTCATACCCACAACTAGGGGCAATTTGGAACAGCCAGTTAGCCTAATGTGCACGTCTTTGGACTGCGGGAGTAAACTGAAATACCTGGAGGAAACCCACAAAAGCACAGGGAGAACTCCACACAGAAATGCCCAAGCATGGGACTTCACCCCAGCTAACCACCATGCTAAAATGCCGCCATAAACGGCACTCCAGCTCTGTAAAATAATACTGGAATTTATTTTCCTCTACAGAAGAGTCTGTACTTAAATTACATAGTCTGACACTATTAAACGCCAGCGCCACGTGCTGTAGCACACCACATATTTTGGAGTCTGATAAAACAGTATATTGAAGAGTTCGGATATACACCCTCTTAGAAAGAAAGAGTTCTAAATTGTAGCTTTCATTGTTACTAGGATTGTAATCTCAGGGGTGTGTATCTTAGACTGTACCTTCTTCCATGATGCACCTTCAAATATATACTCCAAAATCTAATTGTATTTCTGTACCACAGATTCTGCCTAATATAATATTCATGTTGCTAAGCCATAGATACATACAAAATATACAAAAATACAATATTATTTTCGATACCACCGCAGCAACAGGGAATGGTACCGTACGGTACTATTTTTTTTAGTGGACACCTGAAACCAAACATAGAGCTATTTTCTCTGAAATTTGACTTGCAGACAAAAAGAGTGTCTGGCTATACTACTGCTTGCCATTCAAGTGAAAACCCATCATGCACTTTAAGTTGTGCCGTTTACCAGGATTGTGAACACATTGCACCTTAAGAACATTAATAATGTACAGTACCTAAAGAAGTTACACAAGCACACTACAATCACTTCCCTTGGAAAATGATAGGTAATGTACAGAAGTGGTTCCCTTGCGGACTGGCTGCTTTACATTTTAATTGAAGCATTTGATTATTATTGTTATCACCATCATCATCATCATCATCATCAATATTATTATTATTATTATTGTTATCACCATCACCATTAACATCATCATCATCAATATTATTATTATTGTTGTTGTTGTTGTTGTGGTTGTTGTTAATATTATAGTTATTCTGTTTATTTACTCATATATACTTGCTTACTTATATATAATATGTATTATGTACCTTGAATCACCTCTGTGGATGTATTGAAGTGTTATATAGCTCAGAAAATGATAGAACTGCACACAGCTATGACATTTTAATAGTTATTAGACTGAAATTCGCATTCAATTACCTCATACTTATTTTACTCTATTAAATATTAATGATTAGAAACACTATTTGGAACTGCAAGTCAGATTTGCATAAAGCGCACAAGTGGCGCATACAGCTGCGAAGTTGCAGTGGGTATGAAATTAACGTTCACACACCAGCCAAACAAAGACAACACAATGGAAAGTGAAACGTACACACACCCCGCTCCACACCGGGGACGCGTGACCCTGCTGCGTCTTGTGCTCGTTTCTTGTGCGCGCTCTGCAGATGGCCACGGCCCCGAGCGCGATGCTGGCCGCGCCGAGCCCCACCTGCAGCACGGACAGCACCAGCAGACTGCACACGATCTTCCGGCTGCTGCACATCCTCGCTCGGGCATCCTTCCCCTAACTCCGGGGCAGTGCAGTCCGCTTCGGGCTTGGCCCACCTTAATCCATACTTCTTCTAACTCCTCCTTGCGTTGCGCTCACTCCTGAAGAAGTCCTGAAGAGTGTGAGTGTGGCAATCACTCCTGGAGAGTGTGAGTGTGCAGATCACTCCTGTGGAGCTCCCGTGAAGTGTAGCCCTGCGCGCATCTCTGCTCCACTGATGCTTCAACCCTCTCCGTGCACGCGCTTCTCCACTGTGGAGGGATGTCTATTGTAGCAAAGTGTTTACAGTGCATTATATGACAGCCTCTGTCTCTGCACACACACACACACACACACACACACACACACACACACACACACACGCACACACACACACACCCGCAGCCCCGCCTCCGGGCGATGGCCACTCACAGCCCTTTATGAAGTATAGAAAAAGCAAGCGGATGCAGGCTGCAGTTCGAATAGTTTTAGAGCTAATGCAGATGCACTCACACTAGGCTATTAGAGGGCACACTGGAATGTGTGTGCATTGGATTATGCAATCAGTAATAAAGGTATCAAACATTTCCTTGCAGTGTTTGAGTTTGATTATGGCACACATTTGCCATGACATTGCTTGACCGCCCGAATGTCACTTCATTTATTTTCATCCATTTAGAATAATTTAGAATAATTTTTTTCACAGAGATCTTGTATTAAATTGAACCACTCTGTAGAGTCTTTTTCTTATCTGTCTATCTATAAGTTGATGTTTTGGAAGCAGGAAAACTGGAGAAGTGTAAGAATTTGAGGGAATTTGAAGAGGGCCAAAATGTGACGGCTAGAAGACTTGGTCAGAAATCATCCGAAACAGCAGGTCTTGTGGGGTGTTTCCAGTATGTATTTGTTAGCATCAGACTTGTAGTTGTCCAAGAAAGGAGAACCAGTAATCTGGTGATAGGGTCATGGGTCCCCAAGCTTACTAATGTTCATGGTGAAGGATAACCTAACTGGTCTGATCCCACAGAAGATCTACACTAGCACAAGTTGCTGCTAATGATAAAGTGTCCAAGGAGGTGGCCTGGGATGAAGAATCTATCTATATAATGGTAGTATATAATTTACCTACAAATATAATTTATTATATTACAATATAAAATTGGGTAAAGTTATTTTAGAAATAATCACACCTCGGATAATCCTCATAGGCTACGACTCCGCCCCCACCCAGTGTCGGCTGGGATGGGCGCCAGCCTCCCCACGACCCTGATTAGGGTTGAACGACTTCTTAAAATGATTGAATAAATGAATAAATAATTGAATCTTATAAACAGGGCAGCACAGTGGTATAACAGTTAGCACTTCTGCCTTACATTCACTCGTTTCAGATAAGAGATCTTTATTGTCAACTGTTGCAGGAACAATGAAAATCATTCATTCATTATCATTCACTTTCTACACCGCTTAATCCTAATTAGTGTCGTGGGGAGGCTGGCACCCATCTCAGCCGACTCTGGGCGAGAGCAGGATACACCCTGAATAGCTCGCCAGGCCATCGCAGGGCAGAAATGCGGTGACAGCAATCCAATGATGTAGTCTTTACGAACGACAGAAATGTTTTTTTTTTACCCCAGACAGTGAGAGACATGGCTGGCCTTTGATAACCTAGTTAGCTGCACTGGGGGGACAGCAGTGACAACCTGGTGAT